>NC_024127.1:17662620-17688116 GCF_000346735.1 Prunus mume
GTCATTCTTCTAGAGGGCTCGCATTTCTTCATTCATGACTTTTTTCTATTTTGAGTCTTCTAGTATTTCATTCACACTATTTTTGGACAAATATATCGGCCAACTGCTTCACAAAGTGTTCATGCGACTTTGATAATCTGCTTAGAAATATATAATTATTAATGAGATATTTCTCTTTTGCTTTAAGATCTGATTGTACTGTACTCTAGGTTTACCACGGTTCTTCCTTTCTGAAAGCTGATAAATAAGGCTATCTGTATGCTTTATTTTTTTTTAAATCAAATCATCATGGTATATTTCATTAGTGTTATCAGTTTCATGGGGATATGTTACCTTAATGCCTTCCTCAGTAGGTGATTGGTGTAGTACTAGAGTTGAAGGTAGGTCCGAAGTGCACAAAATCTCATAAAACAATTCAATTTCCTCCTTCTAATTTTGACAGCGTGGAGTTGACAGGTCGTTTTGAAACTGAGGCACTACCCATGAAGGAATAAAGGGAGGCGACAAGTCGTTTTGAGGCAGAAACTTGTCCTGCTGACAAAAATCTAGAATCTTTGAAGTGTTAGATTCTAGATTCTCCTCATGTGTTGCTAAAAAATATATGTCGTGTTCTCGGAACACGACATCCATGGTGGTATATACCTTCTGACTTGAAGGGTGATGATATCGGTAGCCTTTCTGATGAGAAGTATAGCCAATGAAAACACACTTTTCTGCTCGGGGATTTAATTTGCTTCGTTGGTGATCATGTAAATGTACAAATACGACACAACCGAAAATCCATAGTTCAAGGTTGAGGGTGAAAGATATTTGGATATGATGGTGAAGTGTTTGAAGTGGTGTTTGGAAATTCAAGATACTAGAGGGAATACAATTGATAAGGTAAGCTGCAGAGAGGACGACCTCTCCCCAAAAATGATCAAGACATATTGGCATCAAAGAGAGAGGCACGAACTACTTCCAATAAATGTATGTTCTTTCGTTCAGTCACCCTATTTTGTTGGGGAGTGTATGGACATGAGCATTGATGTATGATGTCATAATCCTGTAAGAACTTGTTAAGATATCTTGGTTGAGAAATTCTCCGCCATTGTTAGAACTAAGAACCTGGATTAGGGCTTGAACTGTGTTTCCACCATTTTATGGAAATGTTGAAATTTTAAACTGATTTCCCCTTTAGTTTTGAGAAAGGAAACCCAAGTCATGCGTGTGCAACCATCTATAAACGTGACAAACCTTCAAGCTCATGCCAGAGTGGTAATGTTTGCAAGTCCCAAAACATCAAAATGAACAAGAGAAAACGGAACCAAACTTTTATTTGAACTTAAGGGAAAAAGAACAAGATTGCTCTTGGCCAGTTCACAAATGTCACACTTAAAACTTGAAATATCTAAACTGGTGAATGAGGATGGAAATAATTTATGTAAATATCCAAACGAAGCATGACCTAGATGCCTATGCCATAACCATACTTCGTCAGTTTGTTTCTCAACACTAGCTCTTCCAATCTTGAAAGCTTGACCAACTATGGCTTCACTGTTAGGCACCAAGTCTAGGTAGTAGAGTTTTCCCCTCCTAGTACCACAACCAATCGTCTTGCTGTTGAGAATGTCCTGAAAAACATAATGAGTTGGTCAAAAGGTTACAATGCAATCCAAAGCCGTAGTAATTTGGGCAACAAATAATAGATTATGGTGTAAGGATGGAACTATCAACATATAATCCAAATTGACGGAGTCTTAGAGAGAGAGAGAGAGAGAGAGAGAGAGAGAGAGAGAGAACCTTCCACAATCACAGGGAAAATGGTACCATTAGCAGTATACACCATCGATTGAGGAGACAATGTATAAAAGATAATTTGTCAAAGATCAAATGTCATATGGTCAGTTGCTCCTGAGTTAATGATCCATGTGTTTTTCTTGGATGAAGTATTTAAAACATAACATTTGGTACCTGTTGTGGTAATAAAGGAAAATGCTGGAGCCGATGTAGCCAAAACAGCAGGACTTACATGATCTAATTCGGAAGATGTGTTGAGTGCTTTGCTCTTATTCATCTGGGGAGCTTTGGAGTGGTCCCACCAATCAGGGTACCCAATCAATTCGTAACAGCCATTACATGTATGTTTGTCTCCTCCATAATGGGTGCACTTCTTCTCTGGACGAGATCCTGAGGCCTTATTCTTAGAAGAGCCACCGGTAAAAGTCTAGGGCCCCCTTTGACATTGAGTTACCACTACGAAAGTTTCCTTAGCACCAGTCATAGTCATTCTCTGTTAAGCTTCACGACGAACATAGGCAAAGGTTTGATCGAGGTCTAATTTAGGATCTTTGCATAGGATTTTCCCCCTGACTTGATCAAACTCAGGGTCAAGACCGGCAAGAAAAATGTGAACATGAAGACGATCCAATTCTGTCTAGCGCTCAGTCATATCGGCGGCACAGTGCATGCGGATGGGACTCCGATAGTCAATTTCTTGAAAGATGCCCTGCAATGTATGCACCATTTTGTTTAATAATGAATCCCCGTTTGTTGAGATCCAAAAGATAAGTTTCATCACCACCTCATAGTAGGTTTTCTTAACGGCAGCCTAGATTTCTTTGGCAGTACTTAACTGGATGAAACGACTCATCAAGTTAGGAGACATGGAGTCGATTAACCACTCATTGAGTCGAAATTTCTCGGTACACCATTTGTTGTAGGTGGGCGAGAGCTCATGAGGCTTTGGAGTGTCACCGATTAGGTAACTTAATTGTTTGTGTGCAACAATGCTCTTCTCCATGACTTGAGACCATAAGGCATAATTGATCTCGGTGTCAGGGAGTGAGGAGTTGTCACTTTGAATAGTAATGATTTGAGGAGTGTGCATGGAAGATCCTCCATTGATCAAAAGTAAGACGTCGCCCATTGCAGCGGAACGATTTGAGGGTAATATAAAGGTATGTGTTTAGGGAGTTTGATAAGAGGATTTGATTTGAGAGTTTAGGATTTGGATTTGAGGAATTTGATTTATAGTTTGTGTTTGAATTTGAGGGTATGATTTGAGGGCTTAGAGACAACCTATGATCGATTGCTTTGATACCATGCTAAAATATGAATATGGTTTGAATACTTTAGGTTAATTGTATTCTTCTCCGTAATGAGATATATAGGAGTTTACAATGGTGCTTTATAAAGAAATAGATAAAGTAATTAATTAGGAGAATACAATATGTGTCAACTATATGAAATAAGGAAGTAAATCACCTAATAACTTAGGAAATAAATCTCATTGATTTAGTAGGTTAACTCATGTCAACATTTCTCACACAAACACCACACAACACAATTATGATGCCCTAGGAATTCAAACTTAAGACCTCTGCACTACAAATCAAGATCATTTTTCACCCGTTGGCACAATTAATTACTTAAATAAGTAAGAACGTGTCCCATAAATGAAACGAAGGTAAATACGTGAACAATTTGTAGGCCTATTATGATCAGATAATTGTTTTGGATTAGGCGTTGATTAAAACACCTTAAGTTTAGCTTTCAAATGACCACAAATGTGATGGTAAAAAAACTAGGATCATCAACACCATCATCAATTGTTTCACTTAACCTTTTTTCTTATGTATTTTGAATACATTCGTGTACTTAAACAAGTAAAAACGTGTCCCGTAATCATAAATTTAAAAAAAAAGAAGGTAATCTAGTAGGTGAACCAAATACTTAATCAAGATTAAGCCAACACAACCTCAACTAAGCTTCTTTATTTTTGGGTCAAAACCTCGACTAAGCTAAGCTAAGCGCACCATTCACAGAACCTGCGCATTTGGCAGAGAAAGTAAACAAAAGTTACAGTGAATATCTGATTAATTCCATCCAGTTCAGAAACACACAAGAGTATGACGAACATCCACGTCAACACTAATTCGCCATATTACCATTTTACGCTTCGAAAATACAAGCGCATTGATGACTACTACCATATGTTTCCCAGGAGAGAAAATTCAAAAGCCCCTCACCAAATAAACAAACCAATCGTTTTGCAATAATAGGTAGGTTGAATCTACATGACAACTTCGAATTACGTCAGCTTTTGGGCCTGGTCAGGCCCAAGTTTGACTCTTTGAGATATCTGACCTGTCACCTGTGGGCCCTCTAATACGCATGTATTTGGTAGAGTGTATATAAATGAGACAGTGTCAGCAAAGAAGACCTAGCTAGCTAAGGCCACCTCCACCATGCACAGCTAAGACCTTCGCATATTACCATCATCACACTCACAGTCTTCTTCTTGTTTTGATTTGTAAAACAGAACCCACTTCCTTTTATAAAGAGATAAACCCCAATCTCCTCCCCAGGAACCAAAATAACCAAGAAAGCAGTCGTCGGTCATGGCTTTCATTTTCAAGAACCTCTCTTTATCATCCTCCGTTTTCTTCTACGCCATCCCCCTCTTATTGTCTTATCTCTTCATGGTTTCCCACTCCCAGTACTTGACCAATCCGACCCCGTTCTCTTCCATTAATGCTACTACCAGTAACGTCTCCGCCGGGGGGCAGTGGGTTCTTCTCCACAAAAGCATCGGAGTCTCGGCAATGCACATGCAACTCCTCAAGAACGACAAAGTCATCCTCTTCGACCGTACGGACATGGGCCCCTCCAACTTCTCCTTCCCCTCCGGCACCGGCTGCCGCAAGTACAACGACACCCACCACCGCAACAGAACCATCACAGACTGCACCGCCCACTCCCTCCAATACGACATCATTTCCGGTAATATCCGCCCCCTCTACGTCAGCTCCGACACCTGGTGCTCCTCTGGGGCATTGGACCCCAACGGCATACGCCATCATTGCGGGTAATCCACGCCCCCTCGACGTCAGCTCCGACACCTGTTGCTCCTCTGGGGCATTGGACCCCAACGGCACCCTCATTCAGACCGGCGGGTATGGCTCGGGCATCCGAAAAATCCGCACAGTCGCCCCTTGCGACGACGGAAAATGCGAGTGGACCGAGCTCCCAGTCAACCTCGCCGACGGCCGCTGGTACGCCTCCACCCAAATTTTGCCCGACGGACGCGTCATCGTCGTCGGAGGGCGGAGAGCTTTCTCCTACGAGTTCTACCCCAAGACGGACGACGTGTCGTCCAAGAGATACTACCTCAGCTTCTTGGCAGAGACCACCGACCCTTACGAGGAGAACAATCTTTATCCCTTCTTGCATCTCTTGCCGGACGGCAGCCTCTTCATCTTCGCCAATAACCGGTCAATCTTGCTTGACTATAAACAGAACCGGGTCGTCAAGGAGTTACCGGTTATACCCGATGGCATCAAGCGGACCTACCCCAGCACCGGGTCCTCGGTGCTCCTCCCGCTAAAAATGAAAGGGTCTTTAGACGGGTCGGATAAACCCGAAGCCGAGGTGCTGATATGCGGCGGGTCGCCGCCCGGTGCGTTTAACATGTCGAATTTGAACCGAGTCTTCGTCAGTGCCTCCAACAGCTGCGGCCGGATCAAGTTGACCGACCCGAATCCGAAATGGGTCATGGAGGAAATGCCCATGCCACGTGTCATGTCCGACATGCTTCTCCTTCCCACGGGCGACGTCATCATCCTCAACGGAGCGTCAAACGGAACGGCGGGGTGGGAAGACGCTGCGAACCCGGTCTTCAACCCGGTTTTGTATAAAACCTACGAGCCCGACCCGAATCTCAGATTCGTTGTGCTCAACCCGTCCAGCACTCCCAGAATGTACCACTCGTCCGCTTTGCTTTTGCCAGATGGCAGAATCCTAGTGGGCGGGAGCAACCCGCACGAGGTGTACAATTTCACGGCGAGACCCTTCCCAACCGACCTCAGCTTGGAGGCCTATCAGCCGCCGTACCTGGGCCCGCTTTTGGCCGCATTGCGTCCTTCGATCTTGACCATCGAAGCGAGGGACGGCATCGTATCGTACGGTCAGATGTTTTCTGTTACGTTTATGTTATCCGTGTACCGGGCCGATCCCGGGATTTCAGTGGTCCTCATAACGCCGTCGTTTACGACTCACTCCTTCTCCATGAATCAGAGGATGGTGGTTTTGGACGTGGCGCGCTTGGAGAACTTGTCCGCGCTTGCTTACAAGATTGCTGCGTATGGCCCACCGAAGACCACGGTGGCCCCACCTGGGTACTACATGCTTTTTCTTGTCCACGCTGGCACTCCCAGCCACGCTGTGTGGGTGAAGGTGCAGTAATTTGGATTTGGTGTTAGGACTTTAGGAATTCTTTGGGGTATAGATTACCAAATTTTGAATGAAATTTTTTAAAATTACTTTTATTTTATATGTTAAGAATTGTAATGATTACAGTAATGCTAATGAGAATGATGGGGGACGAGAGAAATGGAATCAGTTAAAGAATTATCGTGTGATTTGACTGAGAATTACTGTGGGATTTAATTACATTAATTATAAACAGTAATAATGTAGTCAGTTAAGAATTTTTTTGACCAGCTCAACGTTTTATCGCGTGACCAAACGAATTGATCTTCACATGCAGGTTTTTAATTGGTCAAGCAACAACTATAGGAAAGCATTAAAACAGGGTTTATTTACCCCTGGTAATTAGCAATCTGAACATTACTACCTTTTTTATTTTTTCCTTTCTTTTTTTACGAAACAGTATTCTAAACTATTTTAATGTAGGGAAATCAAACTCGGGTGCAAGAGAGTAAGCTTACTGTCCTGACCAATTGGTCAAACCCACATATATATTTTTCTATTTTGTAGTCACCCCTTTTCTATTAATCCATCCTAGTTCTAGATGATTCAACTAGTCACCCCTTTTTGTAACTAGCCTAATATAGGAATTAAGAAGCAGAGGTTGGCTCTGGTTGCTTGCAACAAAAACACTGGTCATCTGCAAATGGCACATCGCACATGATGCGTTGCCAATCTGACAAAGATGAACCAATTTACTATTTTATATTATTACAGAGAACTGAGGATTACAAGATATAAACTGTTCTTAGATCCCATTTCTGTGCAGGCCCTAATTGGCCCAAGATTTGATCTTCCTTGCACTGCAAGGCAACGAAGATGCAGCGTTTACAGCCCAAGTAGTTGTCTGACAAGTTGAGAATACATCCCAAAACTCTGTTTTACTTTACTTATTTGGTCTTCCTGGTCCGTATTTGTATCTGGTGGCCCAGAAAAGGTAGTGTAAGAAATTTAATCCACTGAGAACACACATGAGCCAGTAGAATCTCTCAAGATGGTAATGGTTTAGGTTGCTTCCAGAGAGCCATTTGTGCTTGGAGTATTTGCCTGAAACATCGTTAACTACAGAAACAATCACTGAGCTAAGATAATACCCCATGGCCAAAGATGCCCAGGTAAGAGATGTGGCCAAAGATCTCATGCTTGTTGGTGCTTCTGTGAAGAAAAATTCCAACAGTCCAGCCAATGTGAAGAGGTCTGCAGACCCAAGGAACAAGTACTGAAGTGCAACCCAAAAGAATGTGATGGGCAATGGCTCTTTCAAGTCGAGTAGCCCCGAGTTGGAAGCAACTCGCTTTCGCTTAATCTCGACAAGAGCTGCTATTGCCATTGCAATGATGGACAGAGCTAAACCGATTCCGATTCGTTGCAAGTGAGTGATCCCCATTTCGGATTTTGTCGATTTTCTTGCAAATGGGATGATGAAGAAGTCATAGACTGGTGCTAGGATCATGATGAAGAGTACAGGGAAAATGGGGAGAGAAGCTGGTGGGACTTTCAAAGAACCAAGCTTGGTGTCCATGGTTGCAGCTTGCTGGACAGAGAATGTTGAGAGCTGAGCTAAGCAGCAATTGAGCATGATGGTGCAAGCGAATATGGGGAGGATTTTCAGCACAATTTTGACTTCTTCTACTTGTTGCAATGTGCATTCTAGTGCCTTATGCGCTGGGTTGTTCACCTGCACTGCTCTGTTTAGGAATTTGAGGCTTTGTGTTGGGGCTTGATCTTGATCATCAGCAGTGGAAGCCTCCTTCTCCGTGGCGTTTCCTTCTTGGATTGCTTTGCTGGTTGTGGTTGGAGAAGAAGGGGTTGGGGCCATGCTTGCAATGGCATTGCTTGGACTTTTGGTCATACAACTGTGAAGTGTTGCAGCAATCAAAACCTACGACAACAACAGCAAAATGAACAAGCAGAAGCTAAATTAGTTTACTTGGGAGTCAAGGATGATTGATTAGTTTTCTGGACATGATTGTCTATATGATGTGTATGAGATACAAAGGGCTTATGATTGAATTTGAAGAACATTAGAATATTAGAGGGGCTAAATTACTTGAAGAACAAAAATGATCTGCCATGGACATATATATTTGTCATCTTTGGCTTACCTTCAAAATTGTTGTCAGTGGACTTCCACAAGGTATCTTGTTCCTGTAAAGAGTGGAGCCAGCAAGAAAGACCGGTATAGACAACAATATGCTAATAGTTGCAATTCCAAAACCCCATTCCCATCCTTTGTTGTCCTCAATCCACACCACCAGCGTCACCGCAATTAGGCCTCCGCAAGCGAGGCAGAATACATAGTAGTTGAAGAAGGTTGATCTCTGCTTCCTTCCTTGTGGGGTGCTCTCATCGAATTGCTCAGCTCCATGTGAAGGTAAGGAGCCCTTTATCCCTCCAACACCCAACGCCACCAGATAGAGGCCTATGAACAGCAGGGCAGCCTTTCCACCTTCAACTTCTTGGCATGGATTATTGAGGCTGTCTGGACTGCATGTTGGTGGCTTCAGTGAAGGTAAGCGAGCTTGCACTGTGAGCATGATTAAACCCTGTAACAAATGTTTGATATTAAAATTGTTAACAATAAGTCATGTAAAATTTAAGCAGTTAACTTATGATAAATTGTGCAAAGGAAAAGTTTGGTTTTATACTTGGTACTTAATTTGGGCTGCCCAGAATAGCCTCAAAAGTTGATCCAGACCAACATACATAGACATATGTTGTTGGGCCTTTGTCCCATCATCTAAAATATAGAACATGGAAAGCTCTAAATAACGGGGTCCACAACTTTTGAACTTAGGTACTAGATAGCGGGTTTACTGTGCTAATCAACTGACATAACCCACGTTTGGACCAAGGTTAATAGTTTTTAAGCTTCTCCTTCTATTCTATCTAACACTCAACAGTCAACACATAATCCAAAGGGCAAACAGAGGAAGAGTCTAGCTAGTTTGGTTGGGCATCACAAAATTGGGTCCCCAAGCCACATGTTGATTCCCGATTCAAATTTTGGACGCTATCGCATGAACAAAGACTTCTCATCAGAAATGTCACTACGCATGCAGTAATGTTCTTGGGGTCTTATTATCCTATATATCATAGTTGATGGCTCTAATTTGATGTACTTTAAAATATATAAAAATCGTTGCTCTATTTGCCTCTGGCCCTCTTATCAAAACTGTAGCCACACACGTGGTTCGTGAACTTGGATGGGAAAAACCAAAACAAGGAAATTTAATGTAGATATGGATTTTTCAGCTACTATATATGTGATTGGTATACCAAAAATTACCATAGTTTAGACGACACTACGACTTGTGGTACAACTATGTCTCCCAAAACTTGGACATACGTGGGTTAGATAGAAGATCAGGCAGGGAGGGAGGAGTGCGTACGTGGCAGAATTTGAGCCAGCATATTGCATGAAGCTGGTGCACTATTGGGTGATAATAGTAAGATCTTATCATGTACGGGTGGTTTAGCAAAGAGAAGGCTTGGAAATGTTATCATGTATGCCATAGCATTATTTGTCGAAAATAGCAAAATAGTATATGTATTTTTCGGAAGGGAGAATGGAGAGGAGGACAAAGGTAGATGCATGCATTGCTGTCAAGCTGAAATTGAGGGATCGAAGTTCTCATTGTCATTGGCATGACATGAGACAAACACATAATTGACCTCCCCAAAAAAAAGAAAGACAAACACTCTAATTGGCTCTACGTTGCATGAGTTGTATATGTGTGAAATACGATTTTGGCACAATTAAATGTTGAGTTGCTTTCAACACGAAGTTGCATCCCAAAACATAAAAATGTCCCAACCCAACAACACAAACGAAGTTTTGTGTTTTGGGGTTAAAGAAACAAAATCATATCAAGGCCTAAAAACGCACCTAATAATTTTAATCAGAAAAAAGAGAGAAGAAAAAATAAAAGGACAGTGGTTTTCTCTAGGCCAAAACTACGACCAAATGCGTGCATTGAATATTACAATAGTTTTCAATCCCTGAGAGGCTGAGAGGGTTTTATGGCGTTTGCTTGCAACAGACTCTGATTTCTGACAGAAACATGATCCTGTTGCAATTCGCAAGCCACGTGTACTTGGATTCCCTCGAGAGAATCAACACCATTATTCTATATGATAAAGTATAAAGAATTGAAGAAATGCATAGGGATATTGAATTAAGGAGAAAGTTATATCAATATGTGCGCAACAGAGGCCAGATATTTGTGTGCAGCCGCAGATTAATTAGTAATAGAAGAAAGCAACTAATTAACAAAAAGGAAACAGAAAGAAAGTTGCAAGCACAAGCGAACAAAATACTGAGAGAGAGAGAGAGAGAGAGAGAGAGAGACTGGAGGTGTACGTATAATTACCAGAAATTCAGTAACTGCACTTATCAAGTAGATGTGATAAGTTGTGAAAAAAGCATCGGATAAGAAACCACCAAGAAGGGCCAGAAGGAAGGCTGTGCCCATGAAGTCTGTGACATTGTTGGCCGCTTTGGATGGAGATAAATGCATATACTGTGATAAGTAAAGTACCAAATTGCTTGCATTTGCCAGATATGCCAAGTTCTCCAATATCTCCGCCACTGCATATAAAAACATGCACAACACAATTCATTACATAAAGTCTAAAACTTTTGTATTGAGAAACAGAATATAATCAATCATTTCAAAAGCCCAATTCTTGTTTTTTCTGTTTTGAGGAATGAATTGAGAGATATGGATACAAACCCAAGACGAAGGAGGAGGCAAGCATGCCACCATGGCGGCCTCTGATTGCAGCTCTGTTCCTCCAGTCAACATAGCCTTCCCATCTGGTGCTCAGCTGCTGTTCTTGTTCCTACAGGATCAAAAGTCATGAGGCTTAGAAGGTGGTTCCAATAAAGGAACCCAGCATGAAAGGAAAAGTGTGAGGGATGAAAGAAAAGGAGAAAAAGAAAGAGAGAGAGAGAGAGAGAGAGAAAGAGGAACCCACCATTTTCTGTGCCTCCTTTTTTTCCCCACTTGGGTTCTAATTAATTTGGATCCTTTGGTGGCAGAGGATTTTGATTAGAAATAAAGAGTGATGACTGGTGGGAGATTTAAAGAGTGGGGGAGGATATGAGAAAGGCTCCAACTTGGGGAGAGAGAAACCTTTAGAAAATGACTTCATTTGATCCCTTTTTGAAATCTCTCCCCCATGTTACTACAGAGAATAAGCTAATTACTTTCCAACACCAAATATACATCCAATTTGGCAATAGAAATAAAGGGTAGGTTCTTAACTTTGAAACTGCTTTGGTTGAGATAGGGAAGCATCAAATCATCTTGACCTAAAAAGAAAAGAAATAGGCAAAATAAATGTAAAGGTGTAGGTGCCTCACCTTCCTAATTATGGTACATAAGCCCTTCACAGATTGGGGATGTTAAAAGGGAGGGGGGAGGGGGGGTCTATATAAATCTTAAAGTTTGCTGATCCTCTCCCCACTGTTACTAGCTCTTTTAATTTATGACTAATTAAAGAAGAAAAAAAGAACATATTCTTTCATCTTTTAATCTTTGACACAAGCATAACAATCAAATTACTTAAATAAATAGATCCCCTGGCAGAATGGAAATCCAAGTTGCATGCCAGATTGATGACCACAAAACTATTGGATATTTTTGGATTAAACTAATACCGATGGAGGATTTGAAAGTTAGTCAAATTTTAGCTTTTTAAGATCATACCTGATACCCACCACCATCACCAAAACTCATGACTCACCACTCTTACCCCTCTGCTAGTGCTACGACCGCGGACTTATTTGTCTTGATGCTAATACAAAACTCCGAAAATTATGCATATATTACCTACATTCACAAAGATACGCTTTTTTTTCAACCGATGCTACTTACCGAACTCGATAAGCGTGAAATTTTATCACAAAATATCTCGATATTGTTAATAATGAAACTACTCATATATATTATATTATCTTTGTCAAATTTTATGATATGAAACTTTACATTCTTCAATAATGCATATTACATGCATATGAAGTGAGAGCAGACGCAGAGTGTTGTGCTTGTGGTATGTATTTTGACTGTTTGATTTGTGAGGCTGTGAGTTTGTGACTCTACCACGACACTAAGCCCCCACTGTTCAGTGTTCTGGTGGACCAAGTCTGCTCGGATTAGTGTTAGAGCAAACACGTATTAATAATATTGATTTAGGTTGTCTCTATAACTTGCTACTGACCGATTCTTCCTACATATCACAATAGATAAATAGATGTTCGTTAACTTCAAGTTACATGTCTCTTCAATTAATAATTGAATGACAATTTCTGTCGAGTGACGAAGGGCTAAACGAGAGTAATTTTCGTTGTTTTTTAAATAGCATTTCATTTTCAATCTCAATATAATTCGTGGGAACTTAAAACACTAATAATAGATAAGAATCCAATTTTTGTATGTGTTTTTTATAATGGGATATTCTAAATTACTATATAATCTCCGGGAAGATGAATTTCTCAAGGAAAATGAATTTAAAATTCAAGTGTAAAGAGGCGGACATACTACCCTGACCAACGGACATAATAGTTAAAACTAACAAACAGAAATTAGGTTTAAACACAAGCATGGTGAAAAACATTGCATGTGATATGTGTAGTGTAGTTGCATATGCAGCTCGTGCTGTTTTATTAACTTGTTTCTTTTCCCAAACATGCAAAGTTTGCAAAACTGAAAGAGACAAGCAAGTGGTAAATTAATTAGCAGAAGCAACACGGGATTTCCCTTGTTCCAGAGTTTTTGATGGCTATAATTTTCAACCTGTGGCCTCTCAGAAATCATGATAAGCTAGCTGTCCTGTAATTGTGACAGAAGGTCACTGTTCAACAAAGACAATTTCGATCAATATCAATTCAAAAGGCCGTTTGGATATATGATTCTGGGAGCTAGGTTGGATCTGCTACTGCACTTAATGAATTTATCTAGAAGAAGCAGATAAAAGCAATGTTTATTCTCCAGGCATATATTCTGTATATCACCAATTTATTATCTTTATTTTTTTTTAAAAATTCTATGAATATTAATTGAAATATATCATATCTTTGAGTAAATATATATCACGATGTGTCCCCACACTCGAAGAATGAGATTAATCTCTGCTCGAGATTCGAAATTACCCAAAAATATATATAAATATATATATATATATATCATATCTTTGAAAGGAAGGAAAGTATGCGAAGGGGAAATGATATCAACATTACTTTAATGAAATGGATAAGGAGATATGCTTAATGTGTGAGGCCAAGCCAAGCCAAGGATTTGAAAATAAATCAACTCCACTGTTAAGCTGCGATCAATCTTTGACTGCAAATGTGGCCGCATTGCAAACTACAAGAACGTCCAAAATTAGTTCTTCAGTTAGATAGTAACTTGGTATTGCAACGTGGAAGCTATATATCATCGACACCAGATCATCTATGTAACATCCTTGTTTCTAATCTAACTCATCTGGACATGTTCGATGAGAATTCAAGCTCTTGCTTTAAGTAAATGAGAGAAACATGCATTAAATAAGGCTACGAATAATTAGGTAAATACAAGACAGCGACCCAAGCAAAGTCTACCCTTTTCTTGTAACCCAAAAAAGTCTACGTATCCTTTTCTCCCTTGGCTCTATTCTTTCGATATGATACATGAAATTTTTGAGAAATTTTTAAGTATAAGTGCAAATACTGTTGTTAATTTACATATTATAATACGGGTAAACGGCATAGTGATATATCAAGAACTTATAATGTAATGTTAACTAATAATTATACACAAATTAATATGCAGGAATTGATAACATATGACAGTCAAACTGAAAAATTACTAGCAAATTTGCAATATGTTTTTTTTTTTTTTTCTTTGGGCTGTATGGTTGAATTCTTTTTCAGCAGATCCACGTGCGAAGTGTGAACTGTGATCTGTGAACCCCCAGTAGTCCGGCGCATACATTGCTCCTAGTCATTTTGCTTATTTAGTCTAAGCCCCGAGGCCTAGGGCTCTCCATATATTGGACGACAGAATATAAAATATAATAAATTAAGCAATATTTACTCTTTTATGACTTCAACTTTAAAACCCTTATTCCACCAACTGCTACTAGATACAAAACCAGTTGTGTATATATATAATATATGGACAAAGTATGATACGGCGGAATTATGAAATTTTCAACGGGTGGGTTAGTTAAAATTACTATTTTAAAATGTAATAATTTTTTTATTTATTTCCAGTTTCTATAGGCTTTTTAGAAATAAAAGTATACATTAAGTCATATAAATCACACTAATTCATAACTTCATTGACTAATTTTTAATATACTTTTTTTCTTTGAAGATCTAATTATAAATGATATGGACAAAGATATTTTAAATTGTAATGACAAGTCTAATTACAGTAACGTTGATATGGTTTATCAAGAATACGCAAGAAAGGTACTTCGAATTGTTGATTCATCGCCAGAGATGGCTTAGAACCAATAGTTCATTATCCAATGGATTTTTCAGTTCTAATACTTCATCCGAACAAGCGATATTTATGGAGAGAAATCGAATCTAGAACCTTGAATGCATGGCTAAATGCTAATTTCCAATAAAGTTTAACATAAAACAAATACATATTAATGAAATCAAAAAGCACATATTATAAAATGAAAAATATGTTCAACAACATAATTGAAAGTGTACCTATTTTAATATGTATTTTTATTGATGTCTTGCAATTAAACTCATAACTAGTAATAAGTTAATATATGTTGGGCTATGTTTAAAACAAGTCAAAAATATAGGTTTGATTTTTTTAATCCCCAAGACTCCCCCCTAGGCTACAGCCCACCTTAGTCATTAAGGTAGTTCCGCCCATGAAGGTATGTATTATTACGTACATATAGACAAGTTGTATATTATATTTTTCATGAGTGTGTGTTATTGATTTGTTGTTGTGAAATAGACAAGGTATGAGAGTATCACTTAACATTGGAGTGAAATTGTATTTGCTCTTGTAATATTACACATATAGAACTTTCTCTCGGATTTCTCTATTCTCACTAAAATTGTTTTACTATGAGTTTCTCACTTGGAATTGTATGTACTCTTGTAGTAAAACATACATAACTCTCTCTCGGATTTCTCTGTTCTCACTAAAACAGTTTAACTATGAGTTTCTCACTCTCTTCAGATCAGTGTGTTACTCTTCCTCAGTTGATTGAGGATCCCTTTTATAGGCAAAGGTGACAACTACCGCCATGAATTAATTCGATCTGCAATTCGCGGGATGTTGTAAACATTTTCCACACTTTGCCTTGACTCTAGCCTTTTCACTTTCACATACAATGCACAAAAGATTTGAATTTCAAAAATAGATATACCATTTGCCAAATAGATCACAATATGCTGGTTTGATGGCGCAACAGGGAAATGACAATTTCTTCGAGGATAAATTTAGAACACTCCACCTGATAATAACAAAAGATGCCAAAGAAAAATAAAAAAAATAAAAAACATATAATACAGAACAGACGATGTTGTTTCAAATACATGAAAGATAACCAACCAAAGCTTGATAGAATCTGTCATATATTCTCCTTGTGTATTTATGTGGTCCAAAATCAAATCCAAATAGAAAACCAACAGTATTGTTTAAATCAAAGCCGGTTCATTAATTTTGGAAGCCCTATGCAAATATGGATGTCGAGGCCCTATATATACAAGTAGGAAAAAAAAATCCATATAGAAACAAAAATTTCTGACATGGGAAGAACACATTCGGAAAGAGCTTCCTAGAAAAATTTCTTTAGTCACCCTTCCAAATCACAGAGCTACTAAATTGATTTTCCAATTTCAATGCTTGGTGAATTCTCATGTGAATAAGGGAGGGAGAAAAGAACTGTGATTTTGGGGAAATGACTAAAGCTTGGGTTTTTACAATCCAAAATTTGATGGAAGAGGGTGGTACACTGGTACTTAAGAGAAATGACTTTATTTCGATAGAGGAGAGTGAGAAAAACTTACTGAAAGATAAAAGAATATTATAATGGTTTTGCAGTTTGAGAGTTGGGAAGAGGAAAACACATGTTTCAAACCATAATAAATAAATAAAAAGAAGAGTTGCAGCGTGAGAGTTGGGAAGAGGAAAATGAATTAAATTAAGGCATCTACTCTCTAAGTCGTAGAATTTGTTGATAATTAATATTCAATTCAGTTTTGGTTTTGGTGCCTTGCATGTGGTATTGTGGGGTGATATTTAATATTTCATTTTATTTTCATATTTTAGTTAATTTAATGGGTTGACTTGGAAAAATTTGGAGGCCTCTAAATTTTGGGGGCCCTGTGCGGTCACACACCTCGCACACCCCATGGACCGCATCTGGTTTAAATCCCCTAGAAATTATAAGTGAAACAGTTGTACATGCATGGTCGTTCTCATCAATTGTAGCTAGCCTGATATTTCAGATTCTTATTCCCCATGGCATGACAGGAATGGTAGAATTTGTTTTTTGCAGGATTGGCATCTTGGTGTACTCTCGAGCAATGCTCGGAGGACATTATTTCTCAAGCTTCCACTGTTTACAATATGAGGTCAGCTGGAATTTATCTAGTTATAAAGAGATTTCTGTTCATGATTGAATGAACTGACTTACTTTGGCATCTTAATTAATAAAACCTTTGTAAAGCAAGATGCCTATACTAGCTACAACATGCAATTGGTACTTTGCTTTTTTGTTTTTTGTTTTGTTTTTTTAATTTCCGTGCTTTAGCATCACTTATCTGAGAAACTAACAATCGTACAACTATGAACTATTAATCGGTGTCATCATTTCTCTATTTCTTAATTATCCGTAAAAATATGGGATGGATATGATAGAAGAAGAGATTTTGAGTTAAGAGATTAAGTCAACACATTCATGTAAGGGAAAAAGAACAAAAACATTTCTTCATCTAGAACATCTTCCGGTCCTTCTGAAAAAGAAGGCGGCGTACACTTTAGACTTTTTTTTGTCTTCCCAAAATTGATTAGGTATTAGCAGTCACGTATGCTTACATTAATTAACTCAAGATATGCTTATAGTCAATTTCAAGAGAGGACTTTAGATGGTGTAGTTTTCATTTTGAAGATACTGTGCAACTTGCTTGGACACTAATAAACAAGTGGTAAGAACCACTTGCTTTTCTATGAACATACGTCTCACTTACTCATTTTTTGGGCAATCTAGTGCGACATTTCAAAAGGTTTAAAATCTATTAATTCGAATTTGGAGGTTGATATCCAAGAAACTAAAACTCTTCTATGCATCAAAACTAACCATCGTATAGGTAGGGACGTCCTTCCATTACGTACTCATCACATTTATTTCTGCATTTTAAATGACCAAACAATTTTAATACTACAAAGAGTGTATGGCTAAGAGTTTACTCTTTTGCAACACATGACCTCATGAAAAGGAACGCTATATTGGAATAATGAGAGTAGAAGAGTTTATTCAAATATAACGTTCCTTTTCGTCAGGTCATGTGCGCTGTAAAAGAGTAAATGTTTAGCCAATTTGTAGTATAATAGTTTTTTTTTTCCTAATAAGTTGTAATATACTATTTTTTTCATCAAATCATTTGATCATTTCACACATGGAATTACGTAACCTTTTATTTATTAGTTCAGAACCTACAGCTGATCATATCCGAGTCGAAGATTATTGCCTGCCTATCATTGACCTTGGAGATTTATTATTAACAATGAAGGTCAGGGCTTGAAAATATTAGATGGTTATGTAAGGATTAGATAAAGTACTTCAATTGAAATTAGGGTGAGGTATTGAGTTGACCCTCTTTAAAAAAGTGGTTAGAAGGCTTAATCTTGCATCCTAATTAATTAAAAACTCCTGCCAGAATTGCATTTGGTCAACTTGTGTCAAATTATTCTGCACTGCCGCAAGATCAATAAAGCCAATGAGAACAGAATTTTCCCAACTCATAACCTTTCCAGCACTCCGTTTGAGTCAAGTTCTAAAGACCACTCACTCAGCACCTAATTAAGCAACCCATGATTGCATTTTTAATTTAATTTAATTATAAATAAAATAAAATAAAAAGTGGACCAACCCGAACATAGACTTAGCCGGAAAGGTTGTTTACAATAAATAAATATAAAAAAAAGCGAGGATGCCATGCCTGATTTTTCAAAGGACGTGTAGAATTTTTCTGGGAAATGTCTCTTTCTGTATTCATAGACTGGTCACGGTGGAAGGACCATTTCAGTGTGACTGGTTATTTCGGTTTTACAAGTAATTTCCATTTGAATTTTTATCAGATTAATTGAACCTGTCTTGTATAAGTGATTGTGAATAAAGATTTTGGTTGGTTTCTAACATACTCCTGTAAGTCATTCTCATTTCCATCGCTTTAAGATGAAACTTGTTTGATAGGACACCCACTGGTCAGAATTCTTGGGATGAAAGAAGTACTGGCCTAGAGAAATGAGTTGGGATGATCTTCTGGGTTGTGTGGGCTAAGATCTGAGGGTGGAGGAGGACCTTAAAACTTTTGAAGTGGGCTTGGATGGGCTGTAGCTAATAGCCCATTAATTAGATCTAAGCAGATATCAAGTCCAAGATCAATATCAGAGCTCTAGACAGAGAAAAAAAGAAAAAGATGGTGAAAGTAGTGCTTTATTGATCGTTTTCAAAGAAGTATACAACAAATAAAAATTGCAGATGATATTAGAGAACAAAGAATAAATAATCAGCTTTCTGTTTCTTCTTCTTTCTAGCTGTCCAAGTTTAAGAGACAACAATCAGGACTTGAACTGTGAACAGACCCATGAATTGATGAGCATTTTACTCACCAATAACCTTTGCAAGAGCACTCCCCATCCTGAAAATGGTGAAACCTATTCCTGTCTCTTACAATAATTTCTCTGTTAAAAAGTTTAGATATCATTTTGGTCACATCATGGCAATCCCAACAGACCCTGAGGTTCTTCACAATCCTAATCGGCACGCCTTCTTTTAAACTGATCAAACCGAAAGCAATCGCAACCTTCTCACTATGTTTACACAATGCATCCTCTTTCTCTTCTTCTTCTATATCAAACAGCACAGGATTGGTGTTAGCCACATAACCTGCTAATTTCAGCCGCCTAGAGATTTCTCCCAACATTGCCTCAATTTCGTCATACCTAGGATGTGACTTGTCTCCTACTAAGAACTCATGAACTTCACCATCAACCTCTAAGACACTGCAACCAGGAAGCTTCCTCACACCTTTAGCCTTCATTGTCCGCCGCACATTACTAACTCCATCCCATAGCTTGGAATCAGCATATATATTGGACAAAAGCACATAAGCACCATGGTTCTTGGCCTCTAGTTCGACTATCTTTCTCGAGGCAAGCTCACCTATTTCCATATTCTTGTACATTCTACTAGCGTTAAGCAAAGCCCCCCAAGCACCTGCATGAGGCTTCATTGGCATGCCGTTTATGAAGTTCAGGGCTTCATCTAAACGTCCAGCTCGGCCGTATAAATCAACAATGCATCCGTAGTGCTCTAGCTGAGGTTCAATCCCATACAATTTCTTCATTGAGTCGAAATGTTGACGACCTTCCTCAACCAGTCCAACAACAGTGCAGCCCCTTAGAACTGAAACAAACGTAACTTCATTTGGATGAACCCCTTCTTTGTTCATAAAGGAGAAAAGCTCAAGACACTTCTCACCAAATCCATTCATAGCTAGGGCCCCCAGTGCACTACTCCAAGTATACACATTCTTTTCTTTCATCCCCCAAAACACTTCCATGGCCTTATTCATGTTCCCACATTTGGCATACATGTCAATGAGTGCAGTCCCCAAAGTCACCGTCATCCGTAGCTTGTTTCTCTCTATATATGCATGAGCCCATCTCCCTTGATCCAATGCCCCCAAATGGGAACACGCGGATAAGACCGAAACCATAGACACCTCATTGACCCTCACACCCTCCATTTGCATCAAATGAAACAAATTCAAGGCTTCCCTAGACTTCCCACATTGCGCATACCCTGCAATCATCGCATTCCAAGCAATAGGGTCCCTTTGAGGCATTTCATCGAACAGCTCCCTTGCAAAACCAACATCACCACATCTGGCACAGGCGCTCACCATAGCAGTCTGGCATACCAAATCAGGCTCAACAATTTCTCCAAACACTCTATGACACGAATGTAAGCAACCCAATTCAGCATACATGAAAATTAACCCGCTTTGAACATGGGGGTCATTCTCAAACCCACGTTTAGTCAATGCAGCATGGACCGAAGGACCAGTCTCACGTGCCAAAAGCTGCGCACAAGTGCGAACCAAGAAGTTGAAGGTGTAGTTATCAGGTAAAAAATTGTCCCTGGATTGGAGAATTCTGCTGTAAAAGTGAAAGCTTTTAGATGGCGTGGAGCTTTTAGAATAGGCTCTGATCATGGAGTTGAAGGTGAAGAGGGTTGGGTTTTCGCATTGGTCCAGGACTTTATTGGAATAACCCAAATTGCTGGGGTTTCTGATGGCTATGGTGGCAACAAATTGGCCAGAAAGGTGAGGGTCGTTGAGAAGACCTTTAACGAGCAGTTGGGAGTGGATTTGTTTGAGTTCTTTGAGGGTAGTGCATGAGTCTACGAGTGAAATGGTTGGGTGCTTTGCAATGCATCTTAGGGAGCTCATGTCTTAGCAAATCATTAGTGTCATGTTCCAATAACTTCTAGTCTAATAATATACCAATGTCACAACAAAAACATTTGACAGAATGATAAGAGTGCCAATTTTTATAAGTATTTTTATATATTAAAAAGAAAAGTCGATCACTTTAGCATTATTGCTCTGTGAATTGTGAAAGAACTTTACATTGCATGTTTATGTGATAGACTTCAAGTGCCCTTTGGAAAACAAATCTCCAATCTCAATTTTAACACCCTTTTGGTTATTCTCATGCACAATGCCATCAACATTTACAAACTCAAATGGCCTTGAATCATATAGCAAGGGGTTGACCGTGCCCAAGGCGAGTCGTGTTCCACTGTCCGACACTCTCCCATTCTTCAGCTTAGTGAAGTTTCCGTGTAACGTAGTGCTTAACTGGGAATGACAAAGTTGGGCATGCACCTACATGCTACTTTGCTCTAGGAACCAGTTGGCAGGAAAAAGAAAGATTTTACCTTTTACATGCAACTGCAGCACCAAAACACATAAGCTCCTTGTATAACATGACTTTTATGAATATGACAACATTTTGGGTGTTCAAAAAAGTATTTGGCTGTTGGGAAAATTTTGCATCTCCAGTTTGGAGAGCATCAGGACTTGCTAGGTAGCTAGCAGCAATGCATGTGGCAGGCAACAGAGAAAAAGGTATGCCTTGAGCTAGCAACCAATAAAATAAAGTTAAAAGTAGACCAAGACCAATGCTATATTCATATTCCTCAATGCATGCATATTAATATTAATCCTTAATAAGAAATAGCTTTTTTCTTTTTAATTTATTGACAATGGTGCACTAAGCGAGGATATGGATCCAGCTTGCTACAAAAGCACTGGTAAAGAGAGAATCCTGGGACCAGCTTAACTGTTATATCCACATTAAGGACAAAAGCGTCGTCTTTGATGCCACAGAGACTGTAGAAAATATATTTGGCTTGAATAATCTTTCATTAATAACATAGAGATATATATACACGAGTTTTCCTTGTACACTAAGGAATCCTACAATCTAGGAATTCCATCTAGGGAAGGATTGGGTATATGAATCAATTACAAATTCTTTCCTATCTAAAATACATTTACTTTCTAACACTCCCCCTCAAGTTGGAGAGTGGATGTCAAGAACGCCCAACTTGCGCAACATAGCTGAAAACTTCTCCTTGCCCAAAGGTTTCGTAAATGTGTCAGCTAGTTGCTGTGAAGAATTCACATGCCATGTAGAAACAGTACCATCAATTATTTTGTCACGAATAAAATGACAATCCATCTCAATATGTCGTGTTCTCTCATGGAAAACTGGATTTGCTGCTATATGTAATGCCGCCTGATTATCACAATACATACGAGATGCTTCTGAAGATGGCAAGTGCAAATCTTGCAACAGAAAACGTAACCAAGTAACCTCACAACAGGTGCTTGCCATGGCCCTATATTCGGCTTCTGTAGAGGACAGTGAAACCGTCCTTTGTCTCTTAGTTCGCCAGGAAATCAATGAATCACCCAAGAATACACAATATCCAGTAGTTGAACGACGGGTTATGGGGCAACCAGCCCAATCCGAATCACAATAAGCAATTAAATCTAACTTGTTATCAGACTGAAAAAGCAAACCTTGACCTGGAGTGGACTTGAGATATCGAACAACTCGAAGAGCAGCATCCATGTGAGGTAATCGTGGCTGGTGCATGAAGCGACTTAGGACATGTACCGAATAGGTGATGTCTGGTCGGGTAATAGTTAGATAGAGCAGTCGTCCCACCAATCGTCTGTATTTTTCGGGATCTTTGAGTAATTCGCCTTTGTCAGAAAGCTTGGCTTCCTCCATTGGAAAGTCAACTGGTCGAGCACCTAAGAACCCATAATCTTTGAGTATCTCAAGTGCATATTTTCTTTGTGAAACATAAATGCCTTTCTTGGATCGGGAGACTTCAATACCCAAAAAATATTTCAAATCACCTAAGTCTTTGATACGGAAACGGGTGTGTAGAAAACTCTTGAGAGAATTAATGGCATCAATATCATTTCCTGTAATCAGAATATCATCAACATAAATTAATAATGCTGTAAAAGACTTGCCAACTTTGCGGGTGAAGAGAGAATAATCGGCCTTTGATTGGATAAAACCAGCAGCAAGGATGGCTTCAGTAAACTTGGCAAACCACTGTCGAGAAGCTTGTTTAAGTCCATAGAGAGATTTGTGGAGGCGACACACAAGGTTCTCCCCTTGTTGCCGAAGACCAGGAGGAATCCATAGAGAGATTTGTGGAGGCGACACACAAGGTTCTCCCCCTGTCGCCGAAGACCAGGAGGAGAGGACATATAGATCTCCTCATGTAAATCACCATGGAGAAAGGCATTATGAACATCGAGTTGTTGGATAACCCAGTGCTGACTGGCGACGACAGCCAAAAGACAACGAACAGTGATCATCTTGGCAGTGGGAGAAAAGGTTTCATGATAATCCAGGCCCTCAGTTTGAGTAAAACCTTTGGCAACAAGGCGAGCTTTGTAGCGCTCAACAGAACCATCAGCACGGTGTTTGATCTTGTACACCCACTTGCAGGCAATGGGGAATTTTCCAGGAGGCAAAGGAGTAAGGGTCCAAGTGTGATTGTCAGCAAGAGCAGCAAGTTCGGAGTCCATAGCCTCACGCCAGCGAGGATCGCTGTTGGCCTCTGCAAAAGAGGAAGGTTCTACACTGCGACTGATGGAGTTAACAAAAGAAAGATGTCTGGGCGAGTACCGATGGTAAGAAATAAAATTACAGAGGGGAAAACGAGTACCTGGGGAAGGACCGGTCGACGAAGACGAGGATTGATGTGGGGGCAGAATCACCTGCGAGCAAACGAAGTCCTTGAGGCGTGTGGAGGGTTGCTTGGGACGGGAGGAGATACGGGTGGGCCGAGGCGTGTCAGGGGCGGGCTGGGTGACCGGGACGCTGGCGGAAGGAGTGGGATCCGTGGGAAGAGGGAGGTTTGAGTCTGGGGTAGGACTGGTGGCGGAAGGAGTGGGGTCCGTGGGTGGAGGGAGGAGGTCTGGGCCTGGGGCAGGGCCGGTGGTGGACGGAGAAGGAGGAGAAGGGCCGGAGGTGAAAGGGAATGGGTCCGGGTCAGTAAAGGGCAATAAAGGAAGGGAGGGTCCGGTGGTATGTGGTGGTGTGGATGGGTCGGGGCTGGAGAAAGGGAACGTATCTTCCATGAAGAGAACGTCGCGGCTAGTGAAAGTTTTATGGGTTTCAAGGTCATAAAGTTTGTAAGCTTTCTGGCCAATGGGATAGCCAATGAAAACAGATTTGTGGGCTCGAGGAGCGAATTTGGAGCTTGGGTGAACAGAGGTGGCATAGGCAAGGCAACCAAAAACTCTCATATGGTTGTAAGAGGGTGCTTTGTGGTAGAGAATGTCAAAAGGGGTTTTGTTGTGGAGGAGAGATGTAGGGAAGCGATTGATAAGGTAAGCGGCAGTAAGAACACACTCCCCCCAAAATTTTATAGGCAAATTAGATTGAAAACGAAGGGCTCGTGCAGTTTCAAGGAGATGGCGGTGTTTGCGTTCAACAACTCCATTTTGTTGGGGTGTGTAAACGCAAGAGTGTTGATAAATTATCCCATGGTCAGAAAAGAAATTGCGCATGGAGAAGAATTCTCCCCCATTGTCAACACGGATTTGTTGAACTTTGAGATGAAATTGTGTGTCAACATAGGCAAAAAAGGTTTTGAGGAGGGCTTGTGTTTCATGTTTATGTTTCATAAGAAAAACCCAAGTAAAACGAGAAAAATCATCAACTATGGATAAAAAATAAGAAGCCCCAGTAAGAGAGGGATGTTTATTAGGACCCCAAATGTCACAATGTAAAAGAGAGAAAGGTCTAGAAGTTGAAATAGAACTAAGGCCAAAAGGTTGGCGAGTTTGTTTTGCCAACGGACAAATATCACAAACATGACGCGAATCAAAAGAGCAATTTAAAGAGGTACTAGCTAAGAATTGCAAACGGGCTGGGGAAAGATGTCCTAGCCGGCGGTGCCAAAGGTTGGTGGAGGTGGTGAGAAGGTGACAGGAAGATGGACGGTCATTGGAGGTGGTGGAGGCGAGCGCCACTAGGTAGTAAAGATCTCCTCGTCGCTTACCCACACCAATCGTCGTCTTCGAAACCAAGTCCTGCAAAAGAACCCAAGAAGGAAAAAAAGTTACGGAACAGCGTAACCCATCTGTAATTTTACCAACGGATAAAAGATTAATATTAAAACTAGGCACACATAAAACATCTTTCAATTGTGTATGAGAATTTAATGAAATTGTTCCTGTCAAAGTGATCGGAGCCTTGTCTCCACTAGGCAAGGAAACAGGAGATGAATGAGTGGTGGGGGTGCTATTTGTCAAGAAATGAGAAGAACATGTGATGTGATCTGTCGCGCCGTTGTCAATGATCCATGGACCATGAGAGGAAGCGATGGGTGACAAACCTTGAGAAAAGGAACTAGCAGAAGCAGCATGTGCTTGCGGGTTGGAAGAA
>NC_024127.1:17689117-17702693 GCF_000346735.1 Prunus mume
TGTAGAAAATATATTTGGCTTGAATAATCTTTCATTAATAACATAGAGATATATATACACGAGTTTTCCTTGTACACTAAGGAATCCTACAATCTAGGAATTCCATCTAGGGAAGGATTGGGTATATGAATCAATTACAAATTCTTTCCTATCTAAAATACATTTACTTTCTAACAGAGACAGACCATTATTGTGCTGATCCGAATCCTCCCAATTGTGAGTGCATATGTTGCTGCTAGGCTAGCTATGTACTTCTATGCTTGTAAATCGCACATATACATTGGATTTACTTCTTCTGTATTATATCAGTTGCCAAATTACGTAAAGAGAAAGCAAAGAATAATCACCAGGCATGATTTGCAGGTCCTAATTGGTCATAATTCTTATTTGTCTGCAAATTAGTCATGCATGGTAAGCCAGAGTGTGCTGAATGATGAATTGAAAAAAGTACACTGTGATGCCGTAAGTTCTTTGCATGCTGTATTTAGCTGCTATATGTTGCTTGTTGGCATAAATTAGGTTGTGCTAATTTTGGTCCCAAAATATCGTTGTTCTCTTATATCATAACTATGCTTGATGTGATATAACTGATAAGGACGTGCCCAAAAGAGCCCAATTTCTTCTAATTAGCCAACTTATAAGTTTTAATATGAAAGTATGAGAGCAGAACTTGTAAGCTACTTGTAAGAGTCTGATCAAAGAAGCCATGCCATGCTAGGATGTCAACCATATGCTATGAAAAGTAGAAATGAAGCAAACCCTTGACATTGAGTTTGAGTAGCCCAACATTCAATTTCAAACCGTATGGCATTAGCATCCACTAGCTAGCAGCCTTGACTTTTTACACACTCAACCGCTCGCTATCAGCGTGTCCAGCAACCTCTGTTGAAATTTTAATACTATCTCCATCCTCATCCTTCACAACTTGCAACCTACCTGCCTGCCAGTGCCACAGTTTCAAGTCACAAGCATATTTTATATTGTATCTAAGATTGAATTTGTTGGACTCGTGGCCAGTGCATAACTTAAATTCATAACCATGCCCCTTAAAGACTTCCAAGACAAAGTGTTCTGGTCAAATTGGTAGGCTAAAATGTATGAAAGGTTCCTTAACTAAAACTCCACTTTACTTTTCGTCCCTTAACTTTAAAAATTATTATAATCATCCCTTAATTTTTGGAGTTGAAAGACGAAAAATAAAGTCGAATCTTAATTGACGGATCATTGCTACATTTTAACTTAGAATAATATTTACCCTTCAGTGTTACAGTTACTAGCAAAAGCAGCAAGATTCAAGAGTTGCTCTGCGAATTCATGTTTTTTTTTTATCTTTACAAAGAAAATAAACAACAAAATGGGCAAGTTGCAAAGTGAACGAGGAGTTAGAAAAATCTTGGACGAGAGCCCATCAAACTCTTGCTCGAGTGGAGTTGCAGAGTGAGGTGAGAAAGTGATAAGCTATTGGTTCAAATCTTGTCAGTTTAAAAGAAAGAAAAATCTTGGATGACATTAATGACATGGCTCTCATGGCCTAATGTTTAAGCTCAAAGCCGACTTGTTAAAAATCTTCTAAAAGTCGACCGAAATATTTGACCGAGAAAAAAAAATAGTCGTAAGCACATATATATTATTATACAAAAATTGGAAATATGAAACCAATAAATAAGAAAGAGCCGATTTTGAAAAACGCGGCGGCTGGGTGAGGTTGCGCCGGTGGAGCCAACGGAGAGGGAGAGTGGTAGGTCAGAAGTCAGTAAGCCTAGAAAAGTAAATAAGAGTGGTAGGGCCATAGGGGCCATAGGGGCCATGACCCTTCTGATCTCTCGCTCGTCATCCATATAGACTGTTTTTTGTGGTATCTCCTGTCCATTTACCAAACTGTCCTCCTCCTCATTTTTCTTCAATATTAAGGATTTTGTGTTTTTCAGAGGTTCATCTATCTCTTCTTATTCTTGAATTTATCTCTTTTAATAGCTTCACTGCCCTAACAGGGTAATCATATAATGTGGTACATGTTTGAGTAATGCTTGCCTTTTAATTGGGCGATTTCTTGAATAATGTTTATGCTGCTTGTTTACAAGTTGGCTACTTGACTCTTTATGCATTAATGGTCGAAAGTTACCTACTAACTTGTGGACGGCTAAATCTTACAAAACCCTAAATTTTTATACTAAATATATGTAGAATACTAGAAATTTATACTCAACTTGGTCTACATTAGCTTGGTATGCATTTTGGGCAAATTCCCTTAATAACTTAAGTTTATTGGGCATAATCTAGCATGGTATTAGAGTTTTGGTTCCAGAATTTTTAAGTTTGAATCCCTTATATGGTTAAACATGAGTTGAACGTGAGGGAGAGTGTTAACTTGATATACATTATTGTGTGTATGTGAGTGACAATTTTAACTTGATATACATTGTATGTTCATTTCCTGACATTCTATTTGAATATGACGAACATAGTAAAGATAGGAAAAAGATTGAAGTATTTTGCATAACCCTCTTGATCATCTTGAGTTATGAAAATGTCATAAAACAACACTTTTGCATGCATCAAGCAGTAACTTCCCCTCCCAATGCTTTGAAAATGAGATGGAGACATTGACCCGCTGTTGAGCAATATCAATCAACCATGAGCATTGAGCACCAGTATACATATATATATATATATATATATAAAAGCTTTGGTCATTTATTCAAACAGACAGTTCAGATGTCTTTGAACCCAAAACTTCATTTTCTTAGTGGGAATCCGATTAAGTCACGATTTTAACTACCAGATCATTTTACAAAACTTACGTTTATTAATGATTAGCTTGGAACAAGATTCCCCTTTAGAGAGAGACCTTGGAATTCAAACATTTAGTTTTGTTAATTTGGAGAAAAGAAAAAAAGGATCCTATTATTTTCTAGTAATACAAGCAACAGGTTGGATAAGAAGAAAAAACAGATGGGGTACTTTGGTCATTTACCCAACCTGTCAACTCTCTCCCAGAAAAGAAAGCCTCCTGTCTCTTCACCAAGCTCCTTATAACCCCACCAAGCTCTACCCCCAAGGGAAGATTCTCTCTTTCTCTCTCCCAATGTTTTAAAATTTCTGGCCTTCACAAGTTCCCAACCATAGAAGCAAAAGCTGTAGCCAAGGGGTGAAAAAAAATAAAATCCCAGAGTAGCAAAAGCTTCTCCTGCCGGCTTCTTCTTCTTCATCTTCATCGTCTTCATAGAAACCCAAGATGTCACCGTTCTCTGCTTGATTGTCTGTTTCTTCATCTGAAGCCGTTTGCTTCCACTACTTGTTCTCAGTCACTGAGTGATGGGTGTGAGCTCTACTCTCTCTCAGACTTTCCACATTACAGTAATTCTCACAAGAAGCTCTTTTTGCCGTAATCATTAGATTGAAGCCAACACATGTGCCCCTGAGAATTCAATCTCACACAACATTGATAAATACATAAAACACATAAATATATGTCGGGTGGGAAACTCTACAGTGCTTCAGACATGAATGTTATTTTTCAAAACGAAAAGCTCCCTTGCTCTTCTGACGTTCTTGAGTCTATTTGGGTTCCCACTTCTTCCTCCTCTTTTCATGGTAATTTTATATCTGCTTTGCATTTTTTTACTTTGTTGGTTCTCGAGCCTTAGAGCTAGCTAGCTATTGTCCATCTGTTTGATGCTTTTATTCTTGTTGGGATTGTTGCCTTTCTTTTCATTTTTCATTTTTTCCTTTTCCATTCCCTTTCTCTGCTATTCAGACTAATGGGTTTTCTCGTTTGACTTTGGTTATATTTCGTTGCTCTTAGATTGATCACTGTAAAGCTTGAAACTTTCACACATCCGATTTTGAATTATGTTACTTAATGCGCAAAATTCGAATTTTGGCAGAACTTTCTTATTACTTGACAAAAATTGTGGGTCTTTGACATTCTTTCGACTATTTGTTACCTGTTTCGGTTGATCAACAGGGTAAATCTGCTAGACTAACATGTTAAGGTGGAAAGTTTGAAGCTTTCTGCATGCTAAGATTGAAAGTCTGTAGCTTTTTGCATGCTAAGTAGAAAGTTTGAAGCTTTTGCATAAACTCTTACAATATTCTATTGCATTTCTTTTTAGATTTTTTTGGTTTGTAATTGTTTTTTGGGTCTGGAATGAATTCATCTTGTAGTTGCTAATTTCAGTTCCTCTCTGTAAACAAAATGGGGAGACTTTCATCAATAGAAGAAAGATAGAGAAAACCCCACCGAGTACGCTTATCTGAAATTTACACTATTGAGTTCTTGAAAAAGGTGTGGCCATCTAAAATTTGGGTGATCCTTGTTTTTGTTCCAGGTTCAAATTCAGTGGTTAATTTTGAAAGTGCAAGTGGAGAAGACTCCTTGGATAGGTCATTCTTCCGACCGATTGATAAAGAAAATGGGGATGACGATTATGATGCAAGCCTTAATCAACCAGGAAAGAAAAGGCGGCTTACGGTGGATCAAGTTCAGTTTCTGGAGAAGAACTTTGAGGTAGAAAACAAGCTTGAACCAGAGAGGAAGGCCCAACTTGCAAAAGAACTTGGCTTGCAGCCTCGCCAAGTTGCAATTTGGTTTCAAAACCGGCGAGCGAGGTTTAAGAACAAACAGCTGGAGAAGGAGTATGACTCATTGAAAGCTAGCTTTGACAAGCTCAAGGCTGATCATGACAATCTCCTCAAGGAGAACGGAAGTTTGAAGAATGAGGTAAATAAGTTCAATATGATCAGCATGCCTCATTTGAGTAATTTGTTAACTCTTTTGACTGAGAAAATAGTAAATGGTTTAATTTTTCCTTTGTGTGAACAGATTGATTCCCTCAAGGACATGTTGATTTTGAAAGATAAAGGAAAGCCTGGAAAAAGAAATTTGGAGTTGCATGATGCAAACAATATTATTTTATCCGATGTAAAGCCCCAAAGTGCAACTCCAAATGCAGCTTCTGATAATGTGCCAATGGTGGTATGCAAGCAAGAGGATGCAAGTTCTGCCAAAAGTGATGTTTTTGACTCAGATAGCCCGCATTGCACTGAAAACCATTCTTCGTTGTTAGAGCCTGCTGATTCTTCTCATGTCTTTGAACCAGCTGAACAGTCGGATTTCTCACAAGATGAAGATGATGATCTCAGCAGGACCCTTTTGCCCCCACCCTACTTCTTAAAACTTGAAGATAGCTGCTATGATGAGCCGCCTGCAAGTTCTAGTAATTTTGTGTTCCCAATGGAAGATCAGCAGCCCTTTTGTTTCTGGCCTTACTGAGAGAGAGATTATCATGTTTCACGTTGACAGACTGCTATATTTCTCTCTGATGAAATGTGAAGTTCTCAGTTGTAATTATGGTTAAGTTAACTAGCAATAAATCCAATTATTTTGTCCGTTCACATATGTTTTATGTTTTGATTTCCCGGGTTTATGAGACGACATAGGTTATTTGGCTACGAGCCAAAGACACAATATCCACGCAAGAGATGAGAACTTATGGGATTTGAGGGCAAGTAAGAAAGAAAGGAAAACCAGAAGTTGATAAGCTTTGTTCCCTTCATAAATGCATTAGAAGTTGAGTGCATTTTATTTATTTTTTAAATATGAAGATTTGAGTGCATTTTATTAAGTAACGTATCTTAATGCATATTCTGGAAATCTGATGTTGCTGCATTTGATAATCTGTGTTTTAAATTGATCCTTCTGCAATAAGATACACTGGCTCCCAAATACTGTTAATTTGTTATCATAATAATAATCAAACTGCAGTGAAAAAGCAATCTTGGCAGATAGTACTACAGAATATATTTGTACAGAATATATTTGCTCAACACAGCATACTCACTCCATAGGAGGAGAGAGAGAGAGAGAGAGAGAGAGAGATCATTAACATAATGTTTTTGCTCTGTTAATTAATGTGTTGAATGTTACATCTTTGTGAAGTAACGTCCAAGACAAGTATATTTTAATAGCAGCGTGACAAGCTGAGTTTGAATCCGAACACAGAGAAGCATATGAAAAAGATGGTTAAAGTATAACACAATACATAAAAGAAAGAAAAGAAAAAGTCAAATTTTTGGCTATGGTTTCATCTTCAAGTGACAATCACTCGTGTGTGATTGGCAATGACTTTTCGACGCCCCCCCCTCCCCTTTCCCTAAAATCTCGATAGCTTATTGGGGATGTTGACACCTTGGTTACGTTAAAGCTTTAAATATCTCAATACTTATATGCAATTTTTTTTTTCCTTCCTAAACCAAAGTTTGTTTTTTCCTGCAGATTGCTTCTGTTACAGAAAATCTTGCTGATGCAAGTTTGGATTTCCCAAGAAATTGTGCCCTCGAAAATGTAAACACACTCTTATGACATGAGTGTGTATTATAATAACATGAGATGGGGTTCTGTTTTTATATTTAATTGTTTTGGTGGAATATGGATTGCATCATGCATGGCCCATTGGCAAATTGGAGCAAACCTTCTGAGAGATGAAGTCTTACTGGTTTGTCACACTTCACGTGGAAAAGAGAACCTTTGCTTTGATGTGAAAATTTAAATTTCAACTTTATTCGGTGGAAGCGAAAGAAACTGTTAACATTGATTTGACCCCAGAGTAGAAATTCTTCATTTTTGACAGAAATATGCTTCAATTTCAATTTTCAACCGTGTTTTTATGTGGTTATTTGTCTATGTGCTGGTTATTAAAATCGATCCCAGCTAGCTGCGTCATCAACTTGGGAAGGAGGGCGTAGAAATTACAGAGATTGAGCTAAAAAGATGCTGCCACCAAAGTTGAATTCTCTGTGGCCAAACCGAAAAAAAAACAAAAGTCTTGCTCTGTTTCTAGCAAATTGGGTTTCAAGACTTTTCAAGAGTGCAAAAGTTGCACTGCATGCTCTTGATTCTTGTTGCGGGGTCCAGTAGCAATTCCAAGTTAAGGCACACATGTAGGAGTATTTGAAGACATGCTCTAATCATTGGGGATACACAAATTTCATCTGTAGAAGGGTTTGGAACAGCTTTTCTTTTTCTTCTTGAAGTGAAGTTTTTATTTATAATTTGAGTTTGTGATTATAGTCGTTAGATGGAGAGATAACGGGTTGGTCATGCGCTCGTGTTTCTACCAAAATTGTCACGACCAACATTCCCAATCACAAAAAGAAGATAAAAAGGCATAGTTCAGTCGAGCAACGCCACACATCCATCCATATGTTCCGTGTGAGATGTTAAAACTTAGGCTTCTGCTTCACATCTTTCAATGGCTTGAGCAAACCAACAAGTAAAGGCCAAGTTCATAGTTGGCAAGTTATGCCACGTGGGGACAGCGTCTGGCCACATCAACTCTAGATATTTCCTCCCAAACCACACAGTACCGACGATTTCAAAAATCCCATTCCATTTCTGAAACAATCACATTCGTCCGGAACCATCGGAAGTGGCTTGAACATCCACCACATACGTGTCAGTATCCGAGCATGCCACCACACCGCAGGAGCATGCACAGGGATGGCTTTTTAATGGGCCGGGCCCACATGTGGGCCGTATATACAGATATGCATGCAACGTGGCGATAATCCCGTGGTGGGTCTGAGAGCTTGGAAAGCGCTGGGCCCCACTGCAGAAGGGTTCCTTTCCGTAGTCTCTGTTCCAGGAGAGAAGGGTAGAGACAGAGCAGGATAAGAATGTAATGGGGCGGGTCATGCATTGCAGTTGGGCCCCGGGACTGGGATATGGGCTTTTGTTGGTATTGAGACAGCACTGTCAGCTCTTGATCATCCAACCAACCAACCTCACTCTCTGGGGGTCTGGGTGATGATGTCACACGTGTGCGGTCTCTTTCGTGGGTCCTACTAACCACGTGCCTACCCACACTTTCTTATTCGTCAGCTGATTAGACCATGGCAGTGGCCCAGTGCCTATGCATTGTCTAGTATAGCAGCCTACCCAACCTTTCATGTGAAGTTTGATGAACATAAAAAAAATCAGCACTAGTTCAACATATTGTCTTACAAATGCCATTTAGGCATTATTTGGTTTATGAAAAAAGAGACTTACAAATGAGAAATCAATTGCTTTATCATGTTTGGTAAGTTTAGGTATAGAAAACCGTTGCCTGGCTTATGGGAAAGTAAGGGGAAAAGTAAAGTCATCATTCCAACTTAGGTTTTGTTTTCCTCATCATGAGAAAGTTTGGAAAAATGAGTTAATATTAAATACATATTTTTTATGACCATTTTATCCCCATTAACAATTTAGAATTACAATATATTATTAAATGTATTTTTTTTATTTGATTTAATATGGGCATAATTGAAAATTATACAAACTTTGTTTTCCATTCGTACTCAAAACAAACATGGGAAATGAAATAAAGTAATATTTCCCGGTTGCTTTCCCAGCATTACCAAATGTGGGGAATGAATCTTCCATTCCCATTCCTTAGAGAATGACATGGGAAATGATTTCCCCTCAAATTCATTCCATGAACCAAACGGGGCCTTAGAGGATTGTGATTTATAAGGATTCATTTGAACTCAACTCCAATCTAATCTAAGTCAATCATCTACCAAATGAGGTCTCAATGTTGTTGTCCATAGCCCATATTTAAAAATGGGCTTTGCCTTTCAGCCGAGGAAAGGAGAAAAAAAAGGTGGGCTTTGCGCTACTTTAATTAACTATATGAAAATGTGGGTCACTTTAAAACAATAATTCTGTAATGAGGGCTTTATAAGTGAGGCTTTATCTCTTAATTGTTGGATCTAATTGGTTAGCCGTTGGACCACATTGGTTAGCATGATCTAACAATTAAGAGATAAGACCTCACCTAAAGGTCATAAATAAAGCTCTTACTATAGAATGACTCCACTTCAGAAAAGCCGAGAGGAATGAAATATCAGAAGAAAAAAAACCATCCAATCTTAAGCCCAATAGGAAAAGACACCAAGATAGATCCCCCTCCACAAAGCCAGCTAGCATAGGATATACCCTGACGAAACAAGACTAATCAAGAACTGGAGAGGATTTACAAACATATACTATTTCATGGCATCTCTATGAGAGCTTTTACAAGAGCATTCTTCAAAGGTGTTAGCCAGGACAATCACTTCATTATCAGAAAGCAAATCCTTCTCCTTTGAAGCATAGTTAACAAGTTCATAAGATCAGTACATTTGGAATTCTTTACCAATATTTGAAGAAATAGATTTAGAATAACAGAGGGGATAGAATGATATTCATGATTAAACACATCCCATGTAAATTTATTTGGAGAGCGGCATAGGTGAACCATCCATTGTGGTTAAACTAGCACAAACAAAATGAGAGATGTTCATCAAGTGACAAGACAAACTTAATCAGACTGCAAGCACATTGCAGATCCAACATAACAACTCGGCTCTGTTGTTTGAAATGAGGAGGAGGACGCATTACTTTAATTACTCCAAACCATGACCAAACTAGGAACAAGATACATAGGTATGAGGGTGTTACGACAGTGACAAATTTATTATAGAAAGAAGTGGAAGAAAAAGCCTTGCATTGTCAGCTACCATAACCTCTTTGAGAGAGATTCATCTCATATTGCTTTACATTCAGGTTTCAGAAATCACAAAGCATTCATACATCTTCTACAGAAATGTTGTGTATTGAGTCAAAATATGAATTGATACGGATAAACATGTAGAAAGTGAGTAGCAAAAGCATACAATCTCAAAATTCAAAGATCATTAGTTAACCCTTGTGAGGATTGGATTACTTCAAGAATTTCCAATGTCATATAAGCTTGATGAGCTTAAAGACTTCCTAAGGTTCCGAAGGATGCTCCACATGAATGTGGATATAATGAAGAGGATAATACCAGTGATAATTGCATATTTGAGACCAAGGTTCACCAGCAAATTTACTAGAAGCCCAGCCAATAAAACACCAAAGAAATTTGCAGACACTGCTGCCCAGAATGGCATATCAAGAATGGAAGCTATGATGGCTCCTGTCCATGCTCCTGTTCCAGGGAAAGGCACAGCCACAAACAACATCAGACCAAGCCATTGGAACTCCTCTACAGGGCCAGCTTTCTCTTTGGCTCTCACAAACAGTATGTCTAGGAACCGAGCTGCGGCCTTGTTCTTTCCAGCAAGGAAAGATGCAAATCTCTTCAAGTAAAGTATGATGAAGGGCACAGGAACCATGTTCCTACAGATACATAGTCCTAAACTTTGTTACTTCCTACAGATATATATAGTCCCAAACTTTGTTAATTTCATGAAAGAAAATTAAACTACTCTCCTGATCATCGCAAAATTTACCTTGGACACAACAATGTAATACACAGAAAGGTAAAATACTCAAACTTGAAGCACCCTTTTGATCAAAATTGGGCAAAAGACAAATAGGGCATTAGGAAAATACTGAATGAAGGATGAATTGTTTAAAAGTAAAGTAGCCCATTGCTCTAATATCACCATAAGCAGGCATACTCTATCAAACATATTCTATCAAACAGATACAAAGGAACAACAAAGGCGAAGTTGTAAAAGAGCATTGGTGAAAATAAAAAATCCAACAAAAATCAAGTGGAATATCAAAATACGGATACAGACAGAAAAGACTAACCCCAGAACGGATAGAACGGTTAGCATAACAGGCTTGAGTTGCAGCCAGTAACCAACAGGAATAGCCCCACGAAGCTCAATCACAGGAAGCGTAGCCAGGGCAAATACCACAGCCTCATCAGGCCAGCCTGAGCCTCGAAGCGCACTCGCAATCTTCAGGCCAAAACTGGAGGCTCTAATGGAATCAGCTGCAGCAGCTGCTGCGGCATTAGCATCCCCAGAAGCTGCGAACAAAGCAAGGGACACAGAGGCCCAAACCAAAACCCAAAAGACAAATTTGACTGGCCGTTCCTCAAAGACTGGCAAAATATCATCTTTCTCATCTTTATCAAGAAACCCATGTGAAGAAACTCTTGTTGCAGCGTGAGAAAGCGGTGAATTTGCCAAACGAGGGTTTAAAGGGGACAAAGTTCGGAAATTTAAGTCTGCATTTGAATTGAATGGGGGTTGAATGCTTTGGGCAATGGAGGGGCGGCCATGTTTTGGTGAAAATCTGAAGCGGGTCTTTCCAAGAGACAAATTTGATGTTAATGGTGATGTTGATGCTGATAAAAATAGAGCCATTGCAAATGGGAGGTTGGAGAATTGATGGGTTGTCAGCTCAGGTTCTGTGTCTCCGAGTTAGGTGTCTGACAGAAATTTTGTGAGCCGGTGTGTTGGGGGCTTTCTGTTGTGGATTTGTGAATGGTAGTTTCACTGAAAATTTACTGTTTGCAAACAAGGTTTTCAAAGCACCCATCAAAATGTTGCAAAGTGGACCATGAGCTGCTTTTATTGTTTAAAGTTTGGGCTTTTATGGTAAGATTTCGGGTGTGGCTAAGGTTGAGATGAGCATTGAGGCTTAAACGGCATAAGACAACAAGTATGGAGGAATTACCAAGGTCTTGTTGGAGATGTGGTTAAGATTTGAGATCTTTTGGAGTTATGGTAGGGCTAAAATGTGATGCAACAATAAAATGGTCTGTGAAGAGACTTGGTACTTGCCTTCATTTCTTTTAAATCTTTTTTCTTGTCTCATTTCCCTTTCTCTCCAATTTACGGGAATAGTAAATTCTTGGGAAGATATTGAGAATTGGTGTACAAACCAAAAAAAGGGGCGAGTTTTAAGCCGTTGGAGTTGCCCAAGTGGTGATAGAGGAGGCTAATGTGTTAGGGTAGGGTAATGATAGATAACTGTAAAAGGAAATTAAGTGTCCAAAAAATTGTATACTTTCTACATGGTGACACAAGTGTAGATTGAGTTTGTTGCCCTATAAATATGTACTCAACATGGTTTATGTGCGATATGGAAAAAAGGAATATCTCGTCAAAATTTATATCCCATTTCGTGCATCTACTTTCTTGGATTCATGTTGTACTTTTTTTTTCCTATTTTTGTGAACAAGTTTATTTTCTATTTTCAAAAGGAATGGTGGAATCCTTATTGATTAAAGAGAAAATAGTCAACCCACATAAACAGTCAAACTCCGAACTCATATGATTTGATATTAGTATATGAACGACAACCCGGAAGTTGGAGTCGGTACATCTACCAACACAACACTAGACCCCCAATTTTCTTCACCAAAATCCATGAGCCGGAAGAGAGACAAACCCTACTTCTCCCGCCACGTCCCCGCCTCCGCCTCCGCCTCCGCCTCCGGATGGAAACGCCGTCGTCCCCTGCCTCCTCATCCCGAGCCCGAACCAGAGCTCGACAAGCCAACTTACAAGCTGCCGCCACCGCCGGCTCTTGTCATTACAGGTCTCCAGCCAGACTGCTCCGTCCTAGACCTCAAGTCCCGGTTCGAAATATACGGAGCCATCTCTCGCATCCGCATTGACCGCGATGCGGTCGGCTACGTCACCTACCGCGCCACCGACTCGGCTGAAGCCGCCATTGCCGCCTCCCTCGACCCCTCCTTTGGCATTACCCTCGACTCTAGAAAGGTAATCTTTTTAAGTTTCCCTTCACTTGCCCATAGAAGCTTGCTTTTTTCTTTGTTTCTTTGTGGGTTTTCGAATTTTAGCAAAGTTGGTTGAAATTTGGGGTTTTGTTGCAGTTGCAGGTCCTTTGGGCAACAGACCCACTTGCCCAATGGAGGAAAGGAGTTGGAGTTGGTGCTGAAAACAGAGATTCTAGTAATGGGTCATCCTCAAATTCCAATCTTTTGAGGGCTGAGGTGCCTCTGAGGAGACATGGTAGAGGCAACAAGCTTGCTTCGGCTATAGTGAACCCCAGAGTTGCTGCTGCTGATGGTTCTTCAGTGTTGGATGTGCCTGCCAAAGCCAGAGAAATCGTTGCTTATGATGACATACTGTAACTTTCATAGTCAGTTATTTGGAATTTGAAGGATTAGTTTGTAACATTAGCATTGGGTTTTGGTTTATATAGTTGGGAATGGAAGAATATGATGGTATGGAGCTGCGTGAGTTAGGTACTTCAAACTTCAAAGTTGTGTAAGTTATTTAGATAAAGGGTTGATGTTTTTATGTTTGGTCGTGAATCCAATGTTGCTTTTCTTTGGTTTCTGATTTTGTGTGTTGTTTTGTTTCCATGAATCAAGCAGTCATCTGTTGTGAATTTACTCTGTTTTTACTTCAACAATCTAGTTGTTGTGACTTGTATTTGCGAATGGGATTGCATTTCTTTCAAACATGTTTGTGTTGGTTTTGATAACTTCACACAAGTGGGTTGGATTGAGGCTGAATTTGAGATTCTCAGTTTGCCTTCGGAAGTTGAAGCTTCTTGGACTTTCAAGTGACACAGTAATGAAATATTGGGAAGAATAAATGAGACTCGTACTCAATAAACACGGGAAAGAAGTGAAGAGTCTGAAAGTTCAGGTTCATCTTTTTCATCGTAAACAAAAGCTATCAAATGCTATACGGTTTACCAACTTATTAAAATCTACATGTCCAAGCCCAAAAATCTTGAGTCGGAGCCCAAAGAGCCCAAATGATGAGCATCTTAACAGACTTTACAGAGAGC
>NC_024127.1:17702743-17718624 GCF_000346735.1 Prunus mume
TGGAAGAGAATGAAGAAGGGAAAATAGTAAAGCACGAAGAAGAAGAAGAAGGAAGAGAGCAAGAGATATGGAGTTGGGGGGCAGGAACGGACGGGCAGCTGGGCACGGGCAGGCTGCAGGACGAGCTCCTCCCTCAGCTGCTTCACTTCACATCTCTCTCCTCCGCCGGACCCATCTCTTTCCTTGCCTGCGGCGGCGCTCATGTTCTTGCCTTGACCTCTGGTCTCTTCCTTTCTTTCATCTAATATTATAAACAGTCTTCTTTTTTTCTTTCTTGGGAACCAAAAAATCTGACCCCTTTTGCAGGTGGGAAGGTACTGACATGGGGAAGAGGCACGTCTGGTCAACTAGGTCATTCTGATACGGTCAATAGTCCACATCCCAAGCTTGTTATGTCTTTGAACAACTACTTCATTACTCATGTTTCTGCTGGTTGGAACCACTCTGGTTTCGTTTCAGGTATATTCAGGCAGTTGATGTTACAATCTGTGCTGATATTTTTATGCTTGTTTGTATCCGTATTATTAGCATAAAACCAATTTTAGATTTCCCCCTACTTCAATTTTTCTGCTTTTACTGCTTTTGCACTGTCTGTGTCAATACATCTGGTTCTGGTGTGTTTAATTGGAAGACAACTTGAAGTATGGGGCTTACTCAACTCTTTTCTGGTTTTGGTCTTTACTTGGTTGTTTTCAGATACAGGGGCTCTTTTTACATGTGGAGACGGCACATTTGGTCAGCTCGGGCATGGCGATTACAGGTTACATTGCTATCCTGTCGAAGTCTCCTTCTTTGCTAGTAGTAGTAAGCACGTGGAACAGATAGCATGTGGAATGCGCCATTCCCTTGTTTTGCTGAGAGGTAATTGCAAGGATGATCTTGTGTGTTTCTGGCAGACGCAATGCTTTAGTGTAGAGATGCCGTTTTATTTGGATGTATAAGCTCCGTGGCATGCTTGTATTACAAGATAAGGCATTTCCTTTAGTCAATATAGCCCATTTGTCCTAGTGTAAATGATGTGTGAAGTGTATGCCTAATCATTACCATCCAGCTTAAGTTTCCACAACTAAGATTAATATAGTGCAGGTGGTTCAGGAGATGAAGTTTATGGGTTTGGTTCTGGGAAGCGTGGTCAACTGGGTATCGCCAAGGATAAAATCAATTTAGTTAGTCTTCCTGAACGAAGTTGTGGATTTGAAGGTGTAAAGATCGCTAGCATCACTGCAAATGGAGATCATAGTGCAGCATTATCTGGTGAGTCCAGAAAATTTTCATTTTTTCTTGATTTGGCCATTAAAGCAGATCACATTGCTTGTAAGATGGATGTCTTGAACTGTAGCTTTAAAACGATCCAGTCCATGTAAGAGATAAGAACTTTCAATGCTAGTCATGGTCCACAGTTTTCACGTAGTAAAAAAGCTTGTGAAGCCTAGTGCAAGTACGAATGGAAACACTAGTTGCCTCAGTGAATTGTTTTCCTGATTGTCGTTTTCTTTTCTTGCCTATTACCTTAGCTGATGGGCATTTGTACACTTGGGGAAGAGGGTTTGGCGGCACTTTAAGTGCTCAAATGCCACAGCGTTTACCTACATCATTCCGCTTTACCAAAATTGCTCTTGGATGGAATCATGCTTTAGTTTTAACTGGTATGTGCATTTATTTCTTGTTTTAACCAGTTCTGTTTATTCATTTATTTATTAAATTTCGTCATTTTCCCTGGTGAAACGATATCTTGTTGTTAAATAGCAGCCTTGGATATCTTAAACAGGTGGAGAGGTTTTTATGTTTGGTGGAAGTCACCATGGAGTCCTTAGTAATCCTGATAAAATGACTCCAGTCAAGCACTCAGCCGGTAATGCATCTAATTTGGTCCACAAAGTAACATGTATTTATTAAGTGATAATTAACTGTTCCATACACTACTTGCCCTTGAAAAAGGAAACTGGATTTTTCTGGTGAGTTAAATGGGCAGGCGCAGACAACTGCAGTTGATTATATCTGAATGATCATCGTGGTCAAATTGTGATTTCTGCTGATTACATGTGTGGTTCTTTGAACATTTGCAGATTCAAGAGAAGTTGTCCTGGAGAAAGTTCCTGGGCTTGAAGGGAGTAGAACTCTGCACATTGCAGCTGGAGCTGAGCACTCTGCTATTGTAACAGAGAATGGGGTACTTAAGACATGGGGATGGGGTGAACATGGTCAGCTTGGCTTGGGAAATATAAGTGATCAAACGAGTCCTCAAGAAGTGAGTCTCAGCCACAAATTTCGGAAAGAAGCCGGCTTAATTGAGATTTACTGTGGCAGTGGTTTTACAATTGCAGTAAGAACTTTGTGTCGCCCTTCTTAGGCTGGTTAACCCTACTCAAGGATGCTGACTGAAATGGACACCGATATAAATTGATTTTTCCTCAAGGAGTTGAACTTGTAGCTCCAAGAGAGCAAGTACAATCATATTACTGGGGCTTTATCTGTTTCATGTTGTGTAAATATTTGTTTTACAGGTTGTGGTATTTGGACAATAACTTTCTTATACAACAGAGAATTTTAGCTTTGCCGCCTTTGGGCTTGTTAATTAAGCTACAAACATTCCTTACAAGAAAACAAAAAAGCTGCCAACTTCAAATTAAGTTTGCCCTTAAGGAATCAAACCCAAAGTTATATTCCAGAGATCGGTCTTCCGGTTATAATTACGACCATTTCCTGAAGAAAAAAAAAAAAATCTCATTGAATCAATTACCACAAATGTATAATTTGGGTTTTACATGAATTAGAAGCAGGCACCCAATGGTATTACACATGAATCCTGACAAAAGAATCACATCAGTTAAAATCTACCACCTACACCACCTATGATACAAGAGAAAAAAAAAGAGGGGGGACGCTCGCTGAAACAACTGTTGCTTGCGCTAAATTCATCATTAGAATATCTTCTTATGCTTGCCGGGCTCTTCTGTGTCTTACGTTATGATCAGGACATTGTTTTCGTATCCACTGTTGTGAACAATAGGGCGCAGGGGATCAATCCGCCATTCACCATCAACAATAAATTTGATCTGAAATGCAAGGTGAAAACTGGTCAGATAATCACATTACTCAATGGCCCCCCAACGATGTAAAACACTAAAAGTATGACCAGAAAATAACAAAACTGAGCTAACCTCATATCTGCCCGGATACAACCTAAGGCACAAAGAGAAGATTCCTGTACTGGACTTTTCCATCTTTCTCTGTAACCAGTCACCGCAAATAACAACATTGGTAATGTTAACTGAGGAGAACGGACATTTGCTAATATTAATTCAACCTAACTGATCAATTCAAGAAGAGATCATACCTGGGTGGTCCAACCATCATATGATCCAGCCATGAGCACTTCTGAGGCTGAATTTGGCCAAACTATGTAAGCAGTACGAAGAAGTTGTAAGGCTCTACGCGCATCATTTATCCTTCTCTGTTTCTCCTCCACAGTCTTTTGCGCTTCACTGGCATGGGTGGGCAGGATGTCAATTGTAAAGCAAGTTACATTCTTGTTTTTAAATTAACAGAAAATGTGCATACATTATTGCCAGTGCCATCTTTCCTTCTAAAACAGCCAACTTTGCACGTGTCGAACGCAATTTGTCCTGGGCATGCATAATCTCATTTTCCTGAAACTCCCAGGCATCAGAAAGCTTCCGAAAATCATCAGAGGAGCTTTCATGAACCTAATGAAAAATATAAAATGGGTATAATATAATTCCCCAAATCCTCCAAAAACACAATCACAGTATGAAAATGCTTCCCAAGAGAACCTGAACGCAAACAGAACTTGAAGACCATAGATGAAATTCAACATATTGGTAAAACTTTAGAGTCAAAATTTCGAAGTAGTCATGCAAATTCATATAATCAAGACTGATCATACCCACCTGTGAAGCAGCTTCATCAGATCTAGTCCTCAATGAACGAAGTGCAGAGGAGAGCTCTGATTCAAGGTACTTAATGTGATCACGTATTTGCTTGTGACTGATCTCTTCCTGATGAGAATTCAGTTTATTCCTTTGATCAGGTTCATTAGCACCCTCTCTCAATTGAAATATTTTTTCTCTTGAAACATCCTCTGGTCCTCCCATTTTATCATAAGAAATTTCAGCAGCTGAACATTACATCAACATCAAAAGGTCATTTTAACCAAACTATCTAACCATAGAGCCGCTGAAAAGTGAAAACAAGTAAATATAAAATACCTTCAAAATCCTGATCTGAAAATCCAGCCCTCTGGATGCTCCAAGTTCTCCACATTTCTGGTCTTGGTGAGTCTGCTAGGACATCAATGTCTGAAAGAGATCTGTTGTGGTTAGGCTTGTCTCTTGAATCATTAAGAATGGCTTTTTTGGGGTTCAATGATGCAGGTCTGTTGCTTCTAACAAGGCCAGCAACTGTCTTTTACAATGTAACAAGCATCACACGTTATGTTTTAGAAGTTCTACATGCAAAGAATTCAATCACATCAAACTCTTAAAAATAAATTACTTTCATGCTGTAATAATGATGACTGCCACTCATGAGAGTTCAAACATAATTGTTATCATCTCTTTCAAGTTTCAATGGTATGAACAACTTGATATTGGAAAGACCGAAATATAGTTTTGGTTTCACTAACATATGCTGATAAATTAGAATTTAATTTTATCTCAGATGTACGAAATCCCAAAGGAAGATACAAAAAATGCAATTCAATTCTAAGAATTTAATACCATCTAACCACCATAAAGGTATATAGAAGTATGTGTTAAGTGAACAAGGGAAAAATTAGAGCTTTGCATGATGTTTTCCCCTAAACTATCACCCACCAAAAGCGACAAACAATGTTAAAATAATATAACAAACTTACCGCATCAGTTGAGATTTCGGGAAACTTGTAAGTACTTGGGAAGAAAACATCGTCTTCTTTTTCTTTCAAATTAAATCCAAACGTCAAATTTCTCTGTTTCTCCAATCGATTCAATATCCCCTCGATTCCAGTATCATCCTCTGTTGCAGCAGCTTCTCTACACATATAAAAGAAAAACACTTTAGTTGATTCCCCTTCCCAAATATAACTAATGTTTGATACAATCACTGAAAATGGGGAATCAATGAACAGTGGAAATCTTGTCCTATGCAATGCAGTTTTTATTTTAGTTAATCAAATCTCGTTATCTCATCATAGAGAGAGAGAGAGAGAGAGAGAGAGAGAGAGAGAAAGAATCAAGGCTTGAGTTCTTCTAACAGGATGGGGTCAATAAGGTTCCATTATCCATTCATTCCCAGTTGATTTTTCAAAACCTAAGCAAGCCATCGCTACAGATGTCATCATAATTAATGGAAGTAGAAGTAAAACTCTAAGTCAATCTCTTGGTCCTTGATAAAGATATAGAAAACGAATACAAAAATTTACCAGCGACTAATACAAATCTAAAATTTCAACAAGTTCGTTTTAATAGAATCCTCACAGTGATCTACCCGACGACGACGCTGCTTGAGAAGAATCATCAGAAAACGAAGAAACCACGCCTGAAGCCCCAATTAGACTGCCACTCGAAGCACTGCTCTCGCCTTCTTTAGCCACTATCGAATCCCAATGCCTAAAATTACTATCTTGAGCTCCTCCTTCTTCTTCTTCCAAATCCCAACCCAACGAAAGCCAACCACCTTTCCTCGCAATAGCATCGACCAAATCCTCTCTCCCAGATTCAAGAAGCTCCTTCTTGCTCGGAAAAGCCCCAGGCTTCTTGGAGCTCTTCATGAACTCCAAAATCTCAGTTTCCAAGGTGAAATCCCCCTCTGTATCCCAATCTTTACATCGCCTCACAAACCCAGAACACGCTCCTTTCTTAAACTCTGAAAACCCTAAACACAAAGAACACCCGCTTTCTCTAACCGAAACGAAGCTAATCGCCTTCAGACGCTGCTGCCTCCTTGCGGTTGTTGAATTAACGACGTAGAGAATCGAAGGAAATGCATGAGGGATGAAATTCGGGAAGGAGTAGGGCGAGACGAGCAAATGGGTCGCAGCGGTGGTGGAGGAGAGCATGGCTCAGGCATTTCGACGAACACTTGGAGCGCAAGGCGAAATGGTATTATGCGTAGTACGCTCTAATGGAAAAGGGAGCGCGAGCAAGCCAAGCAACGAACAAAACCACCGAAAAGCGTAAACCAGCATTAATGCGAACCTTCCTTTTTTAATAAAAATACAACTGTGTACTTACTGATTACTGTGGGGCCGTAAGTTTTGACTGTTTATTAAGGGCATGTTTGGATCTGGAGGATAAGGTGGAACAAGGATAAAATAGAAGAGGCTTATTACTGGTCCCAACCAAACCTCTTCCATGTTTTGGGCTTATTACAATTCGTTTTCTTTTGGTTTTCTGTTTTTGACAAAACGATATCTTAACAACTTTAATATATATATATATATATATATATATTATACAAGGAGAGGGATACGAAGCAGAGGGTAGCCTAGGACAAAACTCCAGAGCACTATTTTTGATGCATCGGTGTCTTATAAGAGCCAAAGGTCCAACAATGCTTGATCAGGGAAAAGTCTTATGCATTGGTATAATGTTGAAAATTTGGACATATTGGATCTTATAGTTCTGGAAGAATATCCTCCAATTCGCATATATGAAGTGTAATAACCTTATACCTAGAACTACTGTAGAATATGATGTTTTAATTAATTTAGGGTTCAATACCTTTTGGGTCATTGAGTTTTACATGAAAATTCAATTTGACCACTGAGAACTTTTTTAGCCAAATTGATCACTGTGTTTTCCAAAGTTTACAATTTATAGACATTTCGCTATCTTCCATGAAGTGCAGTTTTTATTTTTATTTTTTCTAGGATGCACATTCATTCTTCTTCCTCTAACTCAACGAGTTAGAGTATATTGTGCTATAAGGGTTTAACAAATTGGGAGAAAGCTCGGGTTGAAATCAAAATTGTGAGGTATAAGGTCACAAATTGGATGTTATATTGAAGCCTGGATCGATTGCGTAAGAACCGTATTGTGACTTCGGATGGCAAGGAGACGTAATCAAGGTGATAAAGCAAGAGCACCAAAATATATTGATAAGTTTTTTATTTCATTTCAATTTGGTTTGGCTTTTTTTATTTTCCTTACACATCACAATTTCGATTTCAACCCAAGATTTCCTCGAATTATTAAACCATAATAGCACAATATACCATAACTCGTTGAATTAGAGGGAGAAGACTGAAGGTGCTTCCTAAAAAATAAAAATAGAAACTGCACTTAACGGAAGATAACAAAATGTCTATAAATTATAAACTTTAGGAAACATAGTGACCAATTTGGTTAAATGTTTTTCTCAGTGACCAAATTGAATTTTCGTGTAAAACCTAGTGACCGAAAAAGTATTTAACCCATTAATTTAAGGTGCAAAAAGAAATTTGCAATTCAAATTACGGTTTTAATTCTTTTTGTTTTAAAGTGTTATGGCAGTGTCCTAACATTAAGTGAAAGAGATTCATCTCTATCATTAACTTGTGTATGTGCTATGTATGTTCATCTAATATATTTTTCATGTAATTTGTTGAACGTAAAAATTCATTTCTATATATTGGATAGATATGCAATTTTAAACGAAAATGATCAAAATCCCCCTATACGGGTCATTATTTCATTTATATCTTATATGTTTTGTTTCTGAGAGTTGTTAGGTGAAATTACAAAAATGCCCTTATATGTATTTTGTGTTTCTCTACACATAAAACATATCTTATCTTTGTGCTTCTAAATTTTCTAAAAACAATGTTCTTATTCATAAGATGATTTTTTTAGAATTTAGTTCATTTAGTTTGAAATATTTGAATTTTTGTGTGTGAAATTACCAAAATATCCATATGTGTGTTTTTAAAAAAAGAAGATGAAAATAAGTTTTTGTTTAGTAGATCATCAAATTTTTAAAACGCGAGGTAAGCCTCCAGCTGCACTTGGAGCATTCAAAATATCTCAAACACTCAATTGCAAAGCTTTAAACACCTCACTTGGCCTTTAACCATACATAGTAACCAAGTAACTTTGAGAGAAACTCAAATTCATTTCCAACTAGTTCTTAGCAAGGTTTAAAATATCGATGGTTTTGGAAATATTGGTAGCCCAAAACAAGGAAATATCAGGATATTATCTAACTAAACATGTTGAGGTGGATAGACATTTCATCAAAGAAAAAATTGAGAACGGGATCATTTGTCTATCTTTTGTAAAATCAGAAGATCAGTTAACAGATGTCTTAAAAAAAGCTGTTTGTGGATAAGTGTTTTATGCCTCACTTACCAAGTTGAGAATTGATGACGTATATGCACCAACTTAAGGAAGAGTGTTGATGTGAGTTAACCTACTAAATTAAGGAGATTTATTTCCTAATTAATTAGGTGATTTACTTCCTTGTTTCATATAGTTAACACATCCTTGTATATTTAGGAGATACTTTCCTAATTAATTACTGTATCTATTTCCTTGTAAAACACCCTTATAAACACCTATATATCTCCTTATGGAGAAGAATAGAATTAACCTAAAGTATTCAAACCATATTCATATTTAAACAAAATCTACATCTTGTATAATGAAACCATAATAGTTGTCAAGATTGGCAAACTATTGACCCAAAAAAAAAAAAAAAAAGGTCAATGGACTAAGGAGGCAGTCACAATGCCTTAATTAACCAACCTAATTTATATTTGTCCATCCATCTCTTTTTTGTTTGTTTTTAATAGATAGATGAGAAATCGAAGACATAACATCTTTTGAAAGAAAAATAACTACATTAGATAAAAGGATAAACTACATTAAAACCCCTAAACTATAGGGTCATTTTCAAGTTCATACCCAATTTTAGAGATATTTATGAGTACATACTCAAACTGCCGAAAAACCTACAAATTGCCCCATCCGTTACACAAACCGTTAGTTAATCTGTTAAATGCACTTGTCAAATGTATAACCCATTTTTTAATGAATGGATGTTCATGTAGATAAAAAAATAATAAAAAATTCTTTATTTTAAAAAAATTAAAATCATTAAAATTTAAAAATCAAAAAGCAAAAAAATCTCTCTATTGATGCTCTTTTTGGGGAGAGTTAACTTAAATGAAGGAGTGGTGGATCTTCAGCAGGGCGGTTATGAACCTTCGACACGGAGGGGTCCTGCAGAAGAAAATAAGGAAGAAGCAATCGTCAGTCTTCAGGCACCGGTGTGTAGGGATGACAAAAATTTCCGTGGGGGCCAGTCGTCCCCGACCCTAACGGGGGGAGATTTCGGGGCCAAACGGGTATGGGAAGGGGATGGTATTGGCGTTCCCATCCCCAAACCCGACCCGAAAATATATATGTTTATACTTAAATAAATAAATATAAATATAATATTTATGTTTAACCCTAAGTTAACCTCTATATCCTAATTCTTCCTAATCTTCTATGGAACTTCATATTGATGTGATTTTGAATAGTTGAGTTGAACTTTATAGTTAATTTGGATGTGTTGAATGATAATTTAATATAAAACTTAATGTTAAAATGTACAACAATTTTTTTTTTTAATGCAAAAACATAATTGGGGATTCGGGTCGGCCATGGGGGATAGTCCCTCGATGGGGACGAGGATTCCTCGAAACCTATTAAACGGGGATGGATTCGGGGACGGGGGCGGGGATGGAGAGTGGGGAAGGGAATGGTATTGTCATACCTGGCCCCTACTCGACCTGTTGTCATCCGTACTTGCCGAAAACTCTTCGATGCTTAAGTTAGCAAGTATTTATGGTAATTTGGAAAGAGTAACAGTAAATGTAAAAAGTAGTTACCCCTTTTTACTTGGGCAATGTTCCCTATTTATAGGGGAGTGAAAATGAGAGTTTTGCACAAAGTTTTGATGTGGGACTTTGTGCAAATTGCTGCGGAGGTGACATGTGTCCATGAAGACTAGGTTCTATAATTAGGAGCATCGGCAGGTGGTTACCACTTCGGAAGGGGGGCTTCCTTTGGTAGGCCAAAGAAGGTGATGATGCCACTCGTCTTCTAAGGGCTTGTTTGTGTGTCTGCTTGAGTATCAGTTGTATAGTGCCGGATACGCTTGGTTGATTATGGTGTAAACACTCTCCATCACTCTCCTCCTAACCCTCCCCCTAGCATGACTTAGCCAGCCACCCCAAGACCCCAAGACCCCAAGCCACCCAAATAAGCATTCCAGCAGCCCAAACAACCACCCCAGCTAGCCAAACCACGACCCACCACCCATTTTGTAGTCAATTTCATCAACGGCCATGGAATGTTGAGCGCCTACGCCATCATCAACTTCGGCGGGCAGCGGCATGAACCATGACAAAGCAGAGAGATCTTGGTATAAGACCCAGAAGAGAGCATGAAAAGATTGTACCCAACAGGCGTGGAAACCAAAGAAAACAACTCAAAAGGGTCAGCAGGGAATTCGATCACTCTTGAGGACTTGGTCAAAAGATTGAAGACAAGAAAGGAATTGGAGAGAGAGAATCAGAGTAGAGTCATAGAAAGCGAAGTGGTTGCAACACTGAGGGTGAGAAAGCAAGGGGAAAGAAGAGAAGGGTGGAGAAGAGGAGTGCTTGGAGATCAATGAGGGAGAGAATAACAGAGACTTGAAGTGCTTACAAGTCAATCTCAGATTCATGAAGTATTTGAGAGGTAGAAAAGAGAGAATACGCTCTAGGAGTTCCTGTGGTAGCTTGCTCCATAATCCAGCGTCCATCTCCGGTGGGATAATCGGAGGCTTGGAGATGGTGATGGGTTGGATTTATATGAGCAATAAGTTGTGAATCCAAAATTTCAACTTTTAATTTGATTATCTTTGTTATGTTGTGCTACATATGAAAAGATTTGAACTTCTCGATTTTGTAGAAATTAGGTTTATTTAGTTAATCTCCTCTGTCTCTCTCTCTTGGACCTCCACTAGCCCAGTCACAAAGTCAGTCCATTGGTAGCCAGCAACCATTAGTGGAGTTCTATGCTCAGGAACAAAGTTTCGAGCCTTTCTGATTGCTATACCACAATCCAATCTCAAGAAGCATCCTCATCAATCAATTGCTTAAAGCCTTCAACATCATTATCAAAAGCAAATGTCAAAATCTCATCTCTGGGAGGAAGGGTTGGGCAGGGGTTGGGCAAGGCAAGGTCGTGGTGAGGTTGGCTGGGTTGGGAAGAGAGAGGGCGAGGGATTTTCACTTTTTATTTATTTATTTAATATAATTTAACATTTTTTTAAATATTTGAAAAAAATAAAAGAATAGTTCATTATATATTTTGGCAACATGGAATCCATGTCATCAAAAATTGGGGGTTACATTTGCCACATCAGTATATAAACAGATTAAATAACGGTTTGGCTAACGGAGGGGATTAAATTGTAAGGTTTCCGGGAGTTTGAGTATATATGTACTAGTAAATTTCTCTAAAATTGGATATGAATTTGCAAATGACCCTATAGTTTAGGGGGTTTTATGTAGTTTGTCCTAGATCAAATGCTAGTTATCTCGGTGGCTTACTTGAATTCAAATAGAATCATCCCCAGTTACAGGGTCTGCCAAAAAGGAAGTGGAGATCAAATATATGAAATGAAAAATAAACTACTATCACAACACTTGACATCTACAATTTGAAATTTATTTAGATATACTTACTAAAGGAAAAAATCTCGCAAGAATCCGGTCTGATACTACAATAATGGAGGTTGTAATAACTACTGTTTTTGCTAATATTTGGGATAAGCATTCGAAACAAACTTGGTAAATTTTGAATGCTTTAAACCTAAAATGGTATAAATTCGATCAGTTGAATTTGATATTACCATTGATACACTGAATCCATCACTCTGGATAAAAATGGGAATTTGGTAGGGGGGATTTAATTTTATTTTTGAGAGAGAGAGAGAGAGTTGGTTAAATGAATCATGAATGAAGTGGATATATAAAATATAACAGAACTTTATCAGAGTCCAAACATGACAGAGAGAAAAATAGCGGGGGGTAATAAAAGCACCTCTTTCTTGTCCTCCTGCTTCAGCAAACGCAAATCAATGCCTTCCCATGAGTCTCCATCCTCCGAGCCATTGTTGCAACAAAAGGATGCAAGCACAGTCCAAAGAAGAAAGCATGGATGGAAGGCCGTACGTTACATCTTAGGTATTGATATATTATGTATGATGCTATATACTTTCATGTAAATTATAAAGTTTGAATTAGGCGACATTTTTTTATTTTAATACTTGGCCTGAGTCAGCAAGTGCTACTTGGCTTTCTTCCCTGTATATGAGCTTGACAACTCAGTAGGAAAATAAAGGGGTGCCCTGAAGCACGGGGGGCACGTGCCCCCTTCTCCTCCCAACTTGTGCTCCCGAAGTGGCTTTCTCCTATGTATATGAGCTTGACCAGACTCCAAACTTACATTACAGAGGGAGAAAGATGGTGAGGGAAACGTGCTTCTCCTTCTGCTTCAGAAAAAGCAGATCAAACCCTTCTTCTGATCATGAGTCTTCTTCTTCATCCTCTGAGGCATTGTTGCCACAAATAGACGACTATGTAGACTTGTTAGATTCAAAGCCTGGATGGAAGGTGGCTTACATCCTAGGTATGAGGGTGATATATATATATATATATATATATATATATCTGTGTGTGTGCTTGGAATTCAAGAAAATTGAAAAGTTCCATGAATTAGGACATTTTATTTTTTGCAGGTAATGAATCAATTGAGAAGATGGCAACATATGGGTTGACAACAAATTTTATGGTGTATTTGGTGAGGGAGTATCACATGGATCAGGTTTCTGCTGCTAATATTCTCAACATTTGGACATGCGGCTACTGTTTATTGACAGTCGTTGGTGCCTTAGTTGCTGATATCTATCTTGGCAAATTTCTCACCATTGCTCTAGCTTCCCTTGCAAGTCTTCTGGTACACAATTAATCAGCATTCATCTAACATTAATTAATCATGATTAATTAGCTTAATTGGGTCCTAATTTTGTGTATTAGGGGATGGTAACAATAACTCTGACAGCCTTTGTGCCACAATTAAGACCTCCACCTTGCATCCCTGATGGGCAAAAACATCTTCTGCATTGTGTCTCCAACACAAAAACCCAACTAGGTTTCTTGTTTGCCGGGCTATCTTGGCTAGCCATAGGCACAGGTGGAATTAGGCCCTGCAGCATTCCCTTTGGCATTGACCAGTTTGACTCAACCACTGTGGAAGGAAGAAAAAATGTCAGTAGCTTTTTGAATTGGTACTATGCTTCATCCACAGTGGTATTGTTAATCAACCAAAGTCTAGTGATCTACATTCAAGACTCTATTAGCTGGGCCTGGGGATTTGGGATCCCCACCCTCCTCATGTCATCTTCAATTCCCTTGTTTTTGGCTGGCTCCAAAATTTACCACCATGTGAAGCCAAAAGGAACCACATTTAGCAGCTTTGCACAAGTTCTTGTTGCTGCCTACAAGAAGCGCCATCTTAAGCTTCACAACGACAAAAGGGTTTGCGGGGTTTTCTTGGATGTTTCGTCGGATGGAAATTTGGTGCTCTCCAAGCACTCTCTCACTACAAAATTCAGGTAAAGCTTGATGGGTTCATTTTCCTTACATTGCTTAATCACCATTGTTTGCTTGTTCATTTATTAATTCTCATTTGGCACTACTTTGGTAGCTCAGCTTCTTGAAGAAAGCAGCTTTAGTGGTGGACAATGACCTAAAAGATGATGGGTCTTGTTCAAATCCATGGAGGCTGTGCAGCATGCAACAGGTTGAAGAGGTGATATGCTTCATGAAAATCCTCCCAATATGGGCTTCTGGTGGAATCTGCGTGATGGCCTATGCGCAAGAAGGAACATTTGTAGTGTCACAAGCCCTCAAAATGGACAGGCACATTGGACCCAATTTCGAAATGCCTGCTGGCTCAGTCAAAATGATGTCATTGATCACATTATGCATAAGCCTCCCATTCTACGACCGTGTCCTCCAACCAGCCCTCCGAAAGATCACCAAACACGAAAACGGCATCACACCTCTCCAAAGAATAGGAATTGGGTATTTGTTCTCGTTTCTGTTCATGGTGGTGGCGGGACTCGTTGAGAGGCAAAGGAGAGCTTCTGCTTTGTCACAAGCTTCAGAAGATGGCGTTGCGCCCATGTCAGTTTTCTGGCTATTTCCACAGCTAATGTTCCTTGGCATGGTTGAGTTGTTTGGCATTGTCGGGCACATTGAATTGTACAACAAGGAGTTTCCTGAGAAGATGAGGAGCATTGGGAATTCTCTGATCTATCTTTGCACGGCTGGGGCTACTTATTTGAGCGCTGTGCTGGCGAGCATTGTGTACAGTGTTACAGGGAAGCATGGGGAGCCTAACTGGCTAGACAATGATATCAATGCCGGCAGACTGGACTATTTCTACTTCCTAATAGCTGCACTTGGGGTGTTGAATTTTGTGTATTTTTGGTCATGTGCTCGTGGATATACTTATACTTCCAGTGTAAGAGCAGTTGAGAGTATAGAGACCGACATTTTGGTTTAGACTTCTGTCCAGTAAATTTGGTTTCCTCTTTCAAATAGCTCTGTATTTGAACTCCATCCATAACCCATACATATACGTATATATACTCATGCATAACCCATCCCCTTTCTAATTTTATTTCAGTTTAAAAATATATATATATATATTATTGTTTTTTAAGTTGGTCACGGCATTGAGTTCGTTTCCTTTGCATTTAATTTTTTTTAAAATCAAACAATTATATTGATTATAAAAAAAAACTGCATGAATACATCAAAGATGTGTATACATGAATCTCAAACAAGACTCAAAAAACAATAATCCGAAACCAAAAAACAGTTTATCCATGTAGATTTGATTCGAGTAGGTTATTTTAAACTAACACCTCCTCATGTAAAATAACCTCTTGATGCTTTTGGTGTTTTCACAAAATCCCTTTAAGTTTCGGAAATTACATTAACATCATATGAAGTTTCACATTGCTTTCACAAAACACCTTTTATTAATTTTTCACTTAAAAATTATTTTTTTGATAGAGATGATATTCTACTTTAATCTAATCTAAACTATGAGGAGGGGGATTCAGGTGCATAGTGAGGAGCACATTCGTTCTAGCCAACTTAACCAGTGGCGGTTCTAGCCTATGGCAGGCTGGGCTCATGCCCGGCCGAAATTTGTGTTAAAAAAATATTACCCACACTCTTCTCTCTCCTCTCTCCTCTTTTGCCCAGCCCAAATTTTGGTTAAAAAAAATAGGGAAATGACCTCCAATGCCACTCATTTGCTAATTTTAACTAAAAATACCACTCCTTCCCAATTTTTTTACAACTAACACCTTTAAATATAAAATTATTGTCCACTTATTGTACCCATATCAGTTTTTCAGAAATTGGCTTCTCTCTCTCACTCTCTTCGCTCTATCTCTTCGGCCCGTCTCTCTCCTTGTGTCCCTCTCTCTCTTCGACGCAATGCTCTTTCTCCGTCAACAGTGGCTGTTCATCCAAGCGTAACTCCATCGTTGACATCCACGAGGTACTGTTCATAACCATTTTCTTTGAAATTTGGGGTTTTTGTGAATTTGGTTTATGGTGTATGGATTTGTAAGAAATTGGTTTAGGGTTTTAGTGTTTAGGGATTGCTCAGAAATTGGGTTTGGGATTATGGGTTTCTATGAACTGGGTAATAACTCACACCCACTCTCACTTTGTAAGGAACTAGGTGGTGCAGAAGTATTTTCCATAATTAGCACACTAAGTTTGTTGGGTTCAGATGTTTAATTAGTAAACATAACCAAAGAGAGAAAAGAAAAAAAAATTA
>NC_024127.1:17723002-17733433 GCF_000346735.1 Prunus mume
AGGCAATATTAGTACAATACACATGCAATAGGACAGAAATATTAAGTCAATCTACATACAATACACACACATCCATTACAGACTACAATTTAGACATGGAAAATAAATCGCCACCGAACCCTAACAATACTATCCTGCGAAGTAAAAATTATTTCTTTCATAAAACTTGAAAATTCAATTGTTATTACATAGTCAACCAATCTTTGCTCTAGTATATACACACTTCCTACCTATAATTATAAATAATGGAGAGCTCACAAATTCTACTAATTTGATCTTAACTTCATCAATTTGTTCTTCGGTGTATGAGTTAGTGCTCTCTTCTTGCACATTTTCCAAGCTGTTATATTCTCCTCCCGTGTAGCAATATCAGCAACAACAAGTTATCTACAGATCTGAAATCATAACTGCAGATGATTCTCAATTAACAAAGAGGAAAACCATTTTCTTTTATAACTTTGGTTTTGGAATATATAACAAAATGCAATAGTTCAAACTCAGCCTCGGCCTCAGAACAATGAAATACCAGCAAAAGGAATCAAATTAGGGTATGTCCTAAAACTGCTAACAATATGCATACCTATAGCATACTATATTGATTCTTATGCCCCAAAAAATGAAAGAATAAGCAAAGCTTACCAATTTATTTAAACTATTAATATCTCTTCAAATTCTGCAACAGATTACAACTGCATTAGCGCAAAGTTGTTTCACAGCTGTGGGTGGCTATCTGTCATTATGCAGTCAACTTGCACCACAGTGAAAAGCAATCTTCTAGGAGTGAGTCATACTTACAGTAAATGCATCCAGCAGAGGTACCAGCAGCTTTGGTATGAAATGTTCCATGAAACAAACTTTAGAATCTGTGATAGAAATAGACAACTGCTCGATGGTCAGTTAAGCAGCCATCTGTTATCCTAAATATCAAAGACGGGGTTTTATAAGCTTACATTGTCATGATTTCTCTGAAATCATGTTTTATTTAATAATTGATTTTGTGGTCTGATAGACAACCTCTCAGATCAGCCACAGCCACTGATTCTAATTTAAAATACCAAACAGTGCACAAACATCTACTATAAGCTAACCCAAGATTCCCAAAGGTGAACGAAGCCCAAACGTTCTGTGACAAAATGAAGAGTTTGATTTCTGTGAACAGTGGCTGCGAGCCAGTGACAGTGGGTGTGCGTTATTACCCAGTTGATAGAAACCCATAAACCCAAACCCAATTTCTAAGCAACCAAACCAATTTCTTAGAAATCCAGACACCATAAACCTTCACAAAAACCCCACATTTCAAAGAAAATGGTTATGAACAGTACCTCGTCAATGTCAACGATGGATTTCCGCTTGGATGAACGGCCACTGTTGACTGGGAAAGAGCACTGCGTCGAAGAGAGAGAGGTACACCAGGGAGAGAGATGGGCCGAAGAGAAAGAGCGAAGACAGTGAGAGAGAGAGCCAATTTCTGAAAAACTGATATGGGTACAATAAGTGGGCAATAATTTTATATTTAAAGGTGTTAGTTGTAAAAAAATTGGGAAGGGGTGGTATTTTTAGTTAAAATTAGCAAAAGGGTGGCATAGAAGGCTATTTCCCAAAAAAATATTACCTACACTCTCCTATCTCCTCTCTATCTCTCTTTTTTCATTCTTTTCCTTCTCTCTTCTCTCCCTCTCTTCATTTTTTTTCTTTCTTTTCCTTCTCTCATCCCTCCTCTCTTTTTCTTCTATCTTCTCTTCTCTCTCTCTTCTTCTCTCCCTTTCTTATTTCTTATTTCTTCCTTTTCCTTCTCTCTTTTTGCTAGAAAAATATTATCTACATTACTTATGATTATTAATTTTTTTTTGTCTCGCACAAAGATAGCTATTTCAGAAATTACGGAACATAATTGATAGGGCTATGGGGCTCGAGTGGAAAGCCACAAACGTATGTCATAATAGATGTTTATAGAAGGAAACAAGGAGAAATGAGGTCACAACTCGTTAAAAAAAAAAATGGCTCTGCCAATTTTCTTCCTTCCCATTTCTCCCGATATAAACCTGGCTTTTTTTAAAATTAATGTATTCCCCTATTTTATCTTTCTTTTTAATGTGAAATAAATTTTTTTCTATTTTTTTCTTTTAATTTTTATTTTGGTTTTTATTTTAGTTTTTGTATTTGTAGATATAGATGCATTTGAGGGCAAGGCTTATTACTTCTTCCCTCACTATGTAGTTTTTTTACAAATTTATAAATAAACCCAATTCTAGACATGTATTTATAAAAAAACCCAAGCACTATTTAAACATAGAAACACACCCAAAATCAACCCCAAAGTCAACTTTTTGGGTGTGTTTATAAATGGGTTTTGAGTGTGTGTAATGATGGGTTTTGGGTGTGTTTATAAAGTGTTTTGGGTGTTGGGTTTTTTTATAAATTCAACCTCCATTTTGGGTGTTTTAGTGAAACTCCCTAGTTTTTTTTAATGTTTATTAATGAAATTCACTCTTTTCATCAAGTTTATTATATAAGTTTTGCCCGGTTGGCTTTCGAATCCTGGAACCGCCACTGAACTTAACTATGCCTATAACTATAATATCATAGTAAAAAATTGTTATTGTCATAAAAAAATTTCTCCAAATAAAAAAGTTGACAACATTTATTATATTGTACATACACTTTGAGGTCTAATTATTGAATTTTATTTTGTTATTTGAAAAAATTTATTTTAATTAAATCATCAAATTTAATCATGGTACGAAATTGATTGACTTTGCTAAACTAAATTGGGCCTGATAGTTTTCAGCTTTTGGTTTAAAGACTACAACTTGGTTGACCAAAAAAAAGAAAAAAAAGACTACAACTTGGGTCTATCTTAATTTTAATTTTAATAATTATAATCTTCTTAAAATATATATATATATATATATTTAAATGGGGCAGTTATGAAAATAAAGTAACTCATGATGATGTCTTCTAGAGTGGATCTCAACGCTCAGTTATGAACGAATGTTGCTCTGATACAATTTGTTGTATATGAGATAGAATAAGGTGCTCGAAAGTATACAATGAGGCAAGTTTGAGGTGTTGGACATATCACTTGCTTCAGTAGAGTTCTTTTGTATTTTTGAATTTTTTTTTAAAAAGAAAAGAAAAGAAAGATGATGGATTTTATTAGAAAATTAGAGCATTACAAGGATAAAGCCTGTATAGAGTGGCCTCGTTAAAACATCTCTGATGAAAACCTAATAGGACAAAATTCCAGAAGAGAAAAGAGTACCCACATGCCAAGACTACAAGAGAGTCAAGCAACAATATATTCAGGAGAGTCCTCATTTAGGCAATCTTGTAACCAAAGAGGTGGGTCAGAAGACCAAAAAGCTAAGGCCTATTGACCAAGACTGAAATGCGTAAGATGATCCACCACTCCGTTAGTTGTGCGGGGAATAAGGCGTGCTGAGTATGAGGGGAGCAAGGCGAGGAGCCCGCGAATATCTTCGACGAGAGCCCTTCTTGCTGCATAAAAGGGATCTTCCTGGAGGATCAAATGGATGACGGTCGGAGAGTCAGACTCAATAATGAGAGGCGTGAGAGAAGCATCCACCACAAAGGAAATACCAATTTTGAGAGCATACAACTCAGTAGGTGAGCTAGGAGCACGTATCGCTACCGCCCCCACAAAGACGACTGTAGTAATCTCAGACCGCTACACCAACCCCATGTAAACCAGAACTCAAGCTAAGTGAACCATCAATGTTCAGTTTAAAGTAACCCAAAGGGGGAGATTGCCACCTTTTATCAGGAATTAGAAAAGAAGGCCACTTATGATGGAGTGATAAAAACTTCTGACACTCAACATCATAGTTCTTTGCACTAAAAGCTATTTGATCAGGGGGCAAGACATGAGAACCAAACAAAGCTGCATTTCGGGCATTGCACAAGAACCACAAAGTAATAGTAAACAATGAGTGTTGTGAGCTAGGCAGAATATCCCATACAGCGAACAGCTAGATTGCAGCATCATGATAGGGTAAAGTGGCGAAAAGTAGAGCCCAACCTATTAGGTGCAAAAAAGAATAACTAACCGTGTGAAGAGCATGCATTGCAATTTCAATTAGACCCATACAACGAAAGCAAGTGGTATCTTGGACTATTTTTAGCTGAAGAAACACCTAGGGAGAGTGTTGTGGGCGAGACGCCAGAGGAAATGTTTCATTTTTGGTGGAACTTTAAGCTTTCATAGATGCTTCCAAAACTGTTAAGAGGAGGAAGAGGAAGACCAGGACACAGATAAAGAGGCCATCTGAGCTTAAAATTCCAATGCTTTCTAATATCCACTCTTAACTGTATACCGACCATTGCCAGTAAAATGCCAAATATGGCGATCACTAGTATCGCAACTCAGAGGAATAGATAGGAAAAGTTTTGCTTCAAGAAAGGTGAATAAAAGATAGATCTCAGAAACATTCTAATGACCACTAGCATTAATAAGAGCACTGACTCTAGAATCCACAGGGAGACAAGGAGAAGATTGAACAGTAAATGTAAGATGGTGAGGTACCCATAGATTGGTGTAGATGTTCACAAGTCGGCCATCATTGATACGCCATCGAAGACCACAGGAGAGGAGTTCACGACCTCATAATATCGATTGCCACGTAAAAGAAGGTATTAAACCCCTTTGAGCATGCAGAAAATCAGACTATGGAAAATATTGAGCTTTAAGCATTCATGCAATGAGGGAATTGGGAAATTCCAGTAGATGCTACCCTTGTTTGGCAAGCAAAGCTTGATTAAAACAAACGAGTTCTCAAAAACTGAGACCTCCTTCAGTCTTGTGCTTGCTCTAAATCTTCCAGGTCTTCAAATGGATACCTTTTTCACTTCTTTTAGACCACTAACAACGAGCAAAAATACTCTTAATTCATAACATAAGCAAGTTGGTAGATGAAAGACACTCATAGAATAGGTAGGCATCGCCTGATACACCACCTTAATAAGCACCTCCTTCCCAGCTTTAGAAATAAGTTTATCTTCCTATCCTGAAATCTTCTTCCAAACACAATCTTTAATAGCTTGGAACATATGTTTTTTATTTTTTCTGGCTATAGTAGAAAAACCCAAATAACGTTCATGGCAAGGAATGACCGGTAACCCTAGAAGAGCATGGAGTTGAGCTTAGATTGACTCATTGGTGGATGGGCTAAAACAAAGAGCAGACTTGACAAAATTTATTTGCTACCATGAGGCTGCTTTATAAAGACTAAAAGGCGTTGCAATTCCCTTATTTGGGTAACTTCAACATCACAAAATAAGAGACTGTCATTTGCAAAAAAAAAAAGAAAAAGAAAAAAAAAGGTGATTAAGAGAAGGTGCAAAAGGAGCAATAGAAACCTTGCAGACTCGAGAAACCTGATCGTCTTTCAGAAGTAATGCTGAAAAGCCTTCAGCCACTAAGAGGAATAAATAAGATGACAGGGGATCTCCTTGGTGTAGACCTCGAGTAGGAGTAAGGTGACTTAGCGGACACCCTTGTATCAATAAGGAGTAAGAAACATATACAATACAACCCATGATCAACTGGATAAAGCGATCAAGGAATTCCATTATGCGCATCATCCGTTCGAAATATACCCATTCCACCCGATCATAGGCCTTGGCCATATCGAGCTTCAGTATAGCCTTTCTTTTCTTGATTTACCTCTGCGTTTCAGACAATGAATCGTTTCGAAAGCTGCAAGAACGATATCCAAGATCATACGGTGAAGGATGAATGCACTTTGATATTTTGATATGACATCCGACATTGCTTTTTTCAACCTATTAGCAAGAACTTTGGAAATAATTTTATACAAAACATTACAGATACAAATGGGACGAAATTCAATTACCTGGGAGGGAGACGAAACTTTCGTTCTTAATGCGATCAATGTATGGTTGAGGTCTTAATGCGATCAATGTATGGTTGAAATCAGCTACCCCACCACTCCCATTAAGAGCTTGTAAACAGAGCTGACAGATATCCGAGCCAATAATACTCCAGTAACACTGATAGAATAAAGTCGGCATCCCATCACAACCAGGAGCTTTAGTGGGCCCCATAGATTTGATGGCAATTTCCACTTCCTCCTGAGTGAAGAGTAGAGATAGATACCACTGAGTCAGTTGAGGAACTTAGGTAGAGACAACCTAAAAAATTTTATTACTCATAGTTGTGTCTGCAAAAGAAAAGAGATGATCATAGTAGTCGTGAACTACAACACCAATCATGACGGGATCACTTTATAATACATTATTAGCAGAAAAAATCTGTACCATAAAATTAATTTTGGCTCTGTGATTGGCAATCTTGTGAAAATAGGAAGTGTTACAGTCACCAGTTTGCAGCCAATTGACACTATAACATTGGCTCTAATATAATTCATTGAGTTCCAATAACTTGTCGAGCTCATTTGCAACCAATTTCTTGCTCTGGAGAATGACTTTAGAAGGGGCAATAGTTTGAAAGGAAGCTAAGAGGTACGCGAAGACTGAATTTTGGAATTCATATGACTGAATTTTTGACTTTTCCACTTCGAGAGGCACTTAGCACAAATAGCAAGATTAGTCGTAGGAGATTCCTGACAATGCCACCCTTCTTGAATTATTCTTTCACAGTCTTCGCCAGTTGTCCATTGGTCCTCAAATTGGAAACGAAATGTACTATGACGACGCCAAACATCAACACTAGGTCGTGAGTCAGGGAGGAGAAAAATTGGGTAATGATCAGAAGAATATGCTGAAATATGGTAGATGGTGAAATTGCCCCACTGGTGAAGCAAGGCTAAATTACCAAATCCTCTGTCTAATTGAGCTTGAACACTGACGTCATCTTTGCGGTTGTTCATCCAAGTAAAAGGATAACCCACAAAATCAAATGATTATAGATTACAGTCATCAATTACCTGTTGAAAATCTTCAATTTGACTGATAGAGCAAAGACTAGGACCACTTTTTTCGTTCACAGACAGAATCTTATTGAAGTCAACACAACACATCCATGGACCAATATCCACCTGACTCAAATGGTGAAGAAGCTCCCAAGAATGAATCCATCGAGTGAGGTCAGGATAGCCATAGAACCCAATAATTCAAGTAACAAAGGAATTAGGAAAGGTAACCCGAGCATCAATATGTCCCGAAGAGGATGAGAGCAACAGAACCTTTAAATCAGTCTTCCAAAGAATCCAAAGACCACTAAAGAGCCCTTCACTGGGAACACAGAGGACTCCACCTACACTAAGTCTTCAGACCTAGCCTCTCATCTATAGTAGTCATACGAGTCTCAGTAAGGAAAACAATATATGGTGTTTTGTCCTGTAAGAGGTTTCTGAGATCATGGAACGTACGATGGTTGCTAAGCCCCCGCACGTTCCAACTTAACACAAACATAGCAGATACTAGAATTTCCTCTTTAACCACTGAGCCAAATGGAACAAAAAAACCACAACATGCGAAGGAGAATGACAGAGATAGGAGAGCAAAAATCCAAGGAATCTCCCCAACACTAGCACTCTTAGGAAAACATCGACAAAGACCTAGAATCACAAACACTGAAACTAGCAGGTGGGTGGCCCGAGGGAGACATAAGGGCAGAGATACCATACCAAAACCAATAAAATCCCAATGGACCGGTCGATGAGCAACTACGATGAGCCCGAGTGGAGAAGGGAGATACAAAACTAGTCGCTCGTGGCGAGACGTAAGGCGAGAAGGTGAGACAATGACACACCTATCGCAGACAAAAGGGGAGTGACGACGGCTGGATGCGTGACGGCGGCGACTGGCCTTGAGGGGGAACCTTAGATATGACATGCGAGTCTCCTCACTTAGCTAGAGAGTGATCCCGAGCTTTTTTTTTTCTTTCCAATAACCACTTTTGTGTTTATGATTTACTTAACTTGTTTAACTAGTTACAATGTGATAAGCTTAAAGGCATTTTAAAGAGAATAATATACTCTAGAGAGTTCTTCATAGGGAACCAAAAACACATTTTATAGGAACACTACAAGAAAAACAGTTTTTAGTGGCCAACAAATTGGTTACAAAAAGTACTGATTATGGTCACTGAATGAAATTAGTGTCCAAATATTGGTGGTCATTGGGTCGTCATTAGAAGCTTGTCACAAATTCTATTTAGTGACCGTCTTGAAATATTGGTCACTAAAAAAAAAAAAACAATTAGTTACTTCCTTTGTTAGGCCATCTGCAGTCATGAGGGCTAAATGGAGCACCGGGCTATAATTTAGCCCTCCAAAATATTATTATTTTTAGAAGAATAGTGTAAAGCTAAATTTTTTCAAGGCTATATTTTAGGGCCCTTCATATTTTATTTTTTTTAAAGAAAAACTATGGTACAACACTCATACATTTCACTACTATGTATTGTTTAATAAATTAAAATACTATTTGGAGACAATATTTCAAATATAACACATGTAGGTTGATAAGCATTTAACAAGATTTTTTTAATGAGATTTTAATATATTTTAAAAGTAATATATATATATATATATATACAATACTAGAAAAAAGGTCAGTATTGACCAATTTATCAATGATCAAACTGACAATAGTCACAAATGGTGCTATATCATCTTGATTACGTCTCTTTGCCATTCGAAATCACAATATGATTCTCATTCAATTGATTCAGGCTTCAATAGCATCCAATCTGTGACCTTATACCTCACAATTTCGATTTCAACCCAAGATTTCCTCCAATTTGTTAAACCCTAATAGCACAATATACCCTAACTCATTGAGTTGCAAGAAGAAGATTGCTGTGCTTCGTAAAAAAATAAAAATTGCACTTAACGGAATGTCTATAAATTCTAAACTTCGAGAAACACAATGACTAATTTGGGTAAATTTTGGACAAACTACATAAAACCCCACAACCTATAGGGTCATTTATAAGTTCATACTATATTTTAGGGACATTTACCAGTACATACTCAATGTCACGGAAACCTTACAATTTGCCCCCTCCGTTAGCTAAACCGTTAGTGAATCTGTTAAATGCTGACATGGTGAATGTGGGCTCCTTTTTTTATATATATATTTTTTATGACATGGATTCCTGGTGGACAAAATAAATAATAAAAAATTATCTACTTTTTAAAAAGAATTTTAAAATATTAAAATTCACTATTTAAAATTTTAAAAAATGAAAAATATATATCTTTATATATATATATATATATATCTCTCTCTCCCCTCCTCCTACCCCCAGGCCACCCTAACCACCACCCAAGCTTACTCAGGCCACCTATCCCCAAATCTCTCTCCCCTCCCTGACACAGCCCAATCCTCAAATCCCCAACTCATGCACTCGCCATGACCCTCCTCCAATCTGTTCTGGGATATGCGATTTGGGGTTGGGGATGAGTTGGGTTTTCGTTCCTTCCCATCTTCAAGCTTCGGATTCACAACCACCCTGCAGTCATCATTATCCCAGATTTGGTCTCCAAATCCAAACCCTAACATCCCCGATCTTCCCCTAATCTCATGGCCATAGTTGTTAGCAAGACATGAAATTGATTCACTCCAATTGAAAGCAATGAAATGAAAGTCAAGTCCCTAGTGCTACAAGTCAAATAAGATTGAACATAACAAAGATATAAAAAGGTGGAGAACTACCAGAATTTATGGTCGACCAAAGAAGAACATCAAGAAATTTTTCAACTAGAGAAATAGTGAGATGGGTATATGCAAAATCCAAATTTTGAGCACCACAGACTTCAAAAATTTTAGGGGCGGGGGAGGGAGAAAAAACAGATAGAGAAAGGGGGGAGGTGCGTCGTGGGCGGGTGTGGGAGATGCGTCGTCGGGTGAAGGGGAGAGGGTGGGGGATGTTGTTATCGCACAATAGAACTGGGACACATCTAAAGTAAGGGATAAACTTAAACGCGATATAGAAGCAGAAGCCCATATTACTTCTGTTTGTGCTGCCAAGCTAGCTGAACTTACTGCACTTTATGAGGTATAATATATATTTTAGGGAGTTTCACTAAAACACCCAAAATGAGGGTTGAAATTATAAAAAAAACCCAAGCACTATTTAAACATATAAACACACCCAAAACCCATCATTACACACACTCAAAACCTATTTATAAACACACCCAAAAAGTTGACTTTGGGGTTGATTTTGGGTGTGTTTCTATGTTTAAATAGTGCTTGAGTTTTTTTTATAAATACATGTCTAGGATTGGGTTTATTTATAAATTTGTATATATTTTATTCATTGCCTCTTGTGAAATGATTGGGGTGACTGGTAATTTTAAACTAGGGCAAGAATTTGACTAGAAGAAGAAACTAAAAGAGAAGTGGGATGAAGCAGAAACTAAACTAAAAAAGAGATTTGGGTTGCGCTTGTTGGCTGGGTAAGTCGGGTGGGCTGGGGGG
>NC_024127.1:17763478-17789722 GCF_000346735.1 Prunus mume
GATGGAAAATTCTACGATCCTCCAATCAAGGGCTTTTTCGTGTCCAAGCTTCCTCTCACCAACCAGCTCAGGTAATACAAATATCTGTCTTGACAGATCATCCTTTAATCAAAGACGACTAATCATTAGTTTAAATACGCCAAATATATCAAGTCGGCCACCCTAGCTTAATGGCTTTACAGTAGATTTTGGGTATATAAATCTGGCAAATAAAATTTAGGTTTTCTTGAGAAATTGCTTGCACTGTGACAATTATGAGTACTTGATTAATGCTGATTGAACAGATCAAAACCATCTTCATCAAATAAGCAAATCATTAACCACAATCGCATTAGCTTCTATTTTCAGATTAAGTAAGGTGGTGGTGGGGACCATATACTTTCTTTCAGTTGAGGTTGATTGCCACCAGCTTCTATTTTACTGGCACTGAATTAAGTCATTATGTGGTACTACTAGTGATATAGTTTGTCAAAATTTTCCGTTGAATAATATATATGATTAATGTTTCATTTATTGAAATCTAACCCGACTTTGGTGCGGGTTAGGCAAGTCATGCTAGTGAGCCCGTCCTCTTGTACTCAGGTTTAAATCTCCATCTTTGTAAATTAGATTAATTTAAAGTGGTTTAAAATATCGCTTGTATTTGTTTATTTTTTTTATTTAAAAAAAAACCTTTTAAATATTTAGCGACACTTTTTTTTCTTTTTTTTTCATGGTAGACACATTATTTATGTAGTTATTTATTTTTATACAAGCAACAGTGAAACATTATTCAATTAACTCCTTTCACTTTAATAATTCTTTGCTTGCTCACCATATTAGGTTCTTGAGCAAGGCTGCTGTAATTTTGGACAATGATCTAAAGCCAGACGGTTCTCCGATCGATAAGTGGAGGCTCTGCAGCGTCCAACAAGTAGAAGACCTTAAATGCGTAATAAGAACAATCCCAGTGTGGGCTTCAGCCATCGTCAGCTTCACCTCCATGACACAGCAAGGAACATTTACTGTCTCCCAAGCCCTCAAAATGGACCGCCATCTCGGTCCTCACTTCGAAATCCCTGCTGGCTCCCTCGGCGTCATCTCCCTCCTCACCATTGGCCTCTGGCTCCCGGCCTACGACAGGCTCCTCGTGCCAGCCCTCAGAAAATTCACAAAGCACGAAGGAGGGATCACAGTTTTGCAGAGATGTGGGATTGGGATCGTATTTTCAGTCATGTCCATGTTGGTGGCAGGGCTCATTGAAAGAGAGAGGAGGTCTTTTGCTCTTCTGCACCCTAATGAACACGTGTCATTCGCTTGGTTGGTCCCACAGCTGGTCCTGATGGGCCTTTGTGAGGCGTTCAATATTATAGCGTTGATTGAGTTTTTCAACAGGGAGTTCCCTGACCACTTGCGAAGTGTCGGAAATGCCCTTCTGTCCTGCGCCTTTGCTGGTTCGAGCTACTTGAGCAGCCTGGTGGTGAATATTGTGCATCATGTGACTGGAAGAAACAAGCGGCCGGATTGGCTGACTAAAGATATCAATGCTGGGAGATTAGATTACTTCTACTTCCTCCTTGCAGGGACTGGGGTCCTGAATTTTTTCTACTTCGTTTATTGTGCACAGCGATATCATTACAAGGCCAAAAACGTATACATAATAGAAGAGAAACCCTATGCTAATCAAGTGGAGCTAGCTGCAACCGATGCTTGAAGTTGGCGGCCTATATATAGAAATTCTCCTATGCAGACATCCAGACGTTATTATCATGCGGACGTCATGTATCTTATATTATCCCTCCATAATTTTTTGCTTGTTTACAATAGCATCTGTATATAATAACGTGTGGACATCTAGATAAGAGAATAAATATATATATAGGTTAATTAAAATAAGATTGCCTTATTAGAATATAGGTTAATTAATTATAATAGTTTTATGTTGTAACTTTAATTCGGTGTGCTAGATATATATGTCGTATAAATGTATAAGAATTGCAAGAATAAGAGCATGCATCCTCTTTATGTCTCTATGTGTTAATGTTGTAACACAAGAATATGGTTTGCGTTGGAAATCAAAGTCGCGATGGGAATTTTTGTAACTATTATTCTCCACCTCAAGCTTTCTTTTTTATTTGTAGCTTTGTCTTGTTGCACCATAACAAGAAGAAAAAACCTTAATAAATAACATCACTGGCACAGCTTGCGGTGGCTAAAAACACTGTTAGTATCTAACTAAAAATAACCGTGATTATTATCTATTAATTAGGTACTAATAATGTCTTTAGCCATTGATGTTTATGTTTTCCTTGTATTGTTGGTTCGCGAACATCGCGCATGCGCAGACTACTATGCCTTTTTACCGATGAAGTCATGGTGGCAATGAGTTGACGCAGCGGGAGGTTTCGTAGAAAAGACGAGTGAGAGTTTTTGTTTGGAGGCTTCTCTTTGTTGGTATGGCGCATGGGAGCATATAAGGCTTAAAAGCAGCAATGGTTTACTTTTCTGCTGCCTTGCCTTCCGTATATCTGATGATCTTTTTTACTTGTAGCTACAGCTATACGTGCTTTATGCGCCACAGCAACTGACATACCCAGATATGGTGACAAGAAACTGTGTGTCACTTGTTCAGAAAAAGCCAAAGGATTTGCAACTATCATCTTCTCGGTTCGTATGGTCTATGTCAAAAGGTCAATGGGGTCTTCTTCAGACCAACAACTTGGAAGGTGTAGACGAAATAATGTGCCACACGTATCTTCCAAAATGTCACACTCTTTGTACCAAATTGTGTCATTAATTTCTCTTGTCATATATATATATATTCAAAACATGTGTCTTGGAAAAAATAAATAAATAAATAAAGATAATTTCGAAAGGTTTCTAATTTTTCGTATTTGATATAAAACAGTAGTTTGTTGAATGTATCCAATCACTTGTAAATCACAGAGAACCAAGAATCCCATATCCTGAGAACTGCACCAGCCAAATCTTAGACGTACGATTTGCCCCCTTAACCTTGAGGAGGGAGTGGTCCTATATCGTGTGGACCTCCAATAAATTAAAATCGTTTAGTTTATCTGAATTGAACTTATGTAATGTGTAAGGTTCAAATTGAATATATATGTTGCTTTTACACTAGTAAAAAACAGTGGCAATAATCACCATTATTTGGTGACATTTGTGATTGTGATAAAAGGCATTAGTGGTGACTGTTGCCACTTTTTTTTGTAGTGTTAGTGCCAACAAACAAAACTACATAACTTGTGGACTTAATGTTAATAAATGGACATCGTACAGTGGTCTTACGTTTTGGAGGTCCTAGGCGAACATCTTAAATGAGGTCTTCTATTCTATATCATATGTATATTTATGTGATTTTTTCTTCTTTAGTAAGTTAAAAAAAATATTATATGAACTCAAATTCACAATTGTAACATAAAAGAAACAATAAATATGTAATTTACACAATTACTTTTAAAAAACGCATTAAAACATCACTTCAATATCACTCATCTTCCATTTTCGATTCAAAAGTATCAATTAACTTTACATAATCAAGTTTTTCTACCTTGTCTTTTTCAATTTCCTAATTGATTCAACTAGGTTAATTAATTTAAGCTATAAGTTAAAAAAATAATTAGATCTTTATTGAGTTTTCTCTTTTTAATTTTGAATTGAGTAATTGCTCTTTTTTGTTTTTTGTTTTTTTTACAATGAGTGGGCTTTTATTAAGATTCCTCTTTTTAGTTTTGAATTGAATAATTAGGTAAAAAAAATTATATTTACAATAATTGATTTGGACCTAACATACTATTTATATATTACATATATTTTTAAATAATATAAGTATGTATATATATAGGGTATTATACAAATTGGGGGCCTTTCTAATTTGGGACCCCAAGCGGCCGTCTTGCCTGGTTGTGTCCAAAGCCTCCCCAGAAGATGAGGCAAGTATTTTCCTTAATAAATAATATTCTGATCGCTTGCCTGAGCTATATACCGAGTATATATACACTCAATGTAAATTATATTGAACCTTGAATATCATATGCTTTTCTAATTTCCAAATTGAAGACTGCCCTCCTTACTTGTGTTGGAAAAAACAATTATCAATGACTGATTAAAACAATTATATAAACAGAATTTATAACAATCTGTAACACAGAATACAGTATATGAACAATAAATAGAACTGACTTGAATTTGAGATATAGGCTTGCAGATTTGATGCAATGTCCTAAAGACAGTAATTTCACCCCTTCTCGGTGCTTGAAGTTCTATAGGTGACTGCCTCCCAGGATTCAACTATATGTATTCTAAGCCCTAGCACTCGAACTTAGAATCTGGCGAACGTTGTTTGTTTTCCTCTCAGACAATATGAAATGCTTGTAGAATGCTTTTTTCTGTGTTGAACGTATGAGGCCTTATTTGATTTAAATAAACTTCTGAAACCTTATCAGAAGAGTCACAACTGTTAGAAAACAGTTAATAAAACTAATCCGAATTAATAAAAAATTATTAATTCGAAACCAAAAAATAATTTTAAATCTGAAAGTGCCCAAGGCCCAAGGCCCAAGGCCCAAGTGACACTTCCACACTTATAAGGACCTCACTCTTTCTACTTTCTATCAATGTGGGACAAAGGTTCTTGAATTTAATTCAAACTTCCAACAACTTGTCCTTGCCAAAACTTGGCTGGTTTGAGATATTGGTGTCTGTTTCTGTATGGAGTGAATCAATGGACAGTGGCGGAGGTAAAGTTTGATATTTGGGGGGGCCACAAGCTTAAAACTATGGGATTTTTTTGTGCAAACTATGCTACACTCTTTATATAGTCAAAGAGGTAAGAAGATGGTGGGGGGCCCAGGCCATCTCAAGCCTATGAATAGCTCTGCCCCTGTCAATGGACTATATTCCTAATCAGAATTTGTGCAATTCTCCCACTCACTTTTGGATCCTGACTAGTTTCCACCACTCCCACGGCTATCATATGTGCAATGGACAGACGAGTTTTGAACAAGGTCTTAGAAAAGGTTAGAAATCCTTTTCTAAGTCGGTCAGATTTATAGCCCACTTCGTCGGAGTTCTGGGACCATCAAAAAAATTTGTGAAGTATTGAGACCTCACACGTATATGAACATAGTGTCGCTAGCGAGGTCTAGGGATTTTTACTTGCATGAGTGAATTGAAAGGTGGTTTTAATTAGTGTAGCTGTCAAAAAGATATAAAAAGATACCCAAAATTGGCTGAGTGGAATTAGCTTTCGGCTTAGCTAGCTAGGGTTCAAATCTCATTTGGCAATTTGATCTCTCTTTCAAGTTTCTACCTCCATGAAATATCATGCGTGGACCAGAAAGCCTTGGCACTCAGTATGCCTAAATTAGATTATGGACATGCTTGCACATGGAAAAAAATAATATAATAACACATGGGCCGGCCATGGAGTTCAAATACAAATGGTAGGAATATATGAGAGGCTGGATCGATTAGGTAGGTCTGCCTGCCTGTTCTTATTGATGATCTGTAGTTAGGGTAGGCTGGGAAAGGGATGTGGCGTGCATTCAAGCCCTGGGCTCGGTGCCATGTCGAACTGGCCTAACCCAACATCTTCCCTACTATCTTTCCCTTTGGTGGTGAAAGAAACTACTACACTACATCAAAACTATGCCAATCCAAAATGAAACTTTATTTAAAAACTAAGAATTAGATTAATTAAATATGTTGCATCACAATTTGCCTTCCAATTCGTCTGGGTGGTGTAGTTGGTTATCACGCTAGTCTCACACACTAGAGGTCCCCGGTTCGAACCCGGGCTCAGACATTTTATCAGTCAACTAAAAAAGAGATGAGGAGGACAGAATTTGTCTTTTTGATTGGGCCTGAAATTTTTGCTTTCTTTTAGAGTTATGGACCTAAATTTGGTAGCAAGTTCAGTTCAAGGTCCGGGAAGAAATGGGTTAACATTAAATTATAAAACGGGCTGAGATTAATAGAACCAAAAGGGAATGGGCTTAGTTCAATGCCTGATGATCGGATCCAGCAGCTGTAAACTAAGGTAAAATATTTAATAAATTTCCAACAACTGATGCACAGCTCTTAATTAAATGCAATACATCATTCTTAGATCATAATTAACTTATATCATCTACTGCATGCCATGAAAGTTATTCTGAAGACGACGATGATGAAAATATATTCAAGCAGGCTTAATCATACTAAGCCTGGAAAGTGGACAGCTCCAGAAGGTACCCAACGAACCTCTCGAAATCATCATAAGACGATCCTCCTTCAACACAAGCAATCTCGGATTTCTTCTTCCACTCCACTGCCTTGTTTCTCATCACCTTCCCATTCTCCCCTTCCATCATCTCCCTCACCAGAGCCTCAACCGCTTCCCTCTTCACATCACTATCAATCTCCAACCCTACCCCCCAAGTCGTGCTCGCGTACCTACAGTTCACTTGCTGCTCAGCAAAGAAAGGCCAGCAAAGCATCGGCACCCCTCCACAAATCCCCTCCAAAGTTGAGTTCCATCCACTATGAGTCAAAAATGCTCCCACGGACGGGTGTGCGAGCACCTTGTCTTGGGGGCACCATCGGGCAATCATGCTCCGATCCCTCGTTTCCTCAAGAAACTCTTCTGGCAGAGCGGTCCCGTTCGTGCCCTTCACTACGTCCGGCCGCACGATCCACAAGAAGGGATGGCCGCTGTTGGCCAGGCCCCATGCAAACTCCTTGAAGTTGTCCTCGGTCATCACAGCGATGCTGCCGAAGTTCAAGTAAATGACTGAGTTGGGCTTCTGAGTGTCGAGCCAAGTGAGGCAGTCGGTGTTCTCCTTCCACAGGCTTGGCCTCGTGCCGTTTACTTCGTTCTTGATGAGGAGGGTGGTGAGAGGGCCGAGGTTGTAGATGTTGGGGAACATGGAGGAGACTGTCTCGAGCACTTCGGCTTCGAATTCGACGAAGGTGTTGAAGACGATTGCATCGGCTGTGAGGATGTCTTGGGCTTCTTCCAGCCACCGGTTGAAGGCAATGTCTTCGGGATCGGTGCTTCGTACGAAGCTGGGCATGTCCTTGAGGCGCATGTGCTGCATCCCTGGGATCCACTCTAGGGCAGTGTCTTCCAGATATCCATTGCTGACGTCTTTCTCATCTGCGATTAGGGCGATGATATTTTGTTAATCTTGGGTTAATTAGGCCATGATAACAATAAAAAGATTCAAATGCAGATGACAAAGAAAGTTATAGCTCCATGATAAATTACGTACTTAATCCTTAATTAGGTCTAGATATCTTACTTGGGAAATTTAAACTACAAGCCTTACAAGTTAATTACGAGTGATCAAACAGATTAATTAGGAATACTTTGTTTAAGATAAACTGTTTCTTTTAGGTGCTCATAATGTATAATCTTTAGGTGCAGTGCAGTCCTTTAGGCTTCGGCTGGCCTTCTCAATTTCTTTTTCTTTTCCGCTTTTGGTATGTAAATTTGATCCATATGGCCATAGCTTTCAGGCAGTACGTTCATGAGTTATTTTGGAAATCCGAAACACAAAAAATTTCCACCTACCCCGTATACTATCTAGGGAGTTTCACTAAAACACCAAAAATGGGGGTTGAAATTATAAAAAAACCCAAGCACTATTTAAACATATAAACACACCCAAAACTCATCATTACACACACTCAAAACTAATTTATAAACACACCCAAAAAGTTGACTTTGAGGTTGATTTTGGGTGTGTTTCTATGTTTAAATAGTGCTTGGGTTTTTTTATAAATACATGTCTAGGATTGGGTTTATTTATAAATTTGTATACTATTTACTACATAAAAAAAAAGTAATTAAAAAAAACTTTAATATTCATGAAATAATATGCATATATACCTTTTAACGGGAAGATGCTCTTTTTGACAAGTTCTCCAAATTGGAGATAGGCCACGAGGCCACAAGTGGATGCAGTCCAGAACTGGACCTCAGGAATTCCAAGTTCTCGGGCCACCTTAATTGCAAAGCTCATAATTCCATCCGAAATAATGCAACTAACCTTAGGCAAACCCTCGGTGGAATTGAGCTTTACAATCAGGTCCCTCAGCGGAACTACAGAATGTTTCTTTGTGTAGTACAAAAGCTCAGTGACACTCTGAGTGGCATCTGGGTTCGAGGGTGGCGCCCCATCCGGGATGGTCTCAAACCGAAAACCCAGTGAGTTCTTCACCGCCTCCGGCCCTTTGGACCGGAGCAGACGGCTGTGGTTGAACTCTGTGTAAACCATGGTTATATGGAACCCTCTAGAGTGAAGAAGCTTGGCCAAGTTCATAAATGGGTTAACATGGCCTTGTGCTGGGAATGGAATGCACACGATATGAGGTGGCTCTGATGGAATAGATCCCATTATTGATCAATACCACAGCTCTGGTTATGGTTTTGAAATGGGGTTATGGGTTAAGCTTTTCTTCTAACGCCATGCTTTTATAAGGGAAAAGTACGTGCATTGAAAACCATGCTGACGAAAAAGTGGGCCTGTTTGGTGGCTCCCAGTGGACAGGAAAGTCTCATGGAGTCTCTTAGTCCTCTAGAGAAGCACTTATGCGTCGCCACCCATATTAGAGTGTTGTCCTCTTTAATAAGTCTAAGTTTTTTTTCAGTAGGTTTCTTATTGCTAAGGCGATAATATATTAAATTCATACACACAATTTGAATGTTATGATTTAAATTCAAAAACCCTGTAGAGAGAGCATTTACTTCAAACTACTACATTAATGAATACTTTGCATTAATCTAATATAGTCTCGTTCTCTTGGACCCCTATGATCCAAGGGACTTGTGGTCAACCACTCTTGGATCTAATTTAAGAATTCAGAAAAAACTAGTTAAAAATCAAGATATTAATTTAACTTAATCAAAAACCGAAATTTAAAAAATAAATAATAGAAGTTCACTGGAACAAAAACACGTTCAGAGGAGAAAATCATGAACGTGTTCTTCCTCCCATTGCCGCCACAGTGCCTCCGATTCCGGCGTTGTAGACGACCCTCTGCAGACATGATGTTACTCGAGCCACCCATAGTCAGAATATTTTTTTTCGCAGACCTGAACAGTTTTTCTAATTTGGCTCTTTCACTTTTTCGGTTTCTACAATTGAGTTTCCTCCTCTTTTACTGGTTAACATGATTCCCATGAATCTTATTATACCATCAAGAAGCGGTTAACATGTGAACAGGAAGCGGTCTTGGGTGGGCATCCTGCAATTACGTCATCTGAATTTATTTTTTTCGCAGACCTTCATTCATTTGTTTCTTTAATTCTAGTTTTCCCTTTGTTTATTACAAATCGATCGCGTTAAATTGCCAGGGGATGGGTGGATTTGGATTTTCGTCTGGGACGCTAGAGTCGGGGTTATTGTGGCGGCCATGGAAGGAAGAACAGGTTCCTGATTTTTTCTACCCTGAACGTGTTGTTTGAGTGAAGTGTTATTATTATTTTTTTTTACTTTTAATTTTTGGTTAAGTTAAATTAGTATCTTATGCAGTAAAAGTAAAATAAAATTTATGAAAAGAGTCACAACAACTGTGGTAATCCCACACGACATTATGTATATCTTTTTCAATCAAACGAAATTCTTCCCTTCCGACAAGGACATGCAAGTGGGGAGAATGGGATTATTTTTCCCTTTCTTTCGGAATATTTCGTCCATTTTTTTATACTGAAGTGAAGACATACGAGTTTCCAGGAGCATGGGAATGTGCAAGTAGCAGAGCTGCTCAATTATTGCGTATGGTGGGTGGTGGTTAGTAGGCGTCAAAATGAGATAATGGAATGACCTTCAATCAAACATGCGATCGTACTGGGGCCCTCGTTTGTGATGTGATTCATACCCTGTCGGAGGCTTGACTGGCGATCGAATGGCACCGGTGGCTCAAGCTTTAGAGTTCAAAGTTCAAACAACGTGCCAGTTGATCAACTTGAAATTTTAACAGATAATTTTTTTTTATAATGAGATAGAATTTTGTCCCCAATAATTTCTCACCAATAATTTTTTATTTTTTATTTAGAGAACGGAAGAAAATAATTATTCATATGAAATGATTCATGGTTCCTTTTTGGCTTATTTAATATTTTTTTGGTCGCATATTTCCTTTTGGGTTTTGGCTTGAAGCAATGGCATGTAGCTACGTACTGAACAACTTAGACCAAGACCTTCGCCAGCCACAAATGACTGGCCCCAAATCACCCACTATAAATCATACATGTATGTAGTATGTACATATACACCGCCAATGCACCAATTATTGTACTTGTTGTCGTCTAGTGACACGTTGCTGCGACAAGAAAACGAGACCCCAGATATTTGTGTACATAATTTTATGAACTCAACTCGTGCTTCTTTATAGTAGTTGTTTTTTATGAAGAAAAGTTTAAGGGGGTATTGGCTATTTTCACTACTAACGTCGGGATATATTGATAATTTCGAATCGTAAGGATTTACTTGTGACACCCAATTGCTAGTTGCCAGTTTTTTATCGTAATTTTAATTTGTAAGTGTCCATAGATATTTTCTAAATTTGTCAATATGCGCATGTGTATTGTATATATAAAAATATATTATATTTTTTCAGTTAGGGAAATTTGGGTTTTATGGATCATCCACCACGGTCCACATGGGTGATGGGCAGCCGCCAAATTGGAGTATATTATTTGCCGACGTTCTAGATCTAGACTCATGTCGCTTTCTTTATCGATCGTGATTATTAGTTAATATATTTAATAATTATGAAAATGGGATTTTAATTCATTTTCACTGTTTTTCTAGAGTTTGTTAAGCTCTTCCTCTGTCTGAATCTGAACACGCGTGTATGTATGTTATTAGACAGAAGTATCTGTATCCATGTAGTAAGTTGCACAACCATACCAAAAGATGAAATATCATGTTTTGGAAGAAGTTAAAAGGCGTTATTATTAGGTCTTTGGTCACCTCCCCATCACTCTCTATCTCTTTGCGAGAGGCTAGGGGGCTCCATTCTAGGATTTTAGGGAGCAAACGGGAATATTGTACTGCACAACTATGGTTGTGTGTTGAGATTACTAATTTATATTATGTCAACGAGGTCTAGTCCAGTAAAAAAAAAACTTGATTTGCAAACCATTAGTATTCAAATTCCCATAATACCGTTATATTTATAGTGTATGTGAGAAACCCACATTCCCTTATGATTTAAACTATATCTTGTATGTTGCATATTCGTATTAAATTTGTGAGTTATAGCATTTAGCCACGGGGCATATATATAGCAGCACTGCAGTAAAGCCCACGCATTCCATGTGTTTTGACTCTTGAGATCAACATTAATCTCAAGGAGTACCATATATATGCTTTCACTAATTTGCATAAATATTGTCGCGTATAATAAAAGGTTTGATGTGCATATCATTACGAGCCTTTGATATATTTTTATTTATATAAGTGATAGTTTATTTTTATTTTTATTATTATAAGTAATAGTCTAAAAATTATAGGGGATGAGAGTTTCTCTTACACACACACAACCAAGATGTCATAGGAGTTCAAACTTGAGATCTCTTGTACGCAAATCAATATCATTTTTTACTATATTAAACCTTGTTAACAATAATCTAAACTACTTTAATCTACAAGGAAGGATATCGAATTCGGTGTAAAATTACTATATGCTATATAGAGCAAGATAGTATCCCGCGGAAAACAACTAAGATGGTTGTGACATGCATTGCATTATTTGTGGACAAAATTATTGCTATTAGACTCCAAACTCAACACATGTCGTATGTCAAATGGATCTGTGATTTGTCATCTATATATATATAAAGCAAAAGGGAGAGAATGGTAAAACATTCAAAATACCAGAAAATGCCCTTGGTTAATTTAAACATTAAAATTTGAAATTATTAATTAAATGAGGATAATATGGTAAATTCACATTTTTTTATATTAAAAAAATTAAAATTAAAAACAAAATCATATAATAGGTCATACTTTTATGGAATATAACTACTCATATTATTTTTTCTTAATTTTAAAAAAATAAAAATAAAAAAATAAAAAAACAATTGGCACATGCATGAGCATGTGCCAAGGGGCTAATTTTTATTAATGATGTATTTTCCAATAGCATGAGATGATGTTTCATCTTACACAGACATAAAAACAGTTAAGCGGGACACACATGTATATTTGCATGAGAGACTTCTTTATCGATCCACAAATTATTGTGCTTGGATTCGTACATGTTACAGTGGGTTTGCATGCATGATGCATATGATATGAACTTTCACCATTTGATCGATGCAAGTTATACTAGTAGGCATGTCTTGGTTTTTTCTTTTGCATGGTTTGGCAACACACCCAAAACAAAAGAAGCAACATCAGGGTCCCGAGGCTCCAGAAACATTTTGCCTCGATCTTCAAATTATTAGAGTAATTCAATCAATAGCAGTTAAAAAATATATATATTTTTACTATTTCTAACCAATAGCAGAATCTAAAGGAATATTCAGAGACAAAAGCTTTGAAGCTTCGTTTGGTGACCTAGCTTATATTGGGTTCGATTTAAATTTAATTCAAAATCTGTTAAAACACAATATGTTAGATTGTTATTCAATTTAATAAGTCTAATTCTAGCACACTAAATAACAATCATGATTTTTATCCATTTCAATTAAAATCAAATCGGGCACACATGGTCTGAATAATTTGCCCCAGTTGTGGATCTCTCATTACCTATCTATCTTGTACGGATCAAGTGTTATCATGCAAGTCTACTGCTTGAGTTGTGTTGATGGAAAGTTAACGGTGAGGAAAGGTAAGGGAACAGTACTGTTTTGGAGGGTTTCTTTTGCCTTTGGCATGAAGTTATGTGGGACCTTTAGCCAGCGTTGCAGCGGATTGAACAAATTGGTGAAGAGGTCGGCACTCCACACACACACACACGGAAAAAAGAAAAAAAAGAAAAAAGAAGAGGTTAATCGTTTTATTAGTCCTTGAATTTTTACCCGATTTGCATTTAAGTATCTCAATTTTCAAAATGGTTCCCATGATCCTTTAACTTTAGTTTTGTTTGGACAAAAGGTCCTGCAGTCAATTTTGTTAACTTTTTCTGTTAAATACAAGGGCAAAATGATATTTTTATATTAAAACCAAAAAAATGAATAAAAAATCATATCTTTAAAATAACAATAAAAGAAAATCAAATAAAAAACTAACCCCAAAAAAAAAAAAATTTGGGGGAGTAGAAATTGGGATAGAGGGGGAGAGAGGGAGTTTAATTTTAATTTTTTATTCATATTTTAATCAATTTTGATATAAAAATATCATTTTACCCCTGTATTTAACGAAAAAGTTAACAAAATTGACGGCATGACCATTTGTCATAACAAACTAAAGTTAAAGGACCATGAGAGCCATTTTGGAAATTGAGGGACTCAAATGCAAATCGGGTCTAAATTTAAGGACTAATAAAACGATTAACCCAAAAAAAAAGTGGCCACAGTCATCATTATTTGGTGATTTTTGTGTCACCTAAAAAGGCAAAAAATGTGACTATAGTCACAAACAAAGTTTAAAAATGTGACTAATGTCTTTTGTTACGGCCACTAAGTTAAAAAAGTTAAAAAAGTTACTAGTGCGGGCTTTACCTTGGCCACTCACCATCTAGTGTACTAGCCACTTGCCATTAGTCACCTTCTACAGTATACTTATTGTTAGTGACGTAATGCTGCGACTAAAAAAGACAAGACAATATAATAGTGGCCAAAAGTCACTTTTGGTCCCTATAGTTTGACACTTCAACCACGTCTAACCTTGTAGTTTCAATTCCATCAATTTTGCGATTGTGGTTTCATTTTTTAGCAATTGAAGGACAATCCTATTTTCTGTCTTATTATTAACTTCTGTTATCTATTCAGGGGTATTTTGGTCCTAGCTAGCCACCACAGCCTCCCAAGGCCGCTCAAACTCCATCACATATTACAGATGCAGTCGATGAGGAAGAAGTAGGAAATGGAGAAGAAGAAATAGAGGAAGCGATGTTGTTGAGATGCAAAAACATGGATTGGAGAAATAGATGTAGTTTCGTCAAGCTTTATTGCGTTTTGGCCCTTTCTTCTTTTTACCTATAGAAACACTTCCTCGAAGCATCATTACAGATCTCGCCACTAATACTTGGTGTTACTTTTCATGCATGATTCAACATTGCCTATTCAGACAAACAAGCAATTTGTAGATCTATTGGGTGCATATATTAAACTTGCACATTATTAACTCCCTTGATCAGTGTGTTTGGATGACAACATTCTGTCTTCATCTTATAGGCAAACGTGCTAGCTTGAATGTGAGTCATTTTCTAGCTGTCTCATACACCCAAATATCAAACCATTTTTATTTTTCTTTTTTTCTTAGTTTGATTTCATCTTTTAGCTTCTATGCACCTTCCTAAATTTCAAAACCATTTTTATTTTTATTTTTCTAGCTTATCTACTTGCTTGCTTCGGCATTGCGCATTTGTTGGGGTTGGGGCGGCTTTGGGAGGCTGTGGTGGCTAGCTGGGGTTGATTGGGGTTGGGCTGTTCTTGAGTGTTGCCTGGTTGGGGAGGGGATGCAAGTTTGGATCAAAATACCCCCTAATTGATAACAAAGGTTAGAATAATTTGATGGAAATTAGAATTGTCCTCAAATTGCTACAATTATGAAACTACAATGGCAAAATTGACGAAATTGAAACTACATGGTCAAAAGTGGTTGAGGGGTCAAACTACAGGGACCAAAAGTGACTTTTGGCCTATAATAATTGTATGCTATCTTGTATTAGACGTACCGATCCTGCTGTTTCCTGGAAAATAAGTCTTGATGCCGTCACATGGTCAATTTGTCATGTATCGTGAGTTATAATATGAGTGGACGTTGATAACATTACAGCACCTGAAAAATGTGCTTATTTATCTTAGCTTTAAATCACATATAAATAATTTTAACATAAGCTATAATGACAGAGGAATGTGGTATTTTTATTTGCTCTTGCGATGGAGTGGCAGATAAACTGTTCTATTCTATTAGTTTATAACTTAGTCCTTAATACGTTTTTTTTACCAGATATAACTTAGTCCTTCTTCGCCTGGGTAAAAAAAAAAACATTATCTTTTACATTCAATTGTTGTAACAACTTTCGAAGATTCCGTTAATAAAGAAAACTTCAAAGTTAGAGAATGAAGACAGACATTTTTTCTCTTGTTTCAAATTTCGGTAATGAGTATAACAAAATTCAAACTCCTAACACGAGAGTAAGATTTGTGTGTATTTTTTTAATTTTTAATTTAGATAATTTAGAAAGTAACAAGGAAAAATTCAACCCCAATCCCCACGGGTCCTTACCCTTAACCACATCCCAAATTATAATATTTTTTTTATAGACATAGAAATTACTACGTCTATAAAATAAAATAAAAATATTACACAACCATTACAAAATTTCGCATCAGGAATTGAAAGACAAATACCAAACAAAGAAAAGAATATGTTATAAATTAATAGAAACCCAGCTCCCGAATTATAATTTAATAATAGAATATAGCGGAGAAATATATAACATGATTTACGAAGGCGTTTAAGAATCAGAGTTGCTATTTATTTACAATCTAGTACCCTACTAGCCCTTGGCTTATTTTGGTTAGTCTTCAAATATTTTGGTTAGTCTTCATGATTTGTTTTGAGGTCTCTCACCACGTCGCTTTCTCACCGCACTAATCCTCGTCACTTTACGCACTTTGTGATTGATTAATATATTTATTACCCTTTAATGAAATCTTAGCAGCCCTTCCGTGGAGTGTAAAGGGACGAGAAAAGAAAAGTAGACCCGATGCATGGATTCTTCCAAAGCCAGTTGCTTTGCTTAGCTCAAAAAGCACTCGTATTCACGTGCTAAGAGTTTGTATGAATATCTTAGGTTTGATTTCCCCGTCATATAAGGGTGGCAATTTCGGATACGATCCGATACACGATTCGAAACAGGTCAATTTTGGATCAATCCGTTCTGACCCGTTTAATAAACGGGTGGGTTTCGAGTCAACCCGCTAACCCACTATAATACCTGTCTAACCCGTTTATTAAATGGGTCGTGTCAACCCGTGTACAACCTGCTAACTAGCTAAAAATAAAGAGAAATGGAGACTTCAACACACACACAAGGGGTTTCAAACCCCTACCACCATCATTTCTCTCAAATGTCTTATTTACCATGCTACAAACAACTTTGTGATTTTATGGTATGCCTTTTGATATTTATAATGTTTCTTTTTCTTTTGTGTTTTCCTTTCTTTTCCGTCTCTCTTCTCCTCCTTTTTTTTTTCCTTCTTTCTTCTTTCTCCTATCTCTCTTTTTTTTTTCTTCTCTCTTTTCCTTTCCTCTTCTCTCCTTTTTTTATTTTCTTTCTTTTCCTTCTCTTTAGTCTTCTCTCATCTTTTTTTTTTCTTTCTTTCCTTCAATCTTCTCTCCTCTCTCTTTCTATTTTTTCTTTCTTTCTTTTCCTTCTCTCTTCTCTCCTCTGTCTATCTTTTTTTTCCTTATATTTTATCTACTCTTTTTTTTTAATTTAAATTTTTTCAGTTGTGAGTTTCGTAACATGCATGTTATTATTTATAAACCCGTTACACGACTCGAAACCTGCACGATAAAAGACGACCCAAACCCGACATGACACGTTTATTAAATGGGTTTGGTTCGGGTTGAGCATTTTTGACACGTTCATTATCCCGACACGACACGAACCCGATATGACACAACCCATTACTAGCCCTAGTCATATATAAAAAATAAAAAAAGACAAAGTAAATTAATCTTGTTACTGGGAGTCACTTGTGTTGACCCATGTCAGCTGGAATCAGGGGCGGAGCCACAAAGGCGCAAGGAGGTGCAGGTGCACCTCCTCTCGCAGGAAAATGCGTTGGAGATGCAGGAATTTGCCCCTTTGCTTGTGCTCTCCAAGTGTTCGATTAAAAGCCTCAAAGATGCTGTTTTGTTGCTGCTGTGTGAGACCTTGAATATTTACCTTAGATTATTGAGCTCGATCTCACGATCACGTAGGAGAAAACGGTTCATCAATTGGACCTCCACAACCAAAGTTATAGATTTTAGAAGATTTTGAAATTTTTTCACTTAAGTTGCAGACACAACCAGCCGAAGAAGAAGATGACTTGTGTTTGTAGTTAGAATCCTGTGCTTCTCAACTTGTATTCCTTTTTAATGTGGTCCACTATCAGGGCGCCATGTGTCAAATTTTAATTAGACCAAATTTAGAAATTCATTAAAAATTCATATGTTCTCCAAAAAATTCACCAAAAAATACCTCAAACTCATAATCACATCTACTTTTATCTTGTGACCTCCAAATCACATGTACTTTGGGTTAGATTAATTGGTATTGATTTTGGTTAGATTAATGGATGATTTCATATGAATTTTGATAGACTAATTGTGTAATTGACATGCATTTTGTTCATATTTGATATTAATTTTGGTAAATAATTGTGTAACATGAATTTTGTGCATTTAATTTATATAGAAAATAGATTATAGTCAATTAGGCTTAGACGTAAAAGTCTTATTTATTTTAATTATGGATAATATTAGTGTTGTTTAAATTGTAAGGCTATTTGGTTATTATTATTATTTTTTTGGATGTTTTAGCCTTTTAACATTGCCCCTTCTTTAAAAAATTCATAAATCCGTCACTGACTGAAATAATATCAGTAACACGGTATGTAAAGAAAAGGTTAGAGAAGGAGGGGCAAATGAAAATGATATTCAAGTGTCATCCAACTGACTCGACGTTCGAATCAGACAACATTTTGTCGAGTTAACGATAAATATGTGGTTTGAAATTTTGTACGAGGTCTAGGATGAATAAGCAATAATTCATACCAATTATGACTACAAAACAAACCTCTTTGTTAAAAAAGGAAAAAAAGCCCATGTACCTATGGGCCTACGTAGAGACAAAAGTATTGACGGGCTTATTTTTAGTAAAGCCCATGGGCTTCATCTGATCAAAATAAAAAAAGGCCCAAGGCACTGTTTCTGTGCAGTCCACGTGGGTCTCATACGTGGCAGTTTATGTATGACACATTTGACTTGGCAGTCTTGTTGTTCTTGTATGAGTTGGGTGGCTCCCACTCTTAAACCCTTGGTTGCAACACCTCTCCATTGGAGACAGAGCACACTATAAAACCCGCTCTACCAATCGACCGCCATTTCAAACAGGAACGGCCACTCCTCCATTCTCAACCTCGAATTCGAAGCTTTGATCAATCAAAACGCGGGTTTAGAGTCCGCTCCGATGGACTCGTCCTCTTCTTCTTCTTCAGCTCCGTCGACTTCGTCCCTGCACTTGGCCATGGCGGCCTTCGTCGGAGCCTCTCTCATGGCCGTCTCCGCCTTCTACATCCACAAGCGCAGCGTCGACCAGGTGCTCCAGCGCCTCATTGAGATCCGCCGCAAGCCATCTCGCATTTCCGATAATCGCTCTGCAACCGAAGACGGAGGAGAAGAGAGTTACATCGAAGACGGAGAAGAGCGAGGGTTTGAGTCTGACGGTGAGGTCACTGACGTGGCTATTGATCGGAACATGCGACCGAGGTCCGTCGACGACAAGGCGCTTCAGTCTTATAGGATATCGTCTTCGTTGCCCAATGTGGCTTCGAGGAGCACCGATTGGATGGAAGAGGAAGCTAAGTTTGATCCGCCCCCGAATTTTCGAGCTCCAAGGTTTTCTTCTTCGCTAGACAAGCTCAATTTAATTCCCTCGGGGCTTCCGCTTCTTCGAACCGATCAAAGAACCGGTTTGTGTTCTCAGTCTCCACTTGAATTTCTCTGTGTCGCCATTTAATATTTGAGAAAATTGTTTATTGGTCGAGTACTTGATCAAAGGAATTTATAGAGAGTTTTATATCCCAATTAGTAGCAATTTTTTTTATAATATTAAAATTTTATTTCACCTTGCTTGCTGTAGGAGAGGGTCAGTCTGGTAACCACTCTGGTTCCAATACAAGGATGACGCCTATTGGAAGGTTAATGACTCCGAGGTCTCAGGCTGGAAATGCCTTTGAAAGTATTGCAGACTCCGACGAGGAAGGAACTGAGTTTGCAAATGAAGATGACGATACTTTCAACTATGGAAATGTAGATTCTTTAGATAATACCGTAACTGTACGTGTCTCTGTAATCCTAGCTTATCATTCATATGCATTATGCTTATCAGAAAATGATCATTGTCCTCTTTTTTCCTTTTTTTTTCTCAGTCAGTTTACCAAAATGAAGGTACAAAACAAATGCGAAGGCTTCAAAGCAATGGTGCAAAACAATAGATTCTGACAATTATTTGGTCATGCCATGTTCATAAAGAATCCATTTTTAGAAGAGAATTTTGTGATATCATCTTGACAATGAAGAAAAACGTACTGTAAATAATCATCACTATAATGAATGTCAAAATTGTACTTATTATAAAGCATGGAGAAAGAGTCTGGAACCTTCTTTTGAAATCAGAAACCTGTGTGTGGCCAAAATGTCAACAGATTCTACTATAGCACATAAGAGTATCTTTACTTCGTACATGTTTACTTGCCTTCGTATAGGATCTGTTGATGAAATGAAAGCATCTAGAACTGAACCATTTTACAAGTAGATGGATTTGCAGGATGTAAATTCAAACCTTCAAAATTCTTCTGCAGTTCTTCTTAAAAGTGATGTTAAGAATTTTATACAAGATCAAATGTATCAAGTGACTTCAACTGAAGCAAAATCTGGTGTTGATCTGCAAGGCGATGGAAAGGTAGATACAGCCTCAGGAAACTCCGTGAAGAATGATCACAATTTTACCAGCATCGTTTTACCATTGAGTGCATCAATGCATGGTAATCCCATTTTCCCAGCCATTAATACTTTCACAGCTCTGTATCTGGTTTACTTCTAACTTCCTTTGACCTTAAAATTTGTTGGTTGACCTGCACATTATATGCTATTGAATATTTTTTGCCTATTGACTTGTAGTTGTATATAACATTTTGTTTGAACTTTGAATGTTGTAGTACGGTAGGTATTGACATGGTAATTTGTACAAAGGATTCTTTTGTGGCAATTGAATTAAAACAAAAAATTTAGTTATAACTTATAATCAAACAAGAAATATTCTGTCATTCAATGTAGCTAATAACTTGATGCATCCTTGGCTATTTGTCAAAACAATTCTGTGTAGATTCAATAAGCAAAGAAGAAGAAGAAGTGCACAAGATGATTCGAGAATGCTTGGATCTACGTAAGAGGTATCTTTACAGAGAAGAAGTTGCTCCATGGACGGTAGCCAGAACAGACTCCATTGCATCAGAGAAGAAAAGTGATCCGTTTCATTTTGAACCTGTTGAACCATCAACTGTGAGTCATTCTCTTCTCATTCATAATCTGTCTCTCACTCTTTGCAGCAGATAAAATCTGTCTGAATTTTGACTGTTCAAGTGAGTTCTTTTGTTCATAGCATTTGTTTAATTTTTTCTTTCTTTTAAATCTTTCATGCAGCACTGCTTTAGGATGGAAGACGGTGTGATACATGTTTATGCAAGTGAAAATGGTAAGCACTGAATTAATTCATAGTTTAGTAAAAGTAATACATCGTGAGTTGTAGTTAATTGAGTTAGGAAATCTTGCTTCATGAGCACTTACCTTTTGTTTTTCTCTGCAGACACTGTAGATATTTTCCCTGTTGCAAGTTCAACAGCATTTTTCACTGATTTGCATTATCTTCTAAAAGTTTTGTCTATTGGGAATGTACGCTCTGCATGCCATCATAGGTTACGATTTCTTGAGGAGGTTGGTTCAGTTAACTTTTTCCCTGTCTTGGACGTCTATTTTTGGTTTCTGTTTATGACTTGTCTGAATATCGTGCAGAAATTCCGTGTTCATCTGTTGCTAAATGCGGATAGGGAATTTTTAGCCCAGAAGAGTGCACCACACCGTGATTTTTACAATGTTAGGAAAGTTGATACGCATGTGCACCATTCTGCTTGCATGAACCAGAAGCATCTCCTCTCCTTTATCAAGTCAAAGCTTAAAAAAGAACCTGATGAGGTAGAAACTATATTCTTTTTTAGTTGTTTGTTTCAGGGAACTTGCTATGAACTTTAGTTTCGACATTGTTCCATGGCTCAAAAGGGGTGCAATGCCCCTCTGGTTTCTGTTTCAGAATATCACCTTTTCGTTTCTCATCAACAGTTAGTTTACTTCCTAACTAACTATGCCACACAACTTAAATTGGGCAGGTTGTCATATTCAGAGATGGAAAATATCTTACACTCAAGGAAGTCTTTGAGAGTTTGGACTTGACAGGGTACAATTTGCTCTGATCTTTTGATTGGTATCTATCAATTGTAGTATCTGTCTCTCTTATACTGGTATGGTATGTGTTTTATTTCAGGCATGATCTGAATGTTGACTTGTTAGATGTGCATGCGGATAAGAGTACTTTCCATCGATTTGACAAATTCAACTTAAAGTATAATCCATGTGGACAGAGCAGACTCAGAGAAATATTCTTGAAGCAGGACAATCTTATCCAGGGTATGATCAAAATGAATGTTAAGCCACTCAGTTTGGAAAATTCATCTTTGCAACTGTATCCTTATGTAACCTGACCTGTACTGCACCTCTTCCTGCATGATGTTGGCTTGTAGAAAATAAATAGCCCTGGACTGGACCTACAGGACATCTTATTCGATTCTTTTTTAACTTCTCTCAAAAAGTTGATTGATTATTTGTACTATTGCAGGGAGGTTTTTAGCAGAAGTAACAAAAGAAGTTCTGTCAGATCTTGAAGCCAGCAGATATCAGGTTTTTTAAATCTTTGTTTTGTATTCTGTCTATGCTATGGTCTTGGAAAACTTAAAATGTACTGTTCGACCTTGTAAAACTTAAAATATACTGTTCGCCTGTTACTCTCTCTCTCTCTCTCTCTCTCTCTCTCTCTCTCTCTCTCTCTCTCTGTGCTCATGTGTAATAATGCATTTCTCTTAGATCATTGTATCTTTTTTTTTGTTTTTCCTTCAGATGGCAGAGTACAGGATTTCTGTTTATGGAAGGAAACAAAGTGAGTGGGATCAACTGGCTAGTTGGTTCGTTAACAATTCAATCTATAGTGAGAACGCTGTCTGGTTAATACAGGTATCTAAATATTTGTTACCTTTTTTTTTTCTCTGGTTCCTGTTCAGTTGTGTGAGTAGTCAACTGTCTGTCTGCATTGTTGGGATCCTGTACTCATGATGATGCCTTTCATATTTCACTTGGCTTATATCATTAGATGTGGTGTACTCCCAAGTGTGATTGCAATTTGACTTATCTATATGTGCTCTTTTTGGCATTTGCTCATCAGTACTTAATTTTAACATATGTCATAAGGGTAGAATTGGTGTAAACATGTAAAATGATTTGGTTTGTGGGAGAATTGGACCTATTTAAGAAACTGAAAAATTGTCTTCATCCTGCTGATATGGATCTAAACCATTAAGTTTTTGCTTCCACTCTGCTAGCAAAATGATCATCTGCAAAATTTTATGGACAATTTGATATTGTATTGGACCGTGAATGAACAGTATGCACACATAATTGAAAAAGGTTTGTACTGCATCAATATGATCTGGAGAATGGAGCACGGTAGCTACATATAATGTGTTTATTCATTGTAGCATTTTATGTCACTTTGAGCGTTAGACTGAACATGTATTAGACATATATTGCATAAGGAGGCTCTAGATATTTATGGTAAGATCGTGTTCTTGACTACCGAGAGACAAATACCAACAAGAGTTTATATGGCTCTGTTGCCTATATTTTATGTTGTTGACTATGAATCTGTAGTTTGTTCTTATTAGTAGCTATACTTTATTAGTTCCTCATCCATTGACTTGCATGATTATTGTATTGGGTTTCTCCATGGTATTTCTAAATGTCTAGTTTGCCTGGTAACTTTTTCCTTTAAAGTTAGCTTCATACATCAGCTCATGAGATTTTACCGTTGTTTTCAATTTGCAGCTACCACGGCTATACAATATCTACAAGAAGATGGGAATTGTTACCTCTTTCCAGAATATTTTAGATAATGTGTTCATACCGCTCTTTGAAGCCACCGTCAATCCAAATTCTCATCCTCAACTACATTTGTTCCTGATGCAGGTTGGTCAGTCTTCCAGATATGTAGATGCCTTAGGGATGTTATTTAAAGATGTGCTGGATATTTTGATGTGTGTGATTTTGTGGTGGAGTGAGTTTCACACTCCAAATCCCAGGACAGGACTTAAATGGTGGATTTAGTTGGGTAGAAGACTTTTAAATTACTAAGAAAATATAAGTATTTGCTTTGCTTAACCATGTCTTTACTGAACGAGAGGAATTTTATACAAAATTCAGCAGAGTTGTTAATATTTTGGACAGTCCACAGTTTTACAACCTAATAAACATGTCTAATAGTCATATACATTTAAGGATAAACCTTTCATCCCTTTAATATAATCCACCACCAATTTCGACTTATTGACGTATCTTAATATTAATAGCTTTTCAGTCATTATATTATATGTTTTTAGTTTTAACATGGTTATTTGTTTGAAAACAGGTGGTGGGTTTTGACGTTGTAGATGATGAAAGTAAACCAGAAAGGCGTCCAACTAAACACATGCCAACACCAGCTGAATGGACTAATGAATTCAATCCTGCATACTCTTATTATGCTTATTACTGCTATGCAAACTTGTACACTCTTAATAAGGTTTTCAACACCTGATCCTTGTAAGTATAAAAAGATGGCAAATTATATCTAGGGATATTGAAATTGATTCTACTCTCTTGTTTCCCTTTGTTTCCAGCTGCGTGAATCAAAGGGGCTGCCTACAATAAAATTCCGACCTCACTGTGGGGAGGTGGTTTTCTGCTACCTAAACTCACATATTACTGTTTAATGGTCGTTGTGATCTTAAGGAATTTTATACTCTGCAGGCGGGTGATATTGACCATTTGGCTGCCGGATTCCTTCTATGCCATAATATCTCTCATGGGATCAATCTTCGCAAAACTCCTGTTTTGCAGTACCTGTATTACCTGGCCCAGGTTGGCCCCTTGTGACTTTTGTTTCACTGGCATTTATCCACGTCAATCTGTGTGATCTTATTGTTTAGTGTTAACTAACTATACAATTTTAATCTTGTTAGCTTGTTATTGACCTTGTCCTGCTTCTGATTTTGTGATATCAATACAATTAGTAACTTCCCTTAAAAGCAGGTTGGGTTGCTTATGTCACCTTTGAGCAATAATTCACTTTTCTTGGATTACCATCGCAACCCCTTTCCTATGTTCTTCCAACGTGGTCTAAACGTCTCACTCTCAAGCGATGATCCTTTACAAATCCATTTGACAAAAGAACCGCTTGTGGAAGAATATAGTGTTGCAGCACAGGTTTGTCTACTCATGATTTTTTCTTTATTTACAGTGTTCATGGTTGTGTATCTTATCAAATCAGTATAATTCAGGTATGGAAGCTCAGTGCTTGTGACCTCTGTGAGGTGGCGAGAAATTCTGTCTATCAATCTGGATTTTCACATGTAGCAAAGGTGAGGAAATTTACCTGCAGAAAATTCTGTGTTCGTATGAAATTTAATTGCTCTCTCTCTCTCTCTCTCTCTCATGCATACAATTACTGGGTTTAGTCCATTTTCAGATTTGATGTTGACTATTTGTACCATCCGATTATACCCCCAAGGTCTTTTACGATAATTAGTTATCTTTTTCTCCAAACTGCAGTCGCACTGGCTTGGTAGTAAGTATTTCTTGAGAGGCCCTGAAGGAAATGACATGCAGAAGACAAATGTGCCTCATTTGAGGATTGCCTTTCGACATGAGGCAAGTGTCTATGGTTCCTGTTGAACTTTTTGAAAGGCCCTCCCTCCCCATCTCCCTTCCTCCTCGTTTTCTTGCTGAATGATTGGCTTTTCTTGCAGACTTGGAAGGAGGAGATACAGTACATCTATGCAGGAAAAGCCAAGTTTCCAGTAGAAACAGATCCATGAGGCAAACATACTAAGTGTTGCTTCTTCTTGACAGTCGGGTGCCAATGAACTGGAGGTGTTAAAACAAGGCTGATGGCAGTATTTCCTCTAGAGCTTGTTCTGCCAAATTTGAATAGAATTTGGTGCTATTAATTTATTAAATATAAAAGTATCAACGAGCCACAACGGCTTCAACCAAGGCAGTTCAGCACAGCATTGAGGGAAGACACATGGCTAGTTTTGATCCAATTTTGTTGGAGTTCATAGGCTTTGGGTTTCTACAGGTCTCTGACTCACTAGAAAGTTGGAAGCCATCCTAATTTCTTTTTTTTTTTTTTTTTGGGTTATAAGTATACTTGGTATGAAAAATGGAGGTTTATAACGAGACCTTTACACTATTAGCATTCTTCCTTTAGCTTCTCACTATGAAAATAGCCTCCGATTAGAGTTGATGTGTTATCACAATTTTTATGTTGCGTGACTATGAATTTAGATAACCACCAGCTTTTTTACTTGTGACCGACGAATGACCCATACAAAATGTGCCTTCACGACCCAGTATATTACCATGGAATTTTGAAAATTGAAGAGAAATAGGATAGATGAGAGAGGTGAGGAAAACTGAACTGAATGGAGATGAGAAAACGCTTTGTATTTTAGTCATGAAGGTTGCATTGCACCCCTCGCCTGTTGAATTTGAGGCCTTTGTCTGTTTTCTCTTCATGTACGTGCTAAAGCAATCAAAGACTTAAAGAGTCACGAGTTCACCGTTTAAGCAGTTTTACAATCGTGGTCGGTTCATGGGACGCAATCCTACTAATGTTGTAACTTCAAGTTTCATTTTTAATTTTCTGGGTCTGATCTGATCTCAAAGACTCCCAAGTTCCAACCAATAAAATAGAAAATAAAACAGTAGTTTTCCGTATTCAAATTGTTGGGTTATTTGTTTGAAATGGGCCAGTAAATGCACAACCCATTATCATGAATCCAACCCATTATCACTATCCACAGAAGACAAGACCTGTGACTTGTGTTGTGCCCCTACACACTCACCTTAAAATCTCCTATTAATATTTGCAACAAGAATTTCCAAACCCCAAAAGGCCCCAACCCCCCCTCACACGTCTACAGCTCCCTCCTCTCTCTCTCTCTCT
>NC_024127.1:17797015-17812707 GCF_000346735.1 Prunus mume
AATGGTAGTTGTGTCAAACATGCAATGAATCGGGTTCCTTCTTATAGGTCATCATACAACTCCCTTTTGCCCACTGCCGCCATGTAACTAGTATATAAACCCCCCTTGGCCACCACTTACAAATACCCCAACATTTCTTTCTTTGTTCATTAATTTGATAAAACAAAGAAGTAGAAGAAGAAGAAGAAGAAGAAGAAGAAGGAGAAGAGAAAATGGGAGGCAACTTATCACACATTCAAGACTACTCCGATGATGATTCGTCACGCGGAAAGAAGTCTCGCATCATGGCCTTCCATTCCAAGGACCAATGGAGCACTCACTTCAATGCCTCCAAAGAAAGCAACAAACTGGTACTTATATTTATTAGCTCTCTCTCTCTCTCTCTCTCTCTCTCTCTCTTATATACACATAATCTTTGAGTTTTTTTTTGTTGTTGTACTAATTTGCACTGTGGTGGTGGTGTTGATGAAAAAATATATATAGATGGTGATAGATTTCACGGCAACATGGTGTGGACCTTGTCGAGCCATGGAGCCAACATTGAAGGAGTATGCTGATAAATACACAGACGTTGAGTTTATCAAGCTGGATGTAGACGAGTTACCGGTATATATATATATAAATATATATATTTTGATTTATTTATGCATGATGAATTTTTGTTTCTATATTATTGAACTAATAATAAGGATTTGAGCGATTGATATTAATTGTATATATATGTAGGATGTGGCTAGGGAGTTTGGGGTGCAGGCAATGCCTTCATTTGTTTTTGTGAAGAAAGGGGACGTGGTTGATAAGGTCGTGGGGGCCAGGAAGGAGGAACTCCAGAAGAAGATTGAGAAACACAGGAAATAAAATAAAAATAATAATGAAGATTGAAGAAGGTTGAAGAAGCTTGATGGCTGATGCTCTGAGTCAAATTGAGCTCGATCGATCGGGAATATATGATGATGTGGAAATAAAGCCAACAAAAAAAGAAGAAAAAAAAAAAAGGTGTCTCCATCCCCTCTCTTTGTTTCTCAGAGGGGAGAGTGAATAAAATATGAACCTAAATTATTTAATTTTCATGCATGGAGTTATGGTGTCTGTAGTTATCAACTGTTATTTCACTTTGATTTTAATTTGAAATGGTATGTGTCTTCTCTTCTCTTGCTCTCCTACTCCTTCCTTTTATAATCCGACTCGATACCAGTACCAGTATAACTCATGAATTATCCATCTCAATGCAATCACAATTCACAACTTGCTTTGAAATCACAAATTTGATCCCTGCAATAATACATATTGAAATCATGATTCTTACATATAATCAGCTTGACGTTTGCTCTAGTAATCTCTTTTTCGTAATATCAAAAATATTCTCAACTTTTCATCATTATTACAAAAATAAGAAGGTACGTATGTTCTTACATTTAAGCACTCCGTCAGATTCTTATCACTATGGTATTGTATATTCATTGGCGCTCGTGCACACGTTGAGCATCACCTTTTCAATCCCACTACAAAGAAAAAGAACAAAAAAGGGTGATGCTCATAAAATGCAGGCCAGAAGGGGTTTGTGGTGGAGCTTGGCGTGTTTCCTAATTAGGAATTGGAATTTTTATTAGGAATTGGAATTTTTATCATGAATTGAATTTCATCTATGAAAGATTCATGTGTTTACTTCACATCAAGGAATTAAAAAGTAAGTGGGGCCCGCACAAAATTAGGAATTGAATTCTTGATTTTGGAGGAATTCAATTCTTGGGTGGGAGGTGGTATTCCAATTTCGGGAGAATTAACTCATTAGGAATTCATCTTTTTTACTCATTATATCCTCACACAATTTTGAAAATTTCAAATTTGCCATCTATTTGAACCCAATAACGAGGACATATTAATAATTAGTAACCACTACTACCCCAATTCCATATGGTTTAGTAAACAACTTTAATAGAATATGAAATCTAATTCTCTTCAATCCAACACCTTCTCAATTCAATTTCTCATAATCTTAAGACTCATAAAAATTGGAGAGAGTTGTAATGAGTTTAAAAGTCTGGAGGTGTTCAACTATGACTTAAAGATATAGTCAGCAATAAGTTGGACTTGGAGGTAGAAAAATATGCCATGCCCTCTAAATGTTTGTACCATCAGGATTGAGGACCACCAACCCCAACGGTTAAGCAGAGACAACAACATGCAATGAATTCCAGCGACTGACTTATAATATATGAACACGGACCAAAGTCTGTACAAGCTTGTAACTCCAATTCTCCTCAACCACTCAAATGTATAGGGCATTGCCCGCAAAAGAAATAATCAGAGAGAGAAGAAGCTTGAAGCTAAAACCAGTTCATCATTTATATAAAAAAAAACACATTACACAAATGGTTTTTCCATCATTCTAAAAAAAGAAAGGACTAATAGCTATTTTGCTATTACACTGATTAATTTGAAAGGGAAGGCCCAATCCAACCCTAAAAGCTTTGCTTCCTAGTATGCACAATTAAGCAGTGGAAACATTAAATATTTACAAAATTGATCTTAATTTGCCAATTAGAGTTTATGGACTTGGCATCCTAGTTAGGCATGAACTCTGATCAAACTAGGAATTAATCAGCTCGACCAAGCACCCTTCTCAGATCACTTTTCTGTTCTACACTCAGCTTCGATGGAAAGACGACGTCAAACTTGATCCTGAGGTTTCCTTTCTTGGTGGGATCTTTTGAGATGGGCATTCCCTCATTAGGGATCAATTCCTCATGACCAGGTTTAATTATATCTCTCACTGGGATCATCAGAATCCTTCCGTCTAAGGTTGTCAGATTGACAAAAGTCCCCGTGAGAGCCTCGAGTAGAGATAACTCCTGAGTGACCACAAGGTCATTCCCATCCCTCTTAAAAACACCATGGGGTTTTTCATCGACCACGAATATAAGATCTGCCGGAGAGACTCCTGGTTCTTGGTTGCCTTTCTCTGGGAAGGTGATTTTCGTACCCTTCTTCCAACCAGGCTTGATGTCTATCTTTAAGATTTCCTCAACTGTCTTCGGCTTACTGCAACAGAGTTTTCTGAACATTAGACAAAACAGAACTAGAGGAGAGAATCATTCAAGGGCAAAAAAGTTTTAGTTAACCAAATGTCTAAAAGCTTATTACAAAGAAATTTGGTTACACCAGACTAAGCTCAGGGCTGCTCTGTAGATTTCTACCCAGGACTTAACCCTAAATCTCCAAAGAATCATCAATTCAGCACCAATTCACAAGCTACTAGATTGCTAAGTGATTAAAACAAAAAAGGACAATCTTCTCAAATTAAGAAACTTCATGAGGCCTTAATTCCCTTCCCTTTACAGGAGGGAGACAAACAAAATGAAATCTCACCCAAAATCGTTCAATTCAAAGTCAAGATCAGCTAAACATCACCAAATGTCTGGTTTAATTAATTAGCAAACTCAAACACCTACCCTAAACAAAGCTACTCGATCCAATTTGAACCATATAATGTATATATATGCTTAGATCAAACCAAATTAAAGTCAGCGAAAGAGTCAACTTGCCACAAACACTCTAAATTAGGAAACAATACAAACACATCATTTTCCAAAATTTCCAAATCCCAATTAAAGAAAAAACAAATTATGCAGCAATTCCCACATATAAATATATAAAAGGAACTCAAAAACAGAGACACAGAAAGAGAGAGATTAGAGCACTCACCCAAATTCATCAGGAACAGTTCTTGAAATCCTCATCTTCCTTCTGGTGCCTTTGTACAAATCCTCCAAACTACACACCAACTTACTCTCTATCGCCGCAAGCTTCTTACTTTTCCCGCCACCACCACTGCCATAACTACCATTAACGCTATTCTTCTTCTTAAACACCCTGTCTCTGTCCCCAGATCCACCGAAGAACTCGGCAAAAATATCATCTGGGTCACCATAATTGAGCCCTTCCTCGCCGTAGATGTCATAGATCTGACGCCTCTGGGGGTCGCTGAGGACATCGTAGGCCTGGCAAACTTGCTTGAACTTGGCCTCTGCTCCTTCGTTGTCAACTGGGTTCTTGTCCGGATGCCACCTCATCGCCAACCTCTTGTACGCCTTCTTCAGGTCCTCCTGGGTCGCGTCTCGGTTCACTCTCAGCACGTTGTAGAAGTCCACGCCCATCTGATTCTCCAATCAACGGCTCCGCTTAATTTTCCGCTGTGAATTGAAAGAGAAGAATGTGGATATCTGTGGTTTGAATTTGAAAAACCAGAATTATGAAATGGGGGCAATCGGAGAGAAATAGCGGCGAGTGGGCCGGTTGTGGAAGTGCATGGCGAGCAAAACCCAAACGAAACGAAACGCGGTTTTTCTAGTTTTAGATTTAGAGTGTGGAGATTTTTGAGCGCTTGGTTTGGTACGCGTTTCGTCAGTGTTGTTGTTGTCGATAAGGTAGGTTGCTCCAGGAGCAAGAAGGACACAGATGGTATTAATATTAAATAAAAACCACAACGTGCAGTCAAGTGGGGGGAGCTTGAAGAAACGAGTATCATTGTAGACTTTTTTTTTGTTTCTTTTTGTTTTTGGGTTTTTTAAGAATTAAAAGAAAATATTTACAGTTGCACAGATTCTGGTCGGTCGTTGATGCTGGTGATGAGGTGAGGTACATAGAATGAGTGATAAATGGCCGCCATCTCTGGACACGTAATGTTTCCACAACACGACACCGTTTTCTACTTTTTTATTTAGTTAACTTTGGTTAATTTAATTTAATTATTGATTGTTCATTACGCCGCCCTTTCCTCTTCCAAGCTTTGATATGTGACATTGCGGGATCCAATTTATTCTTTCTTGTAAAGTATAGTTGTAATTTTGTGGTGTCGACCGACTTTGTGGCTTTTAATAATAATGCAGCTGGCAAGTCAAGTGGCGAATTGGATTAAAGTACGAAAGCGGCAATGCAAATGGCGTTAGTTGTTACTTTGCTTATTAGACAAGGAGTTATTGTCAATGTCAATGCTACTTTGCATTTCGAAGTCTTTCAATATCTCTTACTTCCTTTTGAAAAGAGAAACTTCCCTACGTAATATTAGGGGTGGGCATCGAGACTAGAAAACTAGAACACTAAGTCACATCGGAAAGAAAAAACTCGAAAAAATTCGTGTTGACTAAAAAAGTCAACAAACTAGCATCGAACTAGACTAGACTGGTTCAAATAAGTTTTGATGCTAGTTTCACACCTTACACCGGACGGGGCCCGACTGTGTAATTTTTTTATTTAAAAAAAAATTATTTAAGTTCAATGCTAAATTTTTAATTCTATAACTAATATTTCCCCAAGTCTAACTTCAAAGCACTTCTCTTTTCTAAGCCCAATTATCTCTCTTTGTATGAAATTAGGTCATTTATGAATCAGACCAGACCGCATCCACCCCTATGTCATATCACCTATCCGAAAAGACGAGAGATAGAAAGAGAATAAAACGAGAATACATAAATTTTACTATTATTTGAGAATATTTCTAAAGAAAGTACTTTTATAACTCACAAGCGTTTTAAAGTTTTTGTGAAACGTAATCAAAAGCATTTCTTCTTCTTCATAGAAAGGAGATTGGCTACCTACAACTTACGAGTGCAACTTTTGTATTGGATGCCACCGTAGAGGTCATGATGTCATCATCATTCACATGATCGAATGGCACAGATGGCCCGATGTAGTGGGGTGGTGGTAAAGCTTAGCCTACTTTGGCCTTATTCTGGTGGGGGTGGTAGGTCGCTCTCAAACGTGATGATCAAAATGTAAAACTTATTAAGCATAAGCAACTAAAAATACTTACCTTGATTTGCCACAAAGTTGTCTAAAATTGGTACACGTGATCTTCTTCTCAATTGGATTCCTCACACATTCATTCAAGATAGGTGAATGCTTTAGTGTAGGTTGCGAAATTGATTGAACGTGAGCAATTGTATTTATATGCATCTACCTAAGAGTCTTACCTATCAAGAAACTCTCAAGTAATCCTTTTCACAATACAGTAGGAATCCTTCAAACTCTTGTATTAGGAAAGTAATACAAAATGGAAAGAGGGATAAAAGCGAAAGTTGTGGTTTTCCATTTCCATTAGGAAAGTAACTCTGGAAACTGGGAAGTTTAAAGGACTTGGAGAGTTTGGCTTATGAATTTAATTAGGAAACCTTATTTAATTTTGTAGGTATAGAGAAGGTCAAAGGTGAAAATGTCTTTATTTTCTAAGTGTCCTTTTAGTTTTACTCTTTAAAAGTAACTGTCGGACACTACCACTTGAATGAGAACAATACAAGCATAGAGTTATTATTTAGTGTCCGTTTGACATTACTTATTTAGAGTGATAAGTTAGTTTTTTAAAAATTTGGGAAGCCCAATCTGTTTGGTAAACTATGAGAAAATCATTTATTGTTAAAATTATTGTAAGAGAAAGCTATAAGGGAAAGCAGCTAATGAGGTGCTTTTATTTTCTGATTATACGAGAATCAATTTCGAAGAAGCGCTGGGTTTAATGAAATTTACAAACTTCCATAGTTGTTGTTATTGTTTTTTTTTTTTCTTTTTCTGTTCATGTTTTTGTTTCCTTGTTTAATTTTTTTTCTTCTTCAGATTATGGTGCTTTGCAATCCTTGCATTTGGAGATCTGTGTAGCTATTTATTATTGTTGTTTTTCTACTTAGCCTATACAGGGGATTAGATTGGCTTTAGTTTGGTTTGTATTCCTATGAGTTGTGGCTAGTTTGGTTTGTTTTGTAATTCGCTTGTTGTTCTTCTTGTTATTTTGGAGTCCTAAGTTGTGTCTTTGGCTTCCTTGTGAGTTGTGGCTTGCCTTTGTGGGTAGATGATACCATACTTAGCTAGCAGCAGAGTAGCATAACTCTAGTTGGCTTACCTCTATTTGTCTCGAAAGGGTATACAAATTATTTTAGAGTTGCTCTAAAATTATATTCTTCTTTATGTAGAGAGTTCCAATTTCCAAAGGTATTGCTTTCCAGTTGTATTTATTTATTCAAATCCTTCTTCACAATATAAGCATTTTGTTTTTCTTCTTGTGTTTTTACCATCTTGCATTTTTTGCCTTCACCCTCATGGTTCTCCAAAACTAATTGCAATTTGAAGCTTATATGAACAATATATATTTTTTGTTTTTTGTTTTAATTTTTAAAATCATGATTTTCATGAGTGTCTGTATGTTGGGTTAAGGGCCATGGTGATTGACTGATGACAAGTGTTTGTTGGCTGCCTTAATTGGATAATGTTGCCTTGTAGGATTGGTTGGTGAGATTTTAGAGGACTTTGCCTGGTGCTTTCTAATTTCCATGGTAGAGAATAATTGTTTTTATTGATGGAATAGAGTATGCTTGGGTATTCTTGTTAGGATAAAAGATGTGGGCAGCAGAGTGCATAATTCAATACTTTTTCTGTGGGGTGGAGATTTGGTGTTTCGCCTTTATGAGTTGGTGATCACCTTTTCTATTCTTCTACACATTTAGAGTGTGTTTGGATGAGAAAATTTAGAAGTACAAAGGATTTCATAAATGACGGAATTTAAAATGACGGAAATTAATATTTTAGAATTTGTAAAGTTTCTTGTTTAGATAATTGATTTAAAACATGGAATTTAACATTTATTTGTAAAGTTATCGTTTTTCAAAACGCAATCTCTCTTGAGATTTTAGAAATGACGACTTTTAGATAAAATTTAAACTTGAGATTTATGATCTCAAAATTCAATGTTTTTTTCCACGCGGAATTTCTAAATTTCTATGTTTTTTTTGTCCAAACACCGGAATTGGTTCATGTCAATTTAGAAATTCTGAGTTTTGTCTAAATCCCAAGTTTATTTCCCTCATCCAAACACACCATAAGAGAATAAATTGTACTTGTTTTTTGGGTAATCTGATTACACCTTAAGCATTTATAAGTTGAGATATATCTATGATTCCATTCTTTTGTGCTTATATATATATGTCTTTGTTGCAATAAGATGACAAAGAAGAATAATAACTTCACCACAACTGAAAATGTTGCAAGTGGATCTCGAAAATTGTCAGCATTGATGCACAACAAGAAGATGGTCCTATAGCACAAGAAATGGAGGCATTAAGAAATCACATAGCCTCAATTTTAATGAGTTCATCTGGTTTAATTTTGATTATGACTGTATTATTGACAGGACTCGACCCAAATTCCACTTTGGAATCCGAGCCAAACCCTATGGGTGTCCGACACCTGGCTAATGTCGAGCACAAAGACCAAACTGCCCTTCTACTAAACATCCATTTTTGAAATAAGATATCTTCTATTGAAAATTCGGCAAAGTTTCCCCTGTAATTTACTCATTTCCCAAAATTTTCACATGTCATCAAACATTTATATAACTCAATCGTTCAACATGCATGCAATTATATCCAAGTAAATTAAGCATCATAGTATTCTAGTCTCATGTCGCAATAACTCAAATAAATCAATCTGCTAACAAATTCATCTCAACTTTCAGAACAACAATAATGCAAGGATAATCTCAAACATTCTCACTCGTAGCTGCACCTTGTAACTATAGGCTGCCTACATACCCTTACTGAGGGATCAAGCCACATGTAGCTCTTTTGTTGCAAAACCACTATAGTTCTAATATTTTATCTCAGCTTTCTGTTTCAAGCTTCCTGGCATTTCCCACATAGCAATATATAATCAATTTATTAAACAAAAGCATTTATATCAGGTAATCACGCTTGGAAAGCCATAACCATTAATTTCTCGTGACACCAATGGTGACACATCCTGAGCTGTAATCCTCGCTCCACACGGTCTAAATATCTCTAAGACTCGTGGGGCAAAATATGCTAGAAACACTTAAGCTATTTAATACTATATAAAATAATACAAGATAAAGATAAATAAACATAATAAAATAAAATAAAATAAGTTAAAGATTTATAAACTCCGAACACCCTTGTATCGAAATCATGTAAAGTTCATAAATAAATATATACATATTTATACATCAATAACTTGCTTAAAATCTATATATATTTCCATCTATCGCTTGTAAAACAAATGTGACGCTTAAGAAATAGTGGTAACTGTATAAAATCTTCAATTTAGTTTAAAAGCATCTTAGAACTTAAATCCTCTCCACCTAGGCGTACCCCCTTTATTTTCGTCAATTCCTGATATCCGTCAATTCCTGATATTCCGTTAATTCCCCTGGCAGGTCTCGGTGACACAAGGTCAACCTGAGCTACAAACTGGCAGGATTCAGGGGACCGTAATCAGCCTGATCTGCAAACTGGCAGGTCTTGGAGACAACACTTCAATCCGAGCCGCAAACTGGCACCACATGGTTCAGGCGTCTCCAAAACTCGTGAGGCATTAACAAAATAACAATCTGTCTCAAGGCAACTGGGGGGGGTACCCTCACGATGGGTTAAAAAAAAAAAAAAAAAAAACCAAAAGCTATAATTTTTCCCTTTCAACCACTGAATATATGTATCAAATACTTAGCTAGTTTGCTGGCCATATTGATCTCTAATTAGCATATCATTCCAATATTATATTTATAATCTTACAACACAACCAACCACATGAATATATAAGTAAGTGATAAACGAACAGATAATTAAATACTCATACTCTTCACATCTGAACACAATAAATAAATAACTTCTAATAATTCATAACCTTCCAATACCAAAATAATATCCAATATCAACATAAAACGCTATAACGTAAACTCATAAACCAAACATAACAAAACACTTAACATAACAGTCAATTCTTAATTTGGAACCATTTTTGTTCTTGGACCAAGGCCAAAAACCAACTTGAACTAGCTGAAATCGTCGGCAACAATATGGGTATCTGGGACAATATGTAAAACTTCAAAATTGATCTTCAATACCTACATAAATGGATAGAGCACGAAGAGTAGATGAATTTTCATACCTTACTCAACAGATTCCGTGGTCGGGGTCGCCAGAAAATGCAAATATACAGCCGGAAAAAGCCTAACTATTTCTTAGCTTCGATTCGAGCTCATCCTTAGCCAATCGGATCGAGTCTCATCCTTAGCCAATCGGATCGAGTCTTAGGTGGGTTTTATAGAGGAGGACGAGATGAACACTTTTTGTGAAGGTGGCATGGCCATCTGGTGAACGATAACATCGATTTTGTGGCTTGAAAGTCGAACAGTCAGTGTTGCTACATTGACTGTCGAAAAACTAAGAATAAAAAATGGTTGAAGCTGCTATGGGAGGAAGAAGGAGAGAGAAAATAAAAAGAGTTCGGGTACTGTAGCGGATACTGTAGCCATAAGAAATTTTAAAATTCCATTTACGTCCTTTTCGTTTCTAGCCCTTTTCTCCTTCGTTACAACTCAGAATTGGCGTGCCGCATGTTTACGAACTCATATCGTCGAGCTCTATGCAATGGTACCACCCAAATCCTCAAATTCCTTCCCGGTCAAAAAAATCAACTTTAAACCTAATAAAATATTCTAGGGATATAATTGTCTTTTATTAGAATAAATTAATAATTAAATATTAATTAAGGACCAGGTTGTTACAATAGGGTGTTTTACCTAGGGTAGGAGTTTGGGCCATAGGTTTGGAAGTTATTTATTTATTATGTTCAAATGTGAAGAGTATAAGTATTTAATTATCTGTTCATTTATCATCTGCTTATATATTCATGTGGTTAGTTGTGTTGTAAGATTATAAATATAATATTAGAATGATATGCTAATAAGAGGTTAATATGGCTAGCAAACTAGCTAAGTATTTGATACATATATTCAGTAGTTGAAAAGGAAGGATTATAGCTTTTGGTCTTTATCAGATTTTGGTATATATATAGATATATTTTAAGTTCAGTTGAGAACCAATTTATTGAAAGTTTATGTAAATAACAGATTATAGTTTTCAAACCCACCGCGAGGGTACCCCCCTAGTTGCCTTGAGACAGTTTATGCTCCACTAGTTTCGGGGACGCCTGAACCGTGTGGTGCCAGGTTGCAGCTCGGATTGAAGTGTGTCTTCGAGACCTGCCAGTTTACGGATCAGGTTGATTACAGTCCCTCGAATCCTGTCAGTTTGCGGCTCGGGTTGACCTTGTGTCACTGAGACCTGCCAGGGGAACTGACGAAATATCAGGAATTGACGGAGTATCAAGAATTGACGGATATCAAGAATTGACGGAAATAAAGGGGGTACGCCTAGGTGGAGAGGATTTAAGTTATGAGATGCTTTTAAACTAAATTGAGGATTTGATACAATTACTATAATTTTCTTAATCGATATACTTTTGTCACGAGAAAAAGTTGGATATATTTATATATATGTTTTAGGTAAGTTTCAATACAAGAGTATAAGGGTTTTCGGAACTTATAAATCTTTAACTTATTTTATTTCACCTTATTTTACTTTAGTATGTTTATTCATCTTTATCTTTCATTGTTTTATATAGTATTAAATATCATAAGTTTTTCTAGTATATTTTGCCTCATGAGTCTTAGAGTTATCTAGACTGTGGGAGCGAGGATTGCGGACCAGTTTGACCAGATGTCTCCTGAGTCCAGCGAGGATTACAGGTCAGGACGTGTCACCAATGGTGTCACGAGGAATTGATAGTTATGGCTTTCCAAGTGTTATTACTTGAATCTAAATGCTTTTATTTATTCAGTTGATTATATATTGTCATGTGAGTAATGCCAGGAAGCTTGGAACATGAAATGAGAACTACGTGTGGCTTGATCAATCAGTAAGGGTACGTAGGCAACCTATGGTTACACGGTGCAGCCACGAGTTACAATGGTTGAGATTTCCAATGTATTATTGTTGTTCTGGCAGTTGAGATGAATTTTATTAGCATATTAATTTATTTGATTTGTTGCAGCCTAAGGCCAAATTGATATGATGCTTAATTTCTTTTGTATATAATTCGATACATGCTAGCAGTTGTGATACATATATATATTTAAACATATATGCTTGTTTCACTGGTGACATATTTTTGGGAAATGTCCAGTTACAGAGGAGACTGCCGAATTTTTGGTAGAAGTCGCATTTGAATTTCTTTTAATTTCAGTTAAAAGGGCAATTTAGTCTTTTGTGCCCAATATTAGCCAGGTGTCGAACACTCACAGGGTTCGGCTCGGATTCCAAAGTGGAATTTGGGTCGGGTCCTATCAACTTGGTATAAGAGCAAGGTTTAATTTCCTGCAGACCTTGCACCTTGTGTGCATCCGTAAGTTAGACAGAGTAGCACGTTCGACTGTAAAATGATACCTCTTTTGCGTAAGAGACGTCGCAAATTGTATTAGGGAGTGTCGTAAGCTCGTAACCCCAGAAAAGTAGTGGATTTTAAATTCAGGGTTACGATAGTCAACGGTGGGTCGTGGCAAACCCAATTGAGAGTTAACAATGCTTAAGGAGATTATAAGTTCTCTAACAGAAAAATTCACAAAGCGAGGTACAATTTCAGGCACACGCATACTGTACCTAGTGTGTTGACTACATAGCTAGGTTTCCACTCAGTTGTCAAAGATAGAGAGCTTAGTAGTAGATTTGTCAACTATAAAGATCGAAGACATTGTCAGTGAGTAATGTTTAAATGAGCCGAGAAATCTTAGCTACAAAGATGGCAAGTCTCTTATTCATACAGATGAATTTGGATTCATTGGATTTGGCTTTGCCATGCCTGGAGAATTAATTCAAAAGAAATTACATTAGTAAGAAACACAAGGAGGGGAAACTTTCCTAATTTATAAAATGTTGTCACCAAAGACAATCCAGATTAGGCCATCAATGGTTAAAGTTGATGTTGATTCAACAGTTTCAGATGATTAAATGGTGCACATCATTGAAGATAGTTAAAGTAAGCAAATCACATAGGAATACAAAATTTCTCAAGATATTTAATTGCACCTCTAGATCTTGGAGGGGTGCCTAAGGAGTATTTCAGAGGGTATTTAGAGAAGATTGGAAAGATACTTACAGTGCTCTCTGTAGTAGGCGTGCAGTGTTCAAGTTGCTTATAACCTTGGTGAGGTGGATGATGATTATAATCGATGAAGGATCATTACCGGAATTCTTTTTAAAGAATTATGTTGGCAATGTTGCTGGTTAATTGTAATGAAAGAGGAAAGCTGAAAAGCCAGAAGTATTGAATCTGCTAAGATAAGTTAAAATTGTTAAAGGCTTTCAAAAGTTTAAATCACTCCCTAAAAGGAATTACAACAACGAAATTGTCAGGAGGAGTTAATCAATAAGTTACATAAAATGGGTGAGCTGCGAGCTTTTGCTTTAGTATACAGGGGATGTGTAGTACTGCATAAGGGGGATGTTCATAATATGAACCAATACCCTTTTCGATTGAAATACGATTTGATTGTATAATCTATAATTTTTCTCACACTGGTCATTTACTTAACCCCTCATCTTTAAAACGCAACAGGTTCTGAATTTGGTTTCACCAGGATGTGGTTGAAGGGGGAAACTATAGTCCTTAACAATAAGTAAATGTCAGGATAGGTACTTGGGTTCTGACATTTAAGTTTTCATTTTGGTGATATTCATGTTTTAAAGGCAAGTTTTGGAATGTTTTAAAGTTGAAAGACCCTTAAATTGAAGCTTTATTAAGTGGGTAGCCAGGAAATATGTGAAGTTAAGTTCCAAACATGCAAGTTATGGAAGAGATTATTGGGGGACTCGAGGAGTAGATGAGGGTTTAGTACCCTCACCTCTTCGAGCGACAAGTATGAAATTTCGAGGACGAAATTTTTATAAGGGGGTAGATTGTAACAACCCTATCCTTAATTAATATTTAATTATTAATTTATTTTAATAAAAAACAATTATACCCCTAGAATATTTTATTAGGTTTAAAATTGATTTTTTTTTTTACCGGGAAGGAATTTGAGGATTTGGGTGGTACTATTGCGTAGAGCTCGACGACATGAGTTCGTAGACATGTGGCACGCCCAATTCCAAGTTGTAACGAAAGAGAAAAGGGCTAGAAACAAAAAGGACGTAAATAAAATTTTAAAATTTCTTATGGCCACAGTATCCACTACAGTACCCGAACTATTTTTATTTTCTCTCTCCTTCTTCCTCCCACAGCAGCTTCAGCCATTTTTTCTTGGTTTTTCAACAGTCACTGTAGCAACAGTGACTGTTCGACTTCCAAGCCACAAAATCGACGTTATCGTTCACTGGATGGCCACGCCACCTTCACGAAAAGTGTTCATCTCATCCTTCTCTATAAAACCCACATATGACCCGATCCGATTGGCTAAGGATGAGCTCCAATCGAAGCTAAGAAATGGTTAGGCTTTTTTCAACGGTATTTTTGCATTTTCCGACGACCCCGACCACGGAATCTGTCGAGTAAGGTATGAAAATTCATCTACTCTTGGCAGCGGCGGATCCAGGAATTTTTCAGCAGATGTGCAATTTTCAAAAGCTAAGAGCTCCCAAAAAAAAAAAAAATAAATAAACATCCTTATAATTTAAACAATACTAATGTTATTCATAATACATTAAAAAAATATCATTACAATTACCCTACAATTGTTGCCGACGAGATTTCATATCTTGAAAACGTCGCATTATATTTATATTACTAATACAAGAAAAAACATCTTTCTCAATGTAAACAACCAAGCTATCACTCAACCATCGATTCCCTATTTTGTTACGCAATGGTGTTTTCACAATATTCATAGCTGAAAAAGCTCTCTCAACTGAAGCTGTTGCAACGGGTAAAACTAAAGCCAATGTAAGAAGTAAATATACATAGTTGTATATTCTACTCCTTCCTGTATTCACCAATTTTTCTGCCAGATCAGTAATTCCTATCAATGATGAAAACACAGTGCTGCTCTGCATATCAACAATATAAAGCCCAAGTTGATCTTCAAGCTTCATGAGGTCTCGGTCATTAAATTCTTGAGGGTAAAATTGAGCAAAACGAAGTATTTTTTGTTTGTCAAAAGCTGTAAAATTATAAAATGGACTCAAACATGCCATACAAAGAAGCAATTCAGTATTTACCTCAGTGAAGCAATTATTCAATTCTACTAGTTGCTTATCAATGATAGTAAGAAATAGGTCCACACGATAATAATGGTGGTTTGTGATTTTATGAGCTTTACGTCTTGATCTCCCTTGTGGTACAAATAAATCATCAATGTTAGGAACGTTAATATCATTTTTGCCACAAAACATTGATACTTGGCCAAGCAAATCATCAAAGTCATCATCCCTCACGGATTGTAGCTTTTGCTTACATCTTTGGACCAACATCATCGCATTCACAATATCTTGATCTTTCTTTTGTAATGCCTTTGACAAATCATTTGTGATTCCCAATATAAATCTCATCAAATATAGGTGAAACACAAAGTCAAAAGTTTGTATTTCTTTCAATAACCTATTTGCTTCACCTAAATTATCTTGGTTGACATCATCAACAATCCATTCAAGCACCTTCACCACGGGGTGAAACATAGTATTAATACTCAGTAAAGTATCATAATGTGAGTTCCAACGTGTATCACAAGGACGTTTGAGAGTAGTCTCTTGATTTAACCCTTGCCCTGTTTCAAGATCATCAATTTCAAGAGCTTTCATAATATCTTTTTATTGTTGCTCTCTAAGTGCATCACGACGCTTACACGATGCTCCAATAAT
>NC_024127.1:17814682-17873499 GCF_000346735.1 Prunus mume
TCAAAACCCCGGGCCAAAACCGCGGGTGTTTGGGCCGGGTTTTTAAAAAAAAAAAAAAAGGCAGCGCATATTAAACAGCCTGGTCCAAAACGACGTCGTTTTGGCCAAGCTTTGTTAAAAAAAAGAAAAAAGAACCAGCAACTCCCCAGCAGTGGTTTGCGCATTTCATCGAGCACGTTGTGTGCATCGCAGGTCTGAAGCAGAGGTGCAACTCCATCGTCTGTAATGGCTATTTCCGGCCACCGGAGGTGCAGGCGCACCTCCTTGCGCCTGCACAGATCCGCCACTGACTCTTGGTGCTCTATCCATTTATGTAGGTATTGCAGATCAATTTTGAAGTTTTACATATTGTCCCATATACCCATATTGTTGCCGACGGTTTTGGCTAGTTCCAGTTGGTTTTTGGCCTTGGTCCAAGAACAAAAATGGTTCCAAATAGGGTGTTTTACCTAGGGTAGGAGTTCGGGCCAGAAGATTGGAAGTTATTTATTTATTGTGCTCAGATGTGAAGAGTATAAGTATTTAATTATCTGTTCATTTATCATCTGCTTATATATTAATATGGTTAGTTGCATTGTAAGATTATAAATATAATATTGGAATGATATGCTAATCAGAGATTAATATGGCTAGCAAATTAGCTAAGTATTTGATACATATTTTCAGTGGTTGAAAAGGAAGGATTATAGCTTTTGGTCTTTATAAGATTTTGGTATATATATAGTTATATTTGAAGTTCAGTTGAGAACTAATTTATTGAAAGTTTATGTAAATAACAGATTATGATTTTCAAACCCACCGTGAGGGTACCCCCCAGTTGCCTTGAGACAGTTTATGCCCCACGAGTTTCGGAGATGCCTGAACTGTGTGGTGCCAGGTTGCGACTCGGATTGAAGTGTGTCTCCGAGACCTACTAGTTTGCGGATCATGCTGACTACGGTCCCCTAAATCCTGCTAGTTTGCGAGTCGGGTTGACCTTGTGTCACCGAGACCTGCCACGGGAATTGACGGAATATCAGGAATTGACGGATTATTAGGAATTGACGGATATCAGGAATTGACGGAAATAAAGGGGGTACGCCATAAACTACCTCGGAAGACTCTTAGTCCACAAAGTGGTCAGCCTTCCCAAACTAGGTCCACGAGACCCGTGTGGGGTCCATTATCACCTATCACAAATCCAGGAGTCCCTAAAGGTCCCAATAAGCCTAGGACACATGTCCCGAGAGTTCAGTCTCGATTGGACGGTCAGATTACTCACGATCACATGATCGGACGGTTACTGTATACCTAGCCCTAGGGTTGGCATTTCCAGATTGTTTGGGACTCCATTTTACAATCCGTCGAATCCTATATGATCCTGGAATTACCTAGATCGACATATAAGAAATTGGCTGTGATCCAACAGTTCGAACCTATCGAACCTGGAAATTGCACAATAGGCAAAATCAGTTCGATGCTCAAACGGTATCCAGATTAGAATCCGAGCACACCTACGCGCTCATGGTAACTAGGAGATCGATTTAGGACTGAATGTAGCTGAACCACTCTGTCCACACGTGGGTGTCCAAAGCGATACTGCTCGTCGAAAAATCTCAAAATCAAGGGCCAAGCTTCCTACCCTAGGTTCTGGACATCAATTGGAGCTACTTTTGTTCTTGGACATACCCAGAAAAATGGCCGGAAGTGGCCGAAATAGCAATCCCAAAACCGGCTGAAACCCAATTCGAAAATCGAACTACCTAGGCTCAAAATTGATAAATTCCTACCCCGTGAAACGGTGGCCGGAGGAGTCCGAACGAGCTCCATGAAATTCCTTCAAAAACTGTCCAAACCGCCAGCCGTTTTCGGCGACCAAGAAAGCGGATCGAGGCTGGGATGGGCTGGGACTGAAAAAGGGAAGTGAGGTGGTTCGTTTGACACCAGTCTTGCTTGAATTGGTGGTCGGAGCTAAGAGAAATCCCCTCCTCAAGTCGGCTGGTCGAACTACCCAGAATGCAGAAATTCTGGGTTTTAAAAAAACTGAACTTCGAGATATTTACGGTTATGCCACTGAACTTCTTTTGATCGTCACTTCTTCATTACAACTCCGATTTGAGCTTACTACGTGTCTACAGACTCGTTTCATCGTGCTCTACACAACGGTACAACTGAAATTCCCAAATTCCTTCCCAAATCAAAAGTCAACTTTTATACTAATAAAATATTCTAAGGACAAAACAGTCTTTTACCTGAGTAAATTAATAATTAAAAATTTATTTAGGACTGGGATGTTACAATTATTGATAGAATATTTATTTTTAATGGAATATATTGTATTTAACTTAAAACATTAGTTTAGAGCATTTGGATACAAATATTTAATTTTCAACATAATACTTTATTTATCTATATCTATATATATAAAGCAAAATGCAGAGAATAATGAAACATTCAAAATACCAGAAAATGACATTGGTTAATCCAAACATTAAGAATTGAAATTATTAATTAAATAAGAATAATATAGTAAATTCACACTTTTTCATATTAAAAAAATTAAAAATTAAAAAATAATAATAATGAATCCTATTTTTATGGAACACAACTATCCATTATCTTTTTTTAATTTTAAAATAAAATAAAGTTTTTTTTTTTTTAAAGCCTCTTCCAGGTGCAGAAGCGCGTGCGAGAGGCTAGTTTTATAATTAAAATAAATTTTAGGGTGTGATGGAAACATATTTTATACAATATATATATATATATATAAGTGGAAGTGAAAATGCTTTCCCTTTTATCAAACACTTGAACAAAAAAAATCATTTTAACATAATATCATTTTTAGTCATTATATACCGCTCACAACACTTTCCTAAAAAAAAAAAAAAAAAAAAAAAAAAAAAAAAAAATTTACCGAACACTTAAAAACTGTTTATTGTATTAACAACATTTTTAACAAAAAGTTTACCAAACACTAAACTGATTTCTCTCACAACAAATATGACATAGATTATTTTCACATCAAAGTAATGCCAAACTGGATTGTTAGAATATCACTTTACCCAAAAAAATTACTGCCCAATGGTAAACAGTAATTTAAATTTAATAATTGGCAAAGAAATACATATAATATTCATATGCATAATAAAATATGTAGATATTTTCATATTCACATGACAAAAAATTTACCGAACACCTAGAAACTGATTATTGTATTAACAACACTTTTAACAAAAAATTTACCAAACGCTAAACTGATTTCTCTCACAGCAAATATGACAGAGATTATTTTCACATCAAAACAATGCCAAACTGGATTGTTCACCTTACCCATAAAAATTACTGCCCAATGGTAAACAGTAATTTAAATTTAATAATTGACAAAGAAATACATATAATATTCATATGCATAATAAAATATATAGATATTTTCATATTCACATGACAAAAAATATATAGGTGATTTTTTTCATAAAAGATAAAATAACAATCTGCTCATGATCTCTCACGGCGTTGCAAAGATTTGGCAGCGTGGCAATGGTCCTGGCAATCACACCAACCCCACTTCCTCATCATCATATCCCTCTTCACAGCTCCAATAATGGGGACTCACGCACCCACCTCCACACCCATCTTCTCCACCTGTTGAACGAGTGTACGGACATGTCTCAGCTCAAGCAGATACACGCTCACACATTGCGCGCCACATCGACCACAAACCCTCACACCCTCTTCCTCCATAGCCGAATCCTCCATTTCTCTTCGCTCGCCGATCTCAACTACGCGTTTCGGGTTTTCAATCAGATTGAGAACCCTAATTCGTTCATGTGGAACACTCTCCTCAGGGCCTGCGCACGAAGCTCTCAGCGCGAAGAGCAGGCCATGTTGCTTTACTGTAGAATGTTAGCTGAAGGGGTTGCTATGCCCGATCAATATACGTTCCCTTTTGTTCTTAGAGCTTGTGCATACTTGTTTGCCTTGTCCGAAGGGAAACAAGCGCATGCCAACGCTGTTAAACTTGGGTTTGATTCGGATGTTTATATTAACAACAGTTTGATTCATTTGTACGCTTCTTGTGGGCGTTTGGAATTGGCGAAGAAGGTGTTTGAGAAAATGCGCGAAAGAAGCGTTGTGTCCTGGAATGTTATGATTGATTCGTTTGTTCGGGCTGGCGAGTTTGAGACTGCGCTGAAACTGTTTGGTGAAATGCAGAAGAAGTTTGAGCCCGATGGGTATACAATGCAGAGCATTATAAATGCTTGTGCTGGTTTGGGTGCTTTGTATTTTGGGATGTGGGCTCATGCTTATGTGTTGAGGAAGTGTGATGGTGGTCTGGCTAACGATGTTTTGATAAACTCTTCGTTGATTGATATGTATTGCAAATGTGGGTCCTTGGAAATTGCTCAGCAAGTCTTCGACAGAATGCCTAAACATGATGTAACTACATGGAATTATATGATTCTAGGATTTGCCATGCATGGTCAAGCTGAGGCTGCCTTGAAATATTTTGAACGTTTGGTTAAAAAGGAGACCTTTGCGCCCAATTCTATCACATTTGTTGGTGTTCTGAGTGCATGTAATCACAGAGGCATGGTAAACGAAGGACGCAAGTTTTTCGATCTGATGGTAAACAAGTACAGGATTGAACCCCGATTAGAACACTACGGATGCCTAGCCGATCTCTTGGCACGTGCCGGCTTCATCGACGAAGCTTTGAATTTGGTGACAACAATGCCCATGAAACCCGACATTGTAATATGGAGGAGTCTTCTTGATGCATGTAGTAAGCAGCATGCTAGTGTTGAGCTAAGTGAAGAAGTGGCCAGGCAGATCCTCGAGTCTACAGGAGGCCAAGGAGGTGTTTCTAGTGGTGTTTACGTGCTTCTGTCAAGAGTATATGCTTCAGCTAGCCGTTGGAACGACGTTGGATCGATTAGAAAACTAATGACAGATGACGGTGTAGCGAAAGAGCCCGGCTGTAGTTTGATAGAGATAGATGGTGTTACACATGAATTTTTTGCAGGGGACACATCTCACCCTCGCAGTAGAGAAATATATAGGGTTCTGGATGTGGTTAAAGAAAGGCTTGAAGTAATGGGTCATGACCTAGTGAGAGAATAGCCATTGCCTTTGGGCTCTTGAGCTTGAACCCTGGCGTGCCTGTACGCATATTCAAGAACCTGAGGATATGCAATGACTGCCATAAGGTAACCAAATTGATCTCTAAAATATTCAACGTGGAGATTATCATGAGAGATCGTGCTCGATTTCATCACTTCAGAGATGGCATCTGCTCTTGTATGGATTGTTGGTAACTTTTCACTGTTGTATGATTGTATCACGAGTCAGCAAATGTATAGAAAAAGGCTATTTGCCAACATTTCGTCGACATTTTTCAGGCAGGAGGCTTATCTTTGGCCTTCGCACGTTGTGAGAGAATAAGTCACGTTTTAAACAATAATTAAAAAAGAAATTAGCTAGTGGGTTTGGTTTGAGGTCAGCGAATCTTCACCTGTTTCCCATTAGGTCTCTATATTACCTGCGTTTAAAGCGGGAGAAAAGTCTTGCGTGGGGTAAATCATGTTCATCAGATTTCAAAGTAGCACACGTTTAAGCTACCAAAATACGTAAATAAATAAATAAATGATTAAATCCACAAATAATTGTTACAGGAAGAACTGGCAGCAGAAGGAGGAACAAAGCCATGAATTCATACATTTCAAGGCAACAACGTTAGCATATGTCCTTCCACCATAGCCAACAACAACATACGTCCTTCCACCACAGCCAACGACATCAACTAAAGAAAAGGCTTCCCCCATTATCGTTGATTCAAATCCTTTTAAGCTTTAACATACAAACAAGTCTTAATCGATATGTACAGAAGACGCAGTAGCCTGACCAAAACTTTGATTTCCATTTGATACCTCCCTCCTCCTATAATAAACCTTGTTTTGCAAGAGATTGCCCAACTGATGCATCAAAATGTAAAACAAAACAAATCAGGAAACCAATCCAAGTCCGAAAACAGATTACGTTAACAAGCTAGAAACTAATAAAAGGCTCACCTTTTGAACTTGACTGCACCAGAACAACCTGCATAGTGACATTGTTTGGGGGAAGCTGCAAGCGAAGGGGAAAGAGCTGGCGATTCAAAGGGCTTCGAGCACACACAATGAGACCCTCAATTCCTGTCTCTTCCTCCAGTTTACGAGTCAACTCATCAACCCCATTTCCTTTGAAGGTCATAGAGTAACCCTGCGCTGCTTCATCGTCCACATCACCATTATCTTCAGCTATATGGTAATATATCGTCCTCCCCTCAGACTTTGGTGGCGACTCCGCATAAGAATCACTCGACTGCAACACCAACATGAAAAAAAAATTACTCAAAATTCGAAAGATTTCAACTTTAAAGATTTAAGGAAGAAAATAGAAAATCCCAATTCTTAAACAGACCTCTTGTCTGGAAAAATGGTCGGATTTCATCGAAAGAGCAGAGGGGGAGCTGGAATCGAATTCCAGGGAATCGGAATGGGGAAGAGGCTGTGGGGCCGAAGGTTTATGCACCGGAGACTGAATATGAATCTCGACGATATCCACATCCCACAAAACCCAATCTTGAGTGGCGGTTCTGTGAGGAATGTCGTGGGTCACCGAGTTGCGCCACGGAGGCAGGCCCCCATTGGCTCGGAGGAAGTTGCCGTACCGGGTCCGGAGCCGGACCTGGGTGCCTTCTCTGATGGGCTCCCACTCCACCGAGGAGTCGAGCCGCCGGGGCAGAGTCTGGAGAACTTTCCGGCCGGTCATGCCGAGCAGGTAGGGCTGGTTGGAGGCGGTGAGGTACTTGCCGAAGCAGCTCTTGAGGCGGATGATGGTATCGGATTCGGGTACGAACTCGACGGTCCATCGGGCCTTCTTGGATGACCCGTTTCGGTCTTGGGTCACGGACTCTTCGTCCTCCTCGGCTAGGAGGTACTTGTCGTGGTGGCTGCGGAGGCGCACCGCCTTGGCGTTTTGGAAGAGGTTCATGCCGATTCTGAACTTGTTCGAATTGGTCTGATCGGAACAGAAAAAATAGAGTTGAAGATTTTAACTCAGAGAAGGAAAAATATTGAATCTAATTGGGATTTTTCAGTTTCGGATTGAGACACGCAAGCGGATGAGAAATCCTTATCCTTGCATTTGTATTTGTATTGCTTGTGAGCTACGACAAAGGCTAGTCAGCGCCTTCACACAGCCGAGTTAGTACAACGCGGTTCTGTGTACGTGGCCTGGTTTCTTCGCAGTAGGTTCCGTGTGGGAGGCCATGATGGGCCCACTGCATGCATGGGCCTGGGCCGAGCCCATTAATTGCTTATTAATTTATTTAAATTTGTTTGTTTCATATGTCAAAATCACCACAACTGAAAACAGGTATGATCTATCTACTAGTACTACCTTGCTTTTCTGTGTATTTATAGCTTTGATAACAACTAGTGATTACGTGTTTGCAGATGAGGGTAGAATGGTCCACTCCCACTATAGTAGTGCAAAGATATGACAAAGATGTATAACTACATACATCAAGTTCAAAATGATGAAATCCAATCAATAATGTTTTTTATGACCAAAATGTCTTGTGTTTGTTTTAAAGTAGTGCGGTTTTTGTGTCCACTCTCTGTGCCCATTAAGTTGTAGTGCGTAAGGGTTGGTGTGCAGTTTGCATACAAAAATATCTCTAATAACCAGCCAAATAAGGAGACAAAGATCAATCGGCAATATTGTAATTAAACAAACAAACAAACTAAAGATATGAAAAATTGCAACCTGGAAACAATATTTTACTAACAAAAGGCAAATTCGATAGCTTCCATCTTTTTGCTTCTAGAATACACAATTCCCACATTTTGTGTTAACCTTTTCATTTGCAACCACAAAGTAAGATTCATATTATATATGTGAAGATTAAAATGAAGCAGGTCGTTTTCTTTCTACTTTCTTATCATAATAAATCAACACCAAGCTCCCACTCGCAAAAGGAATTGGCGTGTGATATTTTTGCTCACTACTTTAACTCGAAGTGTATGCTCATCGCTCTTCTTAATATTTGACACGTGTCTATAGATATAATTATAGTTAACTTTTTGCTTTGATTTATATAACTATAGTTATGTTTATAGACACGTGTCAAGTATCGAGAAGAGTAATTAGCATACATCTTGAATTAAAGTGGTGAGCAAAATAAAGTTTATCATACTTTATAGATTCCTTACTTACACATTTAGAAGTGTACATGCATACCCAATTAATCAATCAAACATTATGTCTAGTCGCCAGATATCAATACACCGCTTGCTTGTCAAACTTTTTGCATGCCTAAAATCATGACCACAATTTAATCCAAACACAAAACCTCAAAGCCTCTGCCACGAGAAAAACTTCCCTATTTTTGTTTCCTTATCTAATTCTCTTTCTCATATCCTGATAAGTAACACATGGAGAAAAATAAGGAAAAAGGTGCAATGAAATGGAAGTAGAGAAATTGTTCTCCTCTACTACCTTGCCTTTGCAGAATCAATCAACAATTAATCACAATTAACAAATGAAGCTTCTTAATTACTCAATTATCAAACTAATAATATAATTATTTTAAAAAAACAATAAACATTAAAGACATACCTGCCTAGCGAGTTTATTTGAAGACGGCGTCGGAGACAGCAGCCTAGGCGACTTTGTCGAAAAAACAGAAACGGGCGACCCATATTCCGACCCGTTAAGCTCATCAGAAAACGACGAGAAACTCGACTGCTGCGACAGTAAAAAATCCGTGAGATACTCGGAAGCCGGGACCTCGGCTTCGATGACGTCCCACAAAATCCAGTTCTGGGTGGAGGCCGTGGCAGGGTCGTCGTGAGTGACGGCGTTCCTCCATGGCGGCGGCCCACCGTTGGCGCGCAAGTACTTGCCGCACCACGTCCGAAGCTTGAGCTGAAAGCCATCGCGTATGGGTTCCCACTCGAACTTGAAGTCCATGCTCTTGTCGGCTTCCGCCTGGAGCACTTTTCTGCCTGTCATGCCGAGGAGGAAGGGGTGTTCGGCGGCGGAGAGGTAGAGGCCGTGACAGCTCTTGAGGCGGACGACGTGGGATTTGTTGTCGACGAGTTCGACTGTCCAGCGGGCTTTTCGGGAGGCGCCGTTTCGGCTCTGGCGCACGGACTCTTGGTTGTCGTCGGCGACGAGGTACTTGTCGAGGTGGCTGCGGAGCTTCACGGCCTTGGCGGTGTTGAAGAACTCCATGGTGATGATCAAGATCAATGATCAAGTTGAGAGTGATGAAGATGATTGAAATTGATTATAGTTGTGGGATTTTAGTAAGAATAAAAAAATGGAGAAATTGAGGTGATTTGGAAAAGGTTGGTTTGTTTGGAAATTGCTTGTTGGTATTAAACTTGTTCATACATTGACGATGAAGTCATAATAATATTATAAATTGGCATGATGGCGAGAGCAGAAGATGAGAAGGAAATGACGATCTGGGACTTTGTTAATTGACTGAGGAAGATGATGAAGTTTCCTGGTGGAAACAAATTAATTGAGTCCAAGAATACATATGGGGGTTTTGTGGCAGCTCGTGACTTGCAGAAAAATTTACATTATACACGAATAGCACTGTTTTGTTATTTATGACTAATTATGTTATGCTAAGTAGAAACGTTTGGCATAATTTGATTGATCGAAAATAATAAAATAATATTATTCGTGTTGCACCCAAGTATTTCTCCGTGACTAAATAGGGGGATGCAGAATTGACCATTGGATGATTTGTCTTGGCATGCTCGTGATACATGAGTCATGGTAACGCGTCTAAGGGTGTTGTCGTGTCGTCTAGAAGCTCATGTTAGTGGACCGATGGTACATGCCCTTTTGCTTCTAATTCTCTCTGTCAAACAAAGACTGAATTACCTCCGCCACAAAAAAAAGAAAAAGGAATAAAAAAGGGGGATTGATTTACATGCACCAATTCACGAATGAATTTCTTCGTCTCTAGAAACAAATACAATTAATGTATTAAGTGAGTGAAAATCCTCTTAAATTTGTCACTTGAGAGGTTATGAACCTAGATGTTTTAATTGGAAATAACGATATCTAATATATTGTTCTTTTTTATACAAGCGATAATTTAAACTATTTTAATATATTTTAATATCAAACCAGGATGAAACGGTTTTAGGCCGGCGTACTCTACAAAATATATTGTTGAGCTCAGCTGTCCCAATCCACAAAGAGGTTTTTCATGGGCCATGCATTGGTGTCGCTGGGTCTTCAAGACAACATCAATTCATACATCTGGGCTTGAGGCCTTAACTTCGACAAAACAGTAGCGAGGGCAAAAAAGCTATAAAAAAAAAAAAAAGATTTAAGCTTGCTTGATGTTGAAAGCGGAGACCCCTATGCTCTGCTACTGCACGGCTGCATGTAACCAAGTACAGAAGATAATTGTTTTTATATTATTTCCCACAAATCGACGAGCTTTTTATCATTTCCATGCTCATTCTGGTCTTGGGGCCCCTTACCACTATAATTTTAAAATAAAGAAAAAAGAAAAGAGAAAAGGCTATTCTATGCTTTCACCCTCCCTAGTTTGTCAAATGCTTTCGCATGCCCCCAGTCAACACAAGCAATAAGAAAACAAACAATGTCACATTTTTATTTTATTTTATATATATCTAAGGGACATTTTGGAAAAAGCAAAAGGAGAGAGAAAAATTTTAAAAGAAGCAAAAATGGACAGAAATGCCCTTATTTATTTTTAGATTTCCTAAGGAATCCAATACATTTGCATGTCTTTGATTTGAAAGTTGAATGGTTTTTTTGTCTTTTTTGAAAAAGCTTTGGCTTTTTCCAAAAGTGAAATTTTTTTTATGTCCAAAACCTAAAAAACCTTATATTTATATTTTAACCTCATAATCTATATATAAAGCAAAGGATGAAAAATAATAAAATATTAAAAATATTTAAAAATATTCTTAGTTAATTCAAATATTAAAAATTAAAATTATTAATTAAATAAATATAATATAGTAAATTCATATTTTTTTATATTAAAATTAAAAATAAAATCAGATAATAAGTCATACTTTTATGAAATATAACTATCTATATTATATTTTCTTATTAATTCATTAATTCATTAATCTCCGACCAAAAAACTTATAATTGATTACTCGACGAATATATGCTGACAGGGAAAGACCTCAACCTCAACCTTAAAGCTCAATAATGGAGGAGGAAAAATACAGAAGAAGTTGCTTACCAAAGTAATTTCAGACCCAGAAAGCTAAAGTACGTATGAATGTGATGTTACACCCTAAAAAGTAAAAAAGTAAAAGCATTTATGACTGCTGCAATTGAAAGAGAATAGAAGAAAGAAAAGGAAAAGAAGAGAAACAGGTAAGAAATCTATGAAAATAGAAACAAAGAGGTAAATAAATATTTCAACTCAGACCTCGATCGCCATTCGTCCACCCACCCCTTTCGAGTTTTTTTGTCTTCTCTCCACCTTGCTTCACGTGCTCCTCCTCCCTCCTCTACATCAGATTCAATTCATTTCGAGATCTCATTTTTATCTTTTCATGACTTCTAAAACTACACTCTTTACACTCTCTCATTCACCACATTCCAATTCCCATTCCCATCCATGCCTCCACCAAACTCAACCACTCTCTCAGCAGCCCTTGTCTTCCTCCTGCTGACCATCTTCTCAGTTTCCACAGCCACCCACTCATGTTCTTCAAAACCAGAGGCCTCCTCCTCCTCCACATTTTCATGTCCACCATTCACTTCACCACCTCCCTTTCCTTTCTCTTCTTTACCCGGTTGTGGCCACCCTTTCTTTCAAATCAAATGCTCTGCTCCTCATTCCACCATCACCATCAATAACTTCTCTTTCTCTCTCCTTCGCTACGAACCCAACTCCACCTCACTTGTTCTCTCCCCTCACATCACCAACTCAACAAGCTCACTTACAAAATCAGCCGACACAAACTGCTCGTTCCCTCACTTTCTCTCCATCCCCGACCGCTCCATCAACCTCTCTGCCTCGCCTTTCCGAATCTCCGACGCTTCTTGTTCTCGGCTCTCCGTTCTCAAACCTTGCTCCCCTCCAACTCTTCCCAACTGCAGCCATTGTCCTTGGGAATGCAAGCTCATCAAAAACCCACTCAAGCTTCTCCATGACTGTGGATCTCCAAACCGCCCTGTTACAGCGCAGGGCTGCCAAGGCGATGTCTTGGGCTTTCTCGACAATTTCCTCAAATGGGGGATCGAGCTCGAGTGGGACGAAGCTCAAGACTCTTACTTTTCCAGCTGCAGAGATTGTCAGGTCAACAATGGCTTCTGTGGCTTCAATTCCTCTGACCCAGAGAAGCAATTCCTCTGTTTTCACCCCAGGCCTCGCTTTTCACCACCATGGATTAGCAAAGACAGCCCGAATCGAATCGCCATCTTGTCCTCTGTATTCACATTGGCTTGTTTCCTAATCATTGTCTCAGTCTTTATAGCCATTTTCAGGTCCAGAAGATTAAGCTCCTCTGCCACAGAAGAAGACCCAACAACCTTGTTCCTCCATCGCCACCGCTCGGCTAGTCTTCTCCCACCAGTCTTCACATACGAAGAGCTCGAATCCTCCACCAACCGGTTCGACCCGAAGCGCAAAATCGGAGACGGCGGGTTCGGGTCAGTGTATCTGGGTCAGCTCTACGATGGGCGGGTCGTGGCCGTGAAGTATCTCCACAAGCCCCACCATGGCGCCGCCTCTGGTCGAGCCTTTTCCAACAAGTGCTTCTGCAACGAAATCTTGATACTCTCTTCGATTGACCACCCAAACCTGGTCAAACTCCACGGCTATTGCAGCGATCCAAGAGGCCTTGTTCTGGTCTACGATTACGTCCCTAATGGAACTCTCGCCGACCACCTTCACGGCCCGAAGAGCTTATACCGTAAAGGGTCTCTGACGTGGCAGGTGAGGGTCGACATTGCTCTGCAAACGGCTATGGTTATGGAGTACTTGCATTTCTCGGTGGTGCCTCCGGTGGTGCACAGAGACATAACGTCGTCGAATATATTCGTGGAGAAAGACATGAGGATCAAAGTTGGGGATTTTGGGCTGTCCAGGCTATTAGTGTTTCCCGAAACGTCGTCGTCTACGTCCGGGTATGTCTGGACAGGCCCGCAAGGGACGCCCGGGTACTTGGACCCGGATTACCACCGGTCGTTCCGGTTGACGGACAAGAGTGACGTGTACAGCTTCGGGGTGGTGCTGCTGGAGCTGATATCCGGGTTGAGAGCGGTGGACCAGAGGAGGGACAAGAGGGAGCTGGCGTTGGCTGATTTGGTGGTGTCCAAGATCCAGATGGGTCTGCTCCATCAGGTGGTCGACCCGGTTTTGATAGTCGATGGAAATGTGATCGACGGCGTTGATGTGGCAGCTGAGCTGGCGTTCAGGTGCGTGGCGGCGGATAAGGACGACCGTCCAGATGCCAGGGAAGTAGTAGAGGAGCTGAAGCGTATCAGGAGCCGTACACGTGGGATGAGCCGGGCTTCGAGTTCGAATTTGACTGGTGATGAGGTGGCGAAAGGCTGATTTGATTTGATGGGTGGGTGTACGTGTGTGGGGTCAGATGCACATGTGCGGGGTTTGACTGACAAGCGAAAGTGAAAGGGAGAGAGAGTGTTTGTGTTGTGTCTCATCTCAGCTCTCGGAAGAAGGTTTTTGTGTCGCAGAAAAAGACTGTGGACTAGATAGAATGTGAATAGATATATCTGTTTGGTTACTTTAAGAACTGTGTTTTTTTTTTTTTTCCAGTTTATGGCTTTTACAGTGTATTATAAATTCCAATATTCAAAATCGAAGTTCGGCGTTTTGTTCATGCTTGCGCAAACCCAAGTGCTCATCTCACTAAAACAAACCAAAGAAGGATGAATTTACTTTGAATTTTGATGCAGAAGAGAAAAACATAAATTGTTTCCAAGTTAAGGAAACTATAGACCGATTTTATTTGATCAAATGTACATATTTGTTCGTGTTACAAGATGTGGAAATTTGCTCGTGTCCTCATTTGTTACATTACATGTACAACACCTTGATTCGTTGGCTGTGATCTTACTGGTTATGGGAAATATGCAGTCTCCAAAAGCTTGGCTTTCTCACTTGCAATTGTAGCCTCCTCCCTGCCTGTCAGTTTATAGCCCCTCTCCTGCAAGCAAAACACACTCCTTTAAATGCAACTGTTCTAGCAGAGAATGGTCCTAGAGCTCGTATTCAAATATAAAATTATTAAGCTAAAAACATCTTCTAGTATAGCAGAGATATATACCAGCAGGCGCCAAAGGAAAGGGATCCCTTCTCTTGTTTTGATCCGCTTCTCAATCACTTCGATTGCTAGAATTCGGACACAAAGTCAGAAACAAAATCACCGGGAGGTTTGATGGCAAAAGAATAGCATATACCATACCTTTTGTGGCTTGTCCATTTTTAAGCAACATACAGTACCAGACTTCATTGAATATATCAAGCTGTTCACCTGAGGCTCCAATCATCTTGCATGATAGTACGTAGGCATTAATTCTTTAATGCTCATCTATGTGAAAATAGGCCAGATTAAGACAAGCAAATCAGTTCTTAATGTTAATACCTTGCACTCATCAGCATCGAAGTCAGGACCGAGCAATTCCAATGCTTGTTTTTCATTACCCCTCCCATACTCGTACAAGGCTTCTGCAAGCTGATAACAATGATATTGTGAAGATGCCCCCAACTTCAATAGGAAAGCAGTTCAAATTGATGCTAGAATATGTTCTAAAGTGGTAAGAATCATGGCTCTTTTATTTTTCAATGAAATGATGCTTATTATCTCTAATGCCAACCCGAACTGTAGCAATCATAGTTTCTAAATCATTCTATTCGTTGACAGTACTAAGGAAAAAGTCCTGGGTAAAAGTAATAACACAACTTCTTAGTGCTCATAAAAAGTTCAATGCCTGGGTCCCCATATGAGGAAGATTCAGCAGGTAGTGTGATGTGACCAATGCACATATAAAGGTACCTTTTGAAGAGGCAATGCAGAAACAATGAACCAAAGAATAATAATGATTCCAATATAAAAATTACTGAAGAGGTCACAATCAGAATAAACCTGTATTGGTCTCTGCATTAGCTGTTGCTTCTTCTTCTTCATCTCAGCAATCCTACATGAGGAACAAACTAGCAATCAATACATTGCCAGATAACATTAAGATTGTGGTTGAGAGTGGAAGGATCCTTTAACCTGGACTTCAAGCCCTTGAGCAAATCTTCTGCCTTTGAAATCTCACCAGTATTAGCCAAGGCCCATAAAATTAACACATCAAGATGCCACTCTATATACCAGTTAGCCTGAACAAAGTGGAGCACATTCAGATAACAGAACTAGATTATGAGAGAGACAATAATTAACAGCACATGAAGCATGCATAACCTAGAGAGCTAGCATTGGGATAATAGCTACAAGTTCATATATATTCTTTTTCCAAATCTATGAACCGGAAAAGTAATAAATATTCACCCTTGACACATTATACTGGCCATCTTTATTAAAAGGTGTATTTCGTAATTCTCAGATCTTCTATTCTTTGCTACAAAACGATCACACTTCTTGCGAAATTGAACAGAAACTGAGGTTTAAACATCCCCTCAAATTGCAGATTTCTAGGAATCTCAATTACAGAGGCATTAGGAATCATATTACACGTAAGATTGGTAGGGAATAGGGGTCATGTTCTGTAACTTACTTGATCTGTCACGCAATTTGCTAGGGTCTTCAAACGGTCCTCAAAGGAATCTATTTCACCCCGGACATGCACGCGTAACAACAACCCAAGGGCATTCAAGTACACCTAATTGAACAAGAAGTAAGGAATGAAAGATGCAAAACAGCTGGTCATGTCAAAAATACTTGAAATAAACCTCTGGAGATGCAGCATCAGGTTTCTCCAACTCCTTCCAGATACAATGGTCATATACATTTAGGATTGTTTGGATTGGAGAATGGCCTTCTAAATAACAAAGAGATACATGCCACCAATTGTGTGTGACCCTGATAATCGTAGCACTTCTTAGCATCTAAATATCAAGTGAAGAGAAAAAAAAAGTTCAAATTTGAATAAATTCAATGTGCGTACATAAATGACGAACAAGAATCCCATGAGGACGAGCACTCTTTCATAAACTCTACTGCTTCTTTAAAACGGCAATCATACTGAAGAACATGGCACAACTGCATAACAAATTAAGAACACATGAATTACGACAATGAGTCAAGAACTTAAGCATTAGAAACTTCTTGTGACAACTAGCAGATAGTGATATAAAGCAAACTAGATAATTATAACTCACGTTATGGTGCACCCAGCAGTCCTGCTTGTTGATCTCATATCCCTTTTTTGCAGCTTTCTCAGCTTCTGTCATTCGGCCAAGTTCCAATAAAGGAAACGAAAGCATGCCATATATGTAATTTTCTTGTTCATTATAGGGTAGAACCTGTTAGCAGATTGTTACACGACAAACAAGAAAACAAAACAAGGATTCCCACCAAAAAAAGGTTCCACTAATATCTTAAAATGCTCAAACCCCCAGACAATGTGTGTTTCTATTAAGTCATAAACTATTATCCTTTGGTTGAAATTGCTCAATAATTCATGCAAACATGGTGGGTAAAAAAATTAAGTATTCTCCAGTATGTTCAATGAAGGTATAAACTTCACACATCCTCAACATAGAAATGAACCTGTTGAACAAGATCCAATGACAGATCAGGTCGAGCCATGTAGAAGCAGAGCACTTGGGCCCTTTTCAGAGAGACCAAATCTTTAGGGAAACTTTTCAAGAGCTGCAAAAATAAACGAAATGAAATTTAATGAACAAGGCCTATAGAACAATAAAAGACTAAACTTATATTGAAGTACGGGAGACTGAAGCTTATACGAAATACTTAAACCGCACAGTATTTACTCCTATACTACTCACCTTTAGTACCAAAATCGGGAATATAAGACATTCACCTGTGGACCATTCCATTTTATTTATATAGATGAACAAGGGGAAACAAGCATTTGAAAACATTGTCAAAAACAACTGAGCAAGATTATGCTTCGTTAACAGCTTTTCATGTCTATATTTTTTTTCTTTCTATCTTTTTCCTATCGATTATGCAATTCATTAAGAGAAATTGTATATGAGAAGATGTCTCTAAATCATTATGGCACAGCGAGTTTTATGAGGAAAGTGATTGAGCAATCTGTAAAATACTAAATTGGCATTGAAGTGAAAAAAGTTCATAGTTTGAGGCAATGATCCGAAATATTTATACAGATAAGTAGAACCAAACTAAAGGTGGGCAAGTACATTTCTGGATCATCTGCAATGAATAACAGCATGACTGACCAAATAGTTAACATGGAGTGTGAAAATTGTGGAGACAGTACAATTTAAAAGCTGTGGTAGGAAACCAAGTAAATAGGTATGCACATCAAGAAAGGAAAATCCCCACTAATAAAGAGGGTGGGTAGTGGCCCACCTTAGAATGCAACTCAACAGCAACATCATCATCTCTATTCGCAGAAATCAAACAATTGACAGCGTCAAAAACTGCTTTCTCGTATTGAGTAGCTTGTTCCTGTGCATAACAAATTGCCCATTACACCTCTCCAAGGTTAATTAACAAAAGATGTCAAATTGTTCAACTTCAAACAAGCTTACCAGCCGAGACTTGGCGGCTTGGAGATGAGAGGGAGCTCGAGAAGGATCAGAGGAGCAGAGAAAATGGGCAGCCAAAATGTTAGCAAGCACGCAGTCCTTGTCATGTGACGGTGCCTCCAATATCACCGACCTATGTCTCCCATAACTCAACACCTTCACTCATTCACCAAAAATCCCAGTACCCATCTCAACTTTTGACATACAAAACCAATAGAAACAGAAAAATTGAGTAAAAGAAAGGAGATTTAGACATGCCTGGTCATAGAAATCGTCGATGGCAGATATGCAAGCGTCTGAAGAGGTCCTCACCTCGTAGCCCCATTTGTCTACTTTCACTCCTCCCTCCATTTCCTAACTCTACTCACCTCTTTTTTATTTATGAGCAAAATCTACTCACCTCTTTGAATCAGTAGCTTGTTGCTTAAAAAAACACAGTATTTCTTAGCCAAAACAATGGCGGTGACTTCAACGGAAACTGGGTTTTAGTTTTTTCGCTGTATAATTTGCAAATGGGTGATCATAACATAAAATATGACGAAGGTCTTTGTCAACTGTCGCAGTTGGTTTGGTGGATAGTCCAATGTTATAGCATCAGCGCCTAATCTTTTTTCTCCGTTGTCAGATGCCTTATGCGGTTCGAGTAAGGTGGGGACATAACATTTGGATCTGATACTTTTCAATCACCGTGGACACAATAGCAAAGCCCACGTCGCCTGTGCATTGTTCATGATCTGTAAATATGATTTCGATTTTGTTTTCTGTTTTTAAGTGAAAAAATGGTTTATGTAATTTGCTTTGACATGGACTGGTCGTAAGTGCAGTTTTAGGCCTAAACAAGGTTCAAGTTGGTAGTTTGGGCCTTAAGCCCAATTGTAATTTGTAACTCAAAAGCTAAGCTCACTTTCAACCGAGAATTCTATAGTGAGGGTTGACTCTTCGATAAAGTCTTATCTTTTAATTGTTGGATCAAGCTAACTAATTTAATTCAACGACTGATCAATCTAATCTAATGGTTAAAAGATAGAATCTCACATAAAGGTCATATATAAGGCCCTCACAATGCTAAAAAGTTCAAAGTATCAATTGACAATGGTTATTTAAAATATAAAAATAAAAACAAAAATAAGGATAAATATGTTCTCTATGTAACATTCAAAACATAAAATAGAGACATAAAATAGGCCAAGGCTATTTATCCTTGAAATTGGTAATTACTTGGGAGGGGCAGCTGCCCCTCTCAATTTAGCCGCAAGAATCTTGGCAATCTCAGCAAGCTTATCAGTCTCAGGCATGACATCTTTCACAGCAGTATGTGCACAAAATTTGTCAGCCCAATTGACCAGCCCTGGTGTCTTTGTTTGGTCCAGCAGCTTGACCCCATTCAGTTTCTCTATGACTCTGAGCCACCCCAAGAAGCACCCAAACGCAATGTCAAGGTACCCAATCTCATCTCCACCAAAAAAGTCCTTTCCTTTGCTGGACTTTTCATAAGCTTCCTCCAGCAAGGCCAGCCCTTCTTCCACTTGCTCCACTGCTGCCTTCTTTGCCTCCTCTTCTTGAGCTGCACCTATGCCTTTCAATGATGGGTACCACTGCCAACCACATTTAAACCAAGAAACATTAATTAGTAAAAAGCATTGTAACAATATTCTTTTCAAAACGCTTATGAGTACAAGTGCTTCCTATACAATAGCTAATTTACCTTCTCACTGACATAAGCGGCCCAAAATCGTGCCGTGGCGCGATCATAAGGGTCGCAAGGGAGAATAGATGGGCCAGAGGCCCAAACCTCATCAATGTACTCAACAATGACAAGAGATTCACATATGGGTTTGTCACCATGAATAAGAACCGGGACTTTCTTATATACTGGATTGGATTGGAGGAGAAGCTGGCTTTTCGATCCAAATGTCTCTTGAAGAAACTCATAGTCGACAGATTTGAGGTTAAGGGAGATGCGAGCCCTCATCACAAATGGGCTGGGCCACATTCCCAGGACCTTCACGTCGCTCTTGGTGATGGCCATGATGATCGATCAATCTCTCACAACTCACACTCGAAGCTTTTAATCGAACACTGAGTTTTTGTGTATAGTGTGCGTGGTGGGATGAATTAAACAAGAGAAACAACATGGATTGTTAAGTATGGCTTAGAAAAGTGGCTGTGGTGAGTTTGGTGTCAATGCGTGCAACGACATTAGTTAGGTGCACTGGTGGATGCATGTTTGAAGGGTAGGCCGGAAAATTAAAGTCATTAAGTCAATTCATATTTTTTGACTCTTAACATTGTCCAAAGTCGAAAGTAACCTTAACAAAGTTCACTTAAATTTGTTAACATTTTAGCATGGAAAATTCATTGGAGGCCTTGTTTTTTAGAATAACTGTCATGTAAAGGAATACCACTGTAATCTACTTCAAATTAATTGTTCGTTGTGATATTTTCCTTATTGTTTTCTTTTTTATTTAGATTTACAGAACGTTTGTAGTGAAGTCTGGATCTGTTCCATGACAGACAACAACCATCAAACTTTGGGAGTATCCAAAAAAAAAAAGCAAAAAAAAACCAGAGGATAAATTAAAAATTACACACTTCGAGATGCAATGCAAAAGTGTTCTATATGCGACAGTGTTCAATTAAAATTAGTAAAACTTGAACTAACAACATGCAGATCATGATTTATTTCACATCACATCACATGCATATAAATTTATCATTGTCCATGTAATTACTTATCATTAGAATATTCATTACTTAGGGGGAGCACCTGCACCTCTCTATTTGGCCGTAATAATCTTAGCAACCTCAGCAAGCTTCTCAGTCTCAGGCATAACATCTTTCACAGAAGCAGCTGCACAGAACTTGTGAGCCCATTTGGCCAGCCCTGGTGTCTTTGTTTCGTCCAGCGGTTTGACGCCATTCATCTTCTCTGTCACTCTTAGCCACCGCAGGAAGCACCCAAATAAAATGTCAAGATACCCAATTTTGTCTCCACTGAAGAAGTCCCTTCCTTTGCTAGTCTTGTCAAAGGCTTCCTTCAACAGCGCCAGCCCCTCAGCCAGCTCGATTGCCGCCTTCCTCGCCTCCTCTCCCTGAGCAGCAGCAATGCCTCTCATGGACGGGAACCACTACAAGAAAATGCGACAAACTGATAAGCGAATGAGTCATCAAAAACCAACATGTCTCATTTACCAATTCACAATCAATATACAATCAATGTTCCATTTTTAAGTTCAGTTCATAAAGCTTCATCACTTGGTCTCACAAGCATGAGGACCGTGATACATCAAACTCAATGTCAATGTGTACTCGTCACGCAATATTATCAATTCACTCATTGTAACACGTACATTTATTTTGTAGATTCATATTTTCATAAGTGAATTAATGAAAATACATACTGTGTTGTGCTTGTGGTTGGTGCGAGTCAGCTGACACTCTACAGAAGTTATCAATCTCATTAAATGAAGATATAGATGCCAATATTTAAGCATAACTCATCGGTGGCTGGCTCTTGGTCTTAAGTTGGCCCTTGAAGCGGTTCTTCCACTCTGATCCACGTAGCTGATGTGCATAAACTTTATATGTTTACATTAATGTCGATCTCTTGATTCAGTCAAACAAGCACCACTCATCGGTGGCTGGCTATTGCTATTGGTCTTCCTTGAGTTGGCCCTTCAAGCGGTTCTATTGCAATATTTTTCCTCCCAAATAAGCTTCAGTTGTTGAATTTCTGGGACGCAAGCGCTCCTCTATTTCTATCTTCTTCTCTGCTCATACACTTAACACTCCAACTCTGCCAAGACAGCTGCACCCGGCCAAAGTAAAGTGAAATTTGATGTGAAAATTCATATTAACAGCGACTAAAACTCACATAAGCTTAGACCGATGATTGAATTTTTCCAAACCTAATTTAGGGGGACCATGGTTTTAACAAAGAAGCTTGAGCACAATGAGCACTCAGAAGATCATTTTATTCTTCTGACTTCAAAAAAAAAAAAAAAAAACATGTTATTGGTAATGTAGTGCACATTTGGTTATGCTAGCTCAAAATAGAAAATAAAGGCCCAGGAAAATGCAATAAATATTGCAATTAGACCCTCATAATGAACAATTTCATAATTTTTCATAGTTGTTGAAATAAGATTAGGGGTTCATTCATCTATTGATAACATCAAAAGAAAATAATTGTCAAACTACCCAATTCTCACATGCACATAATTATATTTAAATATAGTGATAATTGATTGCCCTCTCAAATGCATATAATTAAATATTAATTAGGCCCAACGCTGGGTTGAAACCCAACGGGCCGGCCTATTTAAAACCAATTATTAAATTATATTTATTTTAGAGAAAAATAATATATAATATTATTACATTTATATTTTAAATTCAAGTCTATTTCTTTTCTATAATAATATATACTAGCCCAGAGTGTGCCAATTATTTTTTTTATTTTATTTTTGAATTAAAAAAGATAATGGGTAGTTGTATTCCATAAAAATAGGAATCCATTATCTGATTTTATTTTTAATTTTTAAAATATAAAAAAGTGTGAATTTATCATCTTATCCTCATTTAATTAATAATTTCAATTCTAAATTTTTGCATTAAGCAAGGAAATTTGCTGGTAGTTTGAATGTTTCATCATTCTCTACCTTTTGCTTTATATATATAGATTAAAAGCTTAATTATGTATATACCCCTTGTGCTTTCAAACTTGTCTCATATTACCACCCATATTTGCAAACGTCTCAAAGTACCCTCCAACCTTTTAAAAATCGTCTCATATTACCCGTTCCGTTACGAACGTTGGACCCCACTTCGTTTTAACCTTTAACCTCTTCGAATAAAGGTTTCTTAATTCTAACAAAGGGGGAAATTGGGTCAGAAGGGGAAATTGGAGAAGAGGGCTTAGGATTTGTGAAAATTTGAGGTTGCCTTCGATTTTGGGAGAAGCTGGAGATGAAATTAGGGGTTTATAAAACTCTGAGGTGGAGTTTGAAATTGGGAGATTGTGGAGTAGAAGATTTGGGTTGATGGAAACAGGAGAGAAGCAAGGAGAAGGAAGGCATGGCCAATGGTGTCATTGTGGGAAGTTAGCAGGATTGCAGACTTCTTGGACCAGTTCAAACCCAAGGTGGAGATTTCTAGTCTGCCCAAAGTCAAAGCTAAGCATGTTTAAGATCAAATTTTCAGTCATTGTTTTGGGCATCACAAATTGATAGAGTTCTTATTGATGAAATTGTCAGTGATTGATGAAATTGTCAGTCATGTTACCACCCAAATTTTCAGTCATTGTTCTTGGTTGATACAGGGAAGTGGAGAAAAAGGATGTAGGTTTTTTTTTTCCAGTGGTTTGATGCAGAAATGTGTGAGCGTTCAAATTGTTTGATACCTGGTTTGCTGAGGAAGATTGATAAGGTGGAGAAGGAAAATGCAAAGATTCGAGCAAAGTAAAAAATATTATGGGCTGCTATGTTACTTTCCTGGTTGGTTGTGTTTGCCATGAAGATGAATTAGGCATTTTGGCAGTAGTTCAGTGGGCACTGTAATTTGAGAACAAATGTTAATGTAATGTAAGACACTTTGGCAGTAGTTTAGTGGGTAAATTTAATTTGAGAACAAATGCTAATCTAATGTAAGGCACTTTGGCAGAAGTTATGTTAGTGTAATGTAATGTAATGTAATGCTAGTTAAGTTTGTTCATTGTAATTTGTTTAGAGGTTACAAATGGTGACATGAATGTAACGCTAGTTAGTTAAGTAATGCAATGCTAGTTAAGTTTGATATGTGATATGAATGGTAACTTGTTTAGAGGTTACAAATGGTGACATACTGAATGGTCAATTATCCATAACATACATCAATAATCCCACAAACCAAATATAAGCACAAACCAAAACAGGTTCCAAAATAGGTTCCAACCATAACAATCATAGGAATATAAGCACAAACCAAAACAGGTTCCAAAACAGGTTCCAACCAAAACATTCAAGGATAAAAAAAGTCTTCCACAACATGTTTGGACCATTAAATTCTTCCACAACATTCAAGGATGAAAAAAAGGATCTTTGACAAAATGACTCCTTTGTTGATCTTTCATCCTCCTCCTACGTTGTTGTACTCGAGATAGTTTGGCAGGTTCAGATGCTTGAGATGGTTGGGATTGAGAAGCATCAGCTACTTGAGATGGTTGGGATTGAGAAACATCAGCTACTTCAGATGCCTGGGATTGAGAAAGCCCTTGGGAACTGCTTGCTTGTTTTCTTTGCCTTAATTGCATACTCTGTTGTCCGCTACTTTGGTCTCCACTATCTCTCTTTCTTACCTAAAGCAAATAATAATTAGAAGTTTCCAGGATATAAAATTTTGATTAGTGAAAACATGTTGAAACTGTGGCACTTATTGCAAGTTTGTCCTTGACAACTTTCCTCTGCCTAGTAGGCTTTATGTTGGGATTTCTAGGTTTCTAATAACCAAAGTCATCAAGCCAGAAACCAAAACAAACACATTTAAATGTAAAGCAATAAGCCTATAATGACACATACCTTACAACTAATTCGATTATGCCATTCTCCACCGCAATTGCCACACTTTAAAGGGATACCATACCTAGGAAGCTTATATGGATTAGCAGGTTGTGTAGGTTCATCAACAGCTTATTTTCTTGTCTTCTTAGGCCTACCAGGCTACTTGTGGTATTTCGGAAGGAGTAATAGAGGTAAATTAATCTTTATCCACTGATATTGGCTAGTCATAGGCATAATCATTGGTTCATAGGCTCTCAAATAAGCCTCTTTCTTGTACACTGCATCCCAAAAGTCCTCTGGATTCCCATGAAATCAACTTATTACAGCACAAGCATGCAAACATTGTATTCCATTCAAATCCCAAGCATGGCATGAACAAGAGTGCGCATTCAAATCAACAGCAAAGGTGCGGCCACTATGGTGCATTACTTCAAACTTATTCTGTCCAGCGGCCTTAGGAATGCACCACTGAGCTTTTCCTTTGTTTTTCTCTAATATCTTTCTAATTCTTGGCCCAACTTGTCCATGCCATTTCTCACAGAAAATCCTTCTTTCAGCCATCAACAACATGATATACAACCAAATTCTTTCTAGCATAGTTAAAACAAGCTTGTCTTTGGCATCCATTATGCTATGGTTGAATGCCTCACATAGATTGTTCATAAGCATGTCACATTTGGAATCACTCTTGAAATATGCCTTACTTCAATGCCTAGGATTTGTCTCTACAAGCCAATCATGTGCAGGTTTAGACAACTGCAACATCTTTCTCATCTCTGCATGAAACCATGACACTATTGTGGCCCTAGCAATTGCTTCCATTTGATGTTTCAAGGCAAGACCTCTATGTTCCAAAGAGAAGTTTCCATAAAGATGTTTCAAACAATGTCTATGCTCTGCATGAGGGAATAGATCATCCACATCATCTATTAACCCTTTTTGTTTGTCAGTCATAAATACATAACCATGGCCTTTCGTAATATTCAGATCACCACTCAATAATTCTAAAAATCACAGCCACGTTGAATTGCTCTCAATCTCTACATATGCATAGGTAAGTGGAAACATTCTGTTGTTTGCATCAACTCTCATTGCAGAAAGCACTTGCCCAGGGTGAGGCCCTTTGACATGACACCCATCCAAGCAAACCACATGCCTACAACCATCTAAAAACCCCTTCTTGCAGGCTGCAAGACAGATGTAAATTCTTTGAAACCGTGGCCTATCACCTTCCATTTCAGATTTAATGATAACTGTACTTCTCACATTTCTGGTTCTTAACTCATGATAATAATCCACAATACTTCATATTGTTTACTGTAAGACCCCTCTACAATGTCAACTGCCGTGACTCTTGCTCTGTACACAGTTGCTCTAGATGGTTTGTAACCATAATCTTGGTGAACTTGCTCTACAAAAGAAAAAGCAGTCCAATTTAGATTGAGCCTTAACTGCCCCGAATATCTTTCAGCCAACCAGCCAGCAGTGACATGTATATTTTTAGTCCCTTTACTACAAACACGTGTAGGATTAAAGGTTTTTACCTGCAGGTAAGTGCTACCACTAACATTTAAAGCATGGATAACAAAAGGACAACCCTCTTCACATACTACTCTTATTTTGTTACGGTCATTATTCATAAATATCAACTCCTTTCCACAATTAATGGGGTATATCTTCACAGCTTTTCTAAACAACTCGGCAGTTGCAAACTTTAAACCTATTTTGAAACCTGGGTTTGCCATATCAATTTCAGGTCTGAAATCTTCACCTTTTAGCATCCTATTCTTCTTCCTTCTTAGTTCACCTACTGCATCATCTTCACTTGAAGAATTATTTGGGCAGGTAAGTGTAGGTGACTATTCTCCATTGTCTAGCTCATCATTTTACTCTACATTAGGATCATTGTCAATGCAACTATGATCCACATAACCTTCAAACCACTTATCATCCTTCTTTAATAAGTCAATCTCTTCATCACTCTGTGCATAGTCACTGTCTTCAAAGTCTGGATCACTGCTATCATTCCCCACTTGGCTTGAAGTCAGACTCACTACTTTCAAGTACAAAACTATCACCATGCTATTGCTTTTAGGTACCGTGCTCATACAAGCTAAAAGTGAACTATCTGATATTATTTGAATGAGTCTACCAGTTCCAAACTCTTCACCATAAAAACTCACATCATACCCATCGTCATATCTCAAATCTTTAGCCATTCCAAATAGCTCTAACATGGACATATAGTCAACCTCACAATAATCAAACAAATTGACTTCACCACCCAAATAAGACCATTCACTGTCCTTTCTATTTTTAACTAGTTTACCTCCATGGAAAAACTTAAATGTGACAACCTCATCAGCATCTTTATCTGTGTAAGAGGAAGATTCACTTAACAAATAGACAAAGGTAACAACAGACAAAACAAGGACCACACAAGGATAATACAAGGAACAAATAAGGACCACATAAGGTGTATTGGGGCTAGCACAGAGTAAAAAAGTATATGAAAAAACAAACAAAAACTCCAGCAACACACCAGACTAGGAACACGCAAGGACCACATAATGACCACACCAGGACCAGCACAGAGTCAAAAAGTATACAAAAAAATGCAAAAAAAAAAAAACCAGTTCAATGCACATGCCAAAATCAAGAAAATCAAGTGAAAATGGGTCCACTTACATATGGGTTGGCAACCTCCAGATTCTCTAAGCACCACAATCTTCGCACTTTTTACCCTTAAAGTCTAACGCCAAACAATGATTTCTTCTCCAAATTCTCCCGAAATCGAAAGCAGCCTCAGATTTTCACAAACCCTAAGCCCTCTTCTCTAATTTCCACTTCTCACCCAATTTTCCCCTTTGTTAGAACTGAGAAACCCTTATTCAAAGAGGTTAAAGGTTAAAACGAAGTGGGGCGCAACGTTCGTAACGGAACGGGTAACATGTGACGGTTTTTAAAAGGTTGGGGGATACTTTGAGACGTTTGCAAACACAGGTGATAATCTGAGACAAGTTTGAAAACACAAGGAGCATGTACATAATTAAGCCTAGATTAAAATTTAATATTTTCTTTATATATAAAATAATGATTTTTTTTTTTCAAGTTTCAATTTTTAAAGCTCAAACAATAATGTAGTCATTTTCTATTTAAATATACTTGAAGTAAAGTTATTGACCTTTTTTTTCAACAAATAATAAATCTTGTTAGTATAAAAAGATTTAAATGAAGTTGTAAAAAAAAATTAAAAAAAAATTGCAATATATAAGTCAAATTTGGCGTGAGCCCATTTCGGCCCTTTTGGTGGCCCATCACAATCATGAACTAGGGGCGAGATTGATGATTTTCATAAATGGACGGACTTGACAAGGCCTGTTTATTAAATGGGCCGATTTTAAATGCATAGCCTGATCCGTTTAACACCTTTAACCTTGTTTTAATAGTAAAATATAATTGACAAGCTACTGAAGCACCAAATCATTATTGAAAAAAGTTAAAAATCCATAAAGGTGATGAGTCTGATTTTGTAACCTGATTTTTTATGTTACAACATCCGATAAGTCTGATTTTGTCAACCAAGGTGCAAGTAGAAGATTCCATCGTCGTCAACCAGAACACTAGAAACATGAACGCATGCAATTTATTATAAAAAATCCAAGACTAGGACACTGCAAAACTGTTAAATCACAACCAGGCATTAAAATATCTCGTGGGAAATAGCAAGTTTCAATAGTTATTAGTTACCACGGGCTGACTAAGTTCCCCTGCCCGACGAACTGCAGCAACCAGATCTCGGTTGGACTCAGTATACATAATACATATGTGCTAGTTACATGTCCACATTGACCAGTGAATAAATAGATCACAACTAGTGTCAGAGGACCAGCAACCTGCATTTGTTCCATCAATTTTTCAGCCTGAGCTATATTTCCTGATTTACAAAGGCCATTTACAATTGAGTTGTAAGTAAAGACGAAATAAAGTTGAAGGCCCTGCCTGCACATCTCTTGAAGATGCTCATTTGCTATGTCTACCTCCCCTCGTTTACAAAGGCCACAGCCAGTTATATAAATAGTATAGCCGTGTGGCTTTTAAAAAGAAATTTTAATTCACGAAATTTTGCCGGCATAGTCCTGTGTCGACGAAGTTTCATCGGTAGAGGTTTTAAAAATATATATATATATAATTAGTTTATATATATAAAAAGACCAGCCCAGCGCCTCAGTGTCATGTGTCAAACAAGTAAAGCCGTGCGACTATACTATTTTTAAAAACAATTTAGAAAAAAGGAGTCTAGCCGGACAGCTATACTATTTTTTAAAAACAATTAGGAAAAAACTGAGTATGGCCGTGCGGTTATACAAGTAGTAACCGGAAAAGTAAAAAAATCAAAAAATGACAATAGATACTCTAGTAATGGCCTAATAGTAATAGATATGGCTCTTGGGCATTAAAGAAATTTAATTAAGACACCCAAATGATTTCACAAAAGACTTAATAAATAAAAATTAATTATTTTGTGGAATTTTTCTTTAATTTTTTTTTATATTAAATAATAATTCCAATATAATTACTAATTAAAGTAATTCAAAAAGACTAAGATATACTTAGTTACATTTATTAAATTAAAGAAGAAGGCCAAAAAACAAAAGTAAAGAAATTAATTTTATATTTTTAAAATTTATAAATAAATAAAAAATAAACTTCTCCTGAAAGTTTGTCGGACTCATCTATGCCAACAAAAGATAAAAACAAAATTACACTTGATATGCAATGCAAAAAATGTTCTCTATGTGGATGTGATCAATTAAAATTAATACAATTTAAAAACAAGAACTGCTGAAGTAGGTCATGATTTATTTCGCATCACATCACATGCACATAAAAAGACGGACATAAAACAAAATAGACCAGAGTCTATGAGCTTATACTATAGCATATTGCCTAACATATCCGACTAATTAATCACTGACTCACACAAGATGATAATTAGAATATTCCTTATTTCGGGGGAGCACCTGCACCTCTCAATTTGGCAGTAATAATCTTAGCAACCTCGGCAAGCTTCTCAGTCTCAGGCATAACATCTTTCACAGCAGCATCTGCACAAAACTTGTGAGCCCATTTGGCCAGCCCTGGTGTCTTTGTTTCGTCCAGAAATTTGATCCCATTCATCTTCTCTGTCACTCTGAGCCACCCCAAGAAGCACCCAAATGCAATGTCGAGGTACCCAATTTTGTCTCCACTGAAGAAGTCCTTTCCTTTGCTAGTCTTCTGAAAGGCATCCTCCAATAGCGCCAGCCCTTCAGCCACTTGCTCGATTGCCGCCTTCCTCGCCTCCTCTGCTTGAGCAGCAGCAATGCCTTTCATGGCCGGGAACCACTACAAGAAAATGTGACACATTGATAAGCAAATGAGTCATCAATGTATACAGAGTCAATCCTATTTTATTGAAACCAACATCTACAATCAATTATACATGCAAAATTTCATTTTTAACATCACTCAAAGCTTGGTGACAAGCATGATAACCGTGAACATCAACTCGATGTCAAGGTACTCGTCACGTAGCCACTAACATTACTAATTCACTTATTGTGTAACACATGTATTTATTTACGATTTTATTATCCATTCATATTTTAATATGTGGATTAATGACACTACATATTATTGTGGTTGTTGAGAGTCATCCGATTCTCCAAAAAAGTTATAAATCTCATTGAGAATTAAGATAAATGGCAATATTTCATTGGTAGGGAGACAAATCGGTACTACGACTTTACGGCATAAAATGTCACACAAGTATGATATGTGAGTAAACCAGTAATATTTTTAATTACTTAAAGGTTTGTCTTTTGTAGGATCCAGTTGTTTAAGGTACGAGCCTCATCCAGGAGGTACATGGCATGCATCTTCTTCTTCACATGTAACTTGTAAGTGGATAAGTCCAAACAACAATAACAAATAAGAAAGTTCGAACAAATTCTTTTTTAAATTACACATCCAGGACAGGAGGTCCAAAATCTGACAAATATATATATATATATATATATATATATATATTAAGAAGGCCCTGAAGAAAAAACCATATATGCATGAATTAATACCTTCTCATCGATATAGGAAGCCCAAAATCTGGCAGTAGCACGATCATAAGGTTGAGAAGGGAGGATGGAGGGACTCGATGCCCAAACCTCGTCGATGTACTCAACAATGACGAGAGATTCACAGATGGGTTTGTCGCCATGAATGAGAACTGGGATTTTCTTGTGGACAGGGTTTGATTGGAGCAGAAGCTGGCTTTTCGATCCAAATGTCTCCTCAAGAAACTCATAGTCCAGAGACTTGATATTCAGAGCGATCCGTGCTCGCATCACAAATGGGCTCGGCCATGCTCCCAAAACCTTCAAATCATTCTTGGCCATGATCGATTAAATAAATTCCACTCAAACTCAAAAAAGTTTTCAAGCGCACAGACTGATGGGTTGAGGGTTTTATTTATAAATGAGAATGAGGTGGTGTGTGAACGAAGGAGGTAAAAAGCGAAAGGAGTTATAAAGTAGTAGGGATTTTAGAATGTGGCTGTGGAGAAAAATTTAGTTGCAACGGTAAGTAATAATGATATGTTAAGTGGAAATATTTCTTGTGGCCGTGGTGTGTTTGGTGTGAACGTAAATGACAGGATTGACATATTAGGTGTTGACGTGGATGGTAGAAGAAGAGAAGAGGTGTGAAAGGTAGGAAATATTAATGTCTCGTAATGTCAAATTGGTAACGGTTGAACCATGCAATGCAAGTGATGGTGGGATGTCCTCAGCGTTTTTTACCATTTGAGTCCGTTCACCTTTTTGCTGGGATTTGATTTCAGAAAGGAAAGGAAGGAAATGGAAGGGAGGTTGGTGTGTGGTGCGGCAGAGAACAAAACACGTAATTAAGAAGACATTTGAACTCTGAACTCTTCGTGCTGCGTGGCTTCTTTGTATCCAGTCATTTCCCACGCAGAGAAAGTTTCTTGTGCGAGTGTGAATGTGAGCCCATCTTTTCGGTTCATTTTTCCAGCATTCATACCAGAGTCAATGCTATTATGCTACGTTTAGAAAGAAAAATTAAGTATTGGAGTAATGATAGGTGCCCATATTTATGAGGCCCAAAGACCGATCTATACAAGTGAGTTCAATTCTTTCCTTTTTTCAAAAAGGGGGACAGCTGGTGGCAAGCCACGGCCATCCACTCATTCTGGGACCCGGAGGCTATAGGGAATTTCACCCCGTCTCTGGCCCTCATCGCTTAATTCACCAATGGAGGAATCGAATCCAGGATTTCCCGTTTACATAGGGTCTGGGAAACGCCCTTACCACTGGGCCAACCCGTGAGGGTTGAGTTCAATTCTAATATACACATGGACGGTTAAAATATATCAAACTAGACATTTAGTTTATATGAATTAAATTATTTGGTCGGGATAGTGAACCCACACTCTTGAATCCAAATTCGAATCTCTTTGTTTATAAATTAAATTAATTTAAAATAGATTATTGTATGTATTAAAAAGGAAGATGCTAATTAACTATGTTGAAAATGATAGGAAAAGGATTATGCTAATTTTTGGGTGCTAGGAATATCCATATACCCAAAAATTAAAAAATATAAGAAACTTTTTTGCACCAGCCGGGAATCGAACCCGGGTCTGTACCGTGGCAGGGTACTATTCTACCACTAGACCACTGGTGCTATTGCTGCTTTGTTGTTTAAACTTTATAGAATCTACTAATTTATAAGCTTCGGATAGTTGGAGTTTACTCATAGATAAGAGTTTTTTCGCGCACACATTTTTATTTGTAGTTTTGCAAGCATCCTCACTCAAATTGTTTGTATTTTTCTTAATCCGAAAAGAAATCTAAACTTACCAATTAGTTAAGATTAAATGCGGTCTTTAGTGTGTTTTTAAATGGTCTTGGAACTTCCATGGTATTAGTACTGCGTGGGAGTTTTTCTCCCTTCCCCTTCCTAACTTTAGTAAAAAATAATAATAATAATAATAATAATACAATCCAAACTTGAACGCCGATAAAATGATGTACGAAATTTTACTTTTTATCCAGAGACCTTTAAATTCTTTTTCAGTGACCCCGAACTCTATAGTATAGAATATAAATTTAAGTCAATCAAGTCAACTTTTTTTGTTAAGTTACATTGGAGAAAAGAAATCTCATTGGGTTTTATCCCGAGTGTCATAGGGGAGGAGGAATCCACCACCACGAGATCTCCCCACCCCCAATTAATTGCCAATATGTATTAATTACCAGCAAATAATTTATTTTTAAAAAAAATTAAAGCATAAATGTTAAGTTTAATTAACCAAATGAAATCCCAAAACTGATCTCCACCATATCCCCCCAACCACGAGATCTCCCCACCCCCAACCCAACCACCTACAGCAACCCATCATCCTAGACAATCTAAGAGGTTGAAATCCCATCATCAAAATTTTTATTTAAAGAGAAGATTTAGGAGAATTTATCGTTTACCAAAATTAATTGGGAAGCGAACGGCAGGGCAAAAAATTTGTTTACAACTCTTTTGCTGATTGAATGAATCCATGGAGGTTGACTTGGGGTAGGGTGAGTTGTTGATAAAGGTGCAGCAGCGGCGGGACTGGTTGTGGTGGAACATGGTGGTGATTAGGTTTGCAACTTTGGATTAATCAACTTACATGGTTTTTTATTTATTTAAAATAATACATGCTGGTTATTTTATTAAGTTAAAATGATGATATGACATGCGCTGCATAATTTGGGACTCAAATTTAGTGTTTAGCTGATACATGCTTAAGTTATGTTTACAACAATGTCGAAATTGATTCAGTCAAACAAGCACCATTCGTCCCACTCATTAGTGGCTCTCGGTCTTAAGCTGGCCCTCCAAATCAGTAGCTTCAGTTGTTTCTTTCTGGGATGCAAGCGCCCCTGCATCTTCTCTGCTCATAACACCTGACTCCAACTCTACCATTGAATGCTGCACCCAGTCAAAGTAGTTAAGATCAGAATAATGATGACATAACATTTTTAAGCCGCAAATAAACGTCCTTCCATGCCAAATCTTGAAAGAAAAAGAGTAAACAAAAAAAATATATAGAAGTACAAACAGGATACCCAACCTTACTGGGGAGATTAGTACCTGGTGCATCTTCTTTTATCATTTTAGCAGTGATGCAATTCAAACGGATAAGCGTTTGAACAAAACAACCATCTTGAGATTCCTTGGATATGTTTATGGAATGTGCAGTCTCTACGGGCCCAGCTTCATCTATCTTTCGATTCATATCAAATGCTGATACCCAAGTACTATGCATATCTTGGTCCCTGGATAACAAAGCGAAATATATCTCATAACGTAGGCAGCACAAATCATCAAGTAAGAAGAAAAAACCTAGAAATGATACCATTAGGAACTCGGCATCATCATTTCAGAAAACCTGTGCAACATTCTTGGATCATACTAAACGCAGAGGGCTGAGAAAATTTATCATGGTATTACCCGAGATGCAAGTTCAGAGAAACCAAAACTGACAATTTCAGTCCAAAAGATCTCAATAGAGCACCACACAAGATTCAGCTATGTGTTTTCATTCTTGGGTTTGCCCACAAGACAATTCTCTATAACTTCATCACAGAGCTCAAAAGTAATGTACATGTTACCTTCTTCACAGTTCATATCAACAAAAATGCTGTATGTTTCTCTATCTGCAACTACACCATGTCTCCGCATCTCTTCAAAGAGTTGCCTTGCCTCCGCAAATTTCCTTTTCTTAAAAAGACCTTTAATAAGTGCACTGTAACAACTTGCTGTGGGAATAAATCCCTTTCCTGCCATTTCCTTATGCTAAACCATGCCTCTTTCATATTCCTTGCCTTACAATGCCCTTTTATTAAAATGGTGTAGGTGTTGTTATCAGGCATTACCCAACCAGCACACTTGCTCCTATACATATCAGTTGTAGTACGCATATTATTTCTAATGCAGTACTGCTTCATGAGAGAACTATAAGTGCCGGCATTAGGCACTATACCCTTCTCTATCATCCACTTAAGTAGCCTCTCACCATCTTCTAGCATTCCTGACATACAAAATCCATTCATTAGCACATTGAATGTCACAACTGTAGGTTGAAGCCCTCCATCGAGCATCTCACGCAAGACACTCTGTGCCTCAGCCATCTCCCTTATCTTACAACATGCATCCATCAGAGTAGTATAAGTAACAGTATCAGGATGCGGCCCAGCAACCATGATTAGGTCGCACATCACCCCTATAATGGACTAAATTAAATCTGGTTGACAAAGTAAAAGAAAAAACAAAATCAATTTACTTGTTTCAGTACCGTGTTGAGCATAATCAGTTGATTAGGCCACTTTCTAATTCTCAGGAAAAAAGGCTGGAGATCAGATACAGGAGAAAGGCAAAAGATAATTACAATCAATCAGAGAAGCAGTAAGGACCTGCATCATAGACATAAAAGATAAACACTGCATTTGATTACTTTCATAGAGGCCATACTAATATAATTATATAACTTGTAAAAGAGAGTGAAGTAATTATTGCAAAGGGTTCACTTGTATAGTTGTATTGCAGTAAGTATGCAAAATCATCTTGACCATTCGATCAAACATACATTTGGCATATTTCTTTGTCCTTGTCCAAAAATGTTTTTCTAAGAGGCTAACAACAAAACACACCCTGCTGGTTTAGGGTCATTTTCAAATTGGACCCCACGGTATCAATTTTATCAATTTACGCCCTGACATTTTGAACATTGTCCAATTTCATCATTCCGTTAAGTTGACTAGACGGTCAATCGTTAACTGCTGACGTGGCACACCCCACCAGCCCTTTGACCATTCCGCGCATGCCAGTTGAAGGGCGGTTTTGGGTTTTGACAATTCAAAAAGAAAAAAAGAACTGAACATCGCGCCCAAAATTGGGCACGCTTTGCAATAAGAAGACCGAAGAAAAAGCCCAAAACGTCGTTAATCCTCAACCTCAGTTGAACCTGAATCCTAAATCTCCATAACTGACAAGAAGTTCTACGATTTTGAAGAAGTGAGAAGAAATGAGTTGGGATTTCAGGGCTCTAGGCTCTTCGCATCCCTCGTACGGTAAGTTGGTTTACATTTTTGCGATTTGGGATATCTGTGTTGAATGGGTTAGAGGCTGTATGAGTTATTTTGGTTTGAATGTTGTGTTTTATAGGGTTTAGTGGAATAGTGGGAGAAGTATGAAAGATTTTGTCGAATATAGGTGGCCTTTTTGCAGATTTCGAACATAGGTGGTCCTTCAAGCTAAGCATGTGCTGGCAATGTCTGCCTTTAATAAGGTCAAAGCGTCTGCTTTTAATAAGGCAAAAGTGTTAGGTGGAAGGGTGTGAAAAGGATTGTTTAATAAAAATTTGGCCTTTTGTATAATTGTCCTAAACTGAAAATAATTGAAAAGTGAGTTATGGTTTTTGTGTAATGTGTGAATACTTTGTTTGAATACTGTGTTTTGTGTTATTTTTTATGTTTTAATTGAAAATAACCCGTTTTTGGGACATGTAATATGTAGGTGATCTTGAATTGTTTTCCATTCGAATGTACCATGGTGGTCAACACTACTACAAAAAAGGCCAAAGACGACGGGAATTCACCGTCGTGTATTTGGTTTTCAAACCGTCGTGAAATCGACTGCCGTCTATTTGGGTTTCAAACTACGACGGCTTTTCACCGTCGTTGTTTATCTGTAAAGACGACGGTTTAAGAAACTAGTTTCAACGATCCAACCGTCAAACTTGTTTGTTTATACTTCGAGATCATATACACCAAAAATCGAAAAAAATAAACATTCAGAGATCAAGTAACGGGACAAAAAATTTCGAAGGTTATAAATGAAAAATCATGATTTAACGGTTATTTTAACAAACCATCATCTTTACATACAATAGACGACCTTTTTTTTATAAAAAGCATCATCTTTACGTACAATACACGACCTTTTTTTATAAACCGTCGTGGATTGTTTATAAAGACATCATCTTTACATACAATAGACGACTTTTTTTTTTTATAAAAATCGTCATCTTTACGTACAATAGAGGACGGTTTTTTTTATAAAAATCGTCATCTTTAAGTACAATAGACGACGGTTTTTTTTATAAAAAGCGTCATCTTTGCGTACAATAGACGACAGTTTTTTTTTATAAAAAGCGTCATCTTTAAGTACAATAGACGACGGTTTTAATAAAAAAGCGTCATTTTTACGTACAATAGACGACGGTTTTTATTAAAAAAACGTCATCTTTACATACAATAGACGACGGTTTTTATAAAAAGCGTCATCTTTACATACAATAATACTTTTTGATTTCCTATGATGCTATACAACGATTTTAACTAAAAAACCAACCATAATGCTTTATCAAAAATAATTTCTTTCGTAAAACTTGAAAATTCAATAGTTATTACATAGTTAACCAATCTTTATTCTACAATAAACATAATTCCTAACACAGCCTACATACTCCTAATCTAAGCATTCCTCATCCAAACATACAAATGATGCACAACTGAAGTCTCCTCCATCATCCCTGTAAATAAATCAAAATGACAAAGAGAGAAAAAAAGAATCTAAGATTATAAACATAAAAAATTAGGTGGAAGAGAAATTTTATCATTGGTCCATATTTCCATAGAAAACTTGTAAAATTAGAATAAAAAAGACCATCGAGAACCTGCAAATTTTCAATAACAAAAAAACATACGACTCACATAGAAAACCTGCGAAAGAAAAAGTTATAAATCTGCAAGCTTCCTCCTCATCTCATGATAACCAAATCAGAAAATCTAAAAAGAAATCAGAAATAAATAAAAAAATATGTAAACAAATATCAAGAGAGACAAAATATGAAATTAGAGAGACAAAAAACATAACAAAAACGCAAAGAGACAAATCCAGAATTCACTAGCAAGATATACAAGGGTATTACCAGAATTCACTAGCAAGATATAGAAGGGTATTAAGAGATTAGGTGACTTTCAAATCAAACCTTTCAACCAGCTTTGATTCTCAAATACAGAACATCCCTCTACATCTTATGGATTTGCTAAGACCTCAATCTCTCAACTCCTTTATTGATATCAATTTTTTGATGATTTTGTAGAGAGTTTCATGAGGGTGTTTTAGAGAGTGCAGGAGGGTTTCAAGGAGAGAGAGATAAGGTTTTCAGAGACGGGGGAAAATCTGAAAATTTTTCGAGTGCAAATTCACTTAAGTAGACTTTTTTTAGCGTGTTTTAAAAGACGACGCTTGTTAATGAGAGATAAGATTTTCAAAGACGGGTGAAAATTTAAAATTTGTCGAGCGCGAATTCATTTAAGCGGCCATTTTTTAGCGTGTTTTAAAAGACGACGCTTTTTATAAAAAAAATTTGTCATCTTTACATATAATAGACAACGGTTTTTTATAAAAAGCGTCATCTTTACATACAATAGACGACGGTTTTATAAAAACCGTCATCTTTACATACAATAGACGATTTTTTACCACTACACTTCTTGACCCTATATGAATACAATGACTGAATTTGATCTTCAATTTAAAATATTTACACTAGTGGATACCATAAAATCTTATGTTATATTTAACGAAAGTATAAATAAACTCTTAATTGTTAGTTAATATTTTTTTTATGGCATACGCATTTTAAGAAACTAGTTCAACGATCCAACGGTCAAAATTGTTTGTTTATACTTCGAGATTATATACGCCAAAAACCGGAAAAAATAAACATTCAGAGATCAAGTAACGGGACAAAAAATTTCGACAATTATAAATGAAAAATCATCATTTAACGGTTATTTTAACAAAAGTATAGATAAACTCTTAATTGTTAGACGACGGTTTTTTATAAAAAGCGTCATCTTTACATATAATAGACGACTATTTTTTTATAAAAAGCGTCATCTTCGCCTACAATAGACGACAGTTTTTTTATAAAAAGCTTCATCTTTACATACAATAGACGACGGTTTTATAAAAAGCGTCATCTTTACATACAATAGACGACGGTTTTTATAAAAAACGTCATCTTTACATACAATAGACGACTTTTTTTTTTTTATAAAAAACGTTATCTTTACATATAATAGACAACGATTTTTATAAAAAGCGTCATCTTTACATACAATAGACGATGATTTATAAAAAGAGTCATCTTTACATACGATAGACGACGGTTTTTATAAAAAGCGTCATCTTTACATATAATAGACGACAGTTTTTTTATAAAAAGTGTCATCTTTACATACAATAGACGACGGTTTTTATAAAAAGCGTTATCTTTACATACAATAGACGACCTTTTTTAATATAAAAAGTGTCATCTTTACATATAATAGACAACTTTTTTTATAAAAAGCGTCATCTTTTTATACAATAGACGACGACTTATAAAAAGAGTCATCTTTACATACAATAGACGACTTTACATACAATAGATGACGTTTTTTTTATAAAAAGCGTCATCTTTACATACTATAATAGACGACGGGTTTTATCAAAACAACCACGTCTTTACCAAAAAAATGACACTTGATTTTTAAAAGACGACTCTTGTCATACCTGCCGTCATTGTTTTTTGGTCAGATTTTAATTCCGAAGAAAACCGTTTTAATAAGACGACGTTTTTTTATTTGTGTGCGTCGTTATAAAAAAATATTCAACAGTACCTCCGATTTTTAGTTGTTTAAGTCACTTATCCACGACGGTTTTTTGTTATCGTCGTCTTTTTAAATACAACGACGGTTTTTTCTTCTACCGTTGTCTTTTTCACTTTTCGTAGTAGTGAAATCTGTGGTAACTGTTATGCTTGTGGCAGTGTAGCTTCGTTTGATTATTGTGACAAGGATAGAATGTCAATGACTGAGATAGACAATATGGTGAGGGAGTTAGGCTATGATGGGGTGATTAGTTAATGGTATAGTATCCCTATCTATAACAATGGTGGCCTAACAAAGCTTAATGATGATCAAGATGTCATAGACATACTTGTATTTGTACTAGAGACAAGGCTAATAGACGCCTTCCTATATCATGGGGTTGATCGTAATGAGGGTTGGTTTTATAGTCAATCAGGATCAAATCTGTTTGTTGATGTAGAAGCTGATATTGTGCCTAACAGAGGAGTTGTGATTGAGGAGCTTGATGACAATTATGAGGCTATTGTTCCTGTTGGTGGGAAATGCAAATAATGGAGGCAACAAAAAAAAAAAAAGTGTGGCAATAGAAGAGCTCAATGATAACCCAAATGGGGAACAAAGTGGTGGGGGTACGGAAAAGCCAAGGGAATCTTGTGCAAGACAGAGTGTTTCTGAAAAAGGCAAAGAAAAAGCAGTAGTGAGGGAATCTTCTGCAGTGCAAAAAGACAAAGAAAAAGCTGTTGAGAGGGAATCTTATGCCACTGTAGACAAAGGGAAAAGTAAAGTCAGTTATGTTTTTGGGAAAAGGAAGGCAAGAGCTTTTGGTAAAAGGAGGTGCAAAAATGTAAAAAAGACATGTGATAAAGAAGACCAAAGGTCCAATACAGTGACTAAGGGAGTAGTTGAGAAAGAGGTTGTTGAAGGAAGTGTAGAAAAGAGCAAGTTGTTAAGATGTCATCCAATGAAGACAAGAAAAGCAAGAAACAGGACCACAGTCTGTGATGATAAGGAGGAGTCAGCAGATAGTCTTAACTTTGATTTTGCATACCCTAACTTCAGTTGTGATGATAATGATGATGATGTCGATTTTGATGAATGGGTGGACAAACAAAGCGAGTGGGTTGGAGATAAGGCAAAAGGAAAAGAGCCAGAGTCAACAAATGTCAGGGTTAAATCTTGGGATTGGGGTGCAGATGTTGAACTTGATTCAGATAATGTGCAGCCTAAATATGACTCTGATGATGATACTCTAATGACGGATAGATGGCCACAGTTCAATCTAGCAACTGACATGGCAGATCCACAGTTTGAGGTTGGGATGAAGTTAAGTGATTTTAAAGTTTTTAGATCGGCTGTCAGAGAACAATTTATAAAAGGGAATAGGGATGTTGTATTTGTGAGAAGTGAGGCTTTCAAGCTAAAGACAGTTTATGCATATCCAGATTGCCCATAGGAGATATATGCTTCCAAAATGCAGCATGATAAGAACCTGCAGGTTAAGAAATATGAGGGTGAACACACTTGTGGTATTGTTTGGGAGAACCCCACTGTGAAGTCTAGTTGGCTCAGTGCCAAATATATGGAAACATTGAAGAGCAATCCAAGTTGGCCAGTTAGCTTATTCATGGAGACTGTGAAGAAGGATTATAACACTGGAGTTTCTAGGCAAAAAGTTTATTAGGCAAAAGAAAGGGCATTAAGGCAGATTGAGGGAATATACACAGAACAATACTCCAGAATTTGTGATTATTGTGAAGAGTTAAGAAAGACCAATCCAGGAACAACAACCAAAGTTCAATGTGATTTCAACGAACAATTGGGTCATCCAGTGTTTCAAAGGTTATATGTGTGCCTAGGTGCATGTAAAGCAGGGTTCATTGTTGAATCCAGACCCATTATTGGATTGGATGGCTGCCTCTTGAAGGGTGTGTATGGAGGGCAATTTTTAGCAGCAGTTGGTGTAGATGCTAATAATGAAACATGGGTGATTGCGTATGTAGTGGTTGAGTCTGAATGCAAGGACTCATGGTTTTGGTTTCTGGAATTGCTGGTAAAGGATGTAGAGATTGTTAACCAGTTTGGATACACTTTCATATCAGACAAGCAAAAATGATTATTACCAACTTTTGAGCAAGTTGTTCCTAATAGTGAACACAGGTTTTATGCAAGATATCTGTTCACCAACTTCAGATTACTATTCAAAGGGAAAACTTTGTCTGACAAATTTTGGGGTGTTACAAAAGCAACAAATGTTCCACAGTTTGCAAGATAGATGGAAGAGTTGAAAAACCTTGATAAGGATGCTTATGCTTGGCTGACTAAAACCTCGCAGGCATTGGTCTCGATCACACTTCAGCACTCATGTGAAGTGTGATATGCTTTTAAACAATATGTGTGAGTCATTCAACTCATTCATATTGGCACGCAGAGATAAGCCAATACTGACCATGCTTGAGATAGTTAGGTGTAAGTTGATGAGGAGGATACAAGATAGAAGGGACAAAATGAAGAATTGGACAAAGGAAATTTGCCCCAAGATTTTTAAAAAGGTAGAGATTAATAAAGCAAAGGCAAGTGATTGTGTGACTATGTGGTCAAGTGGAGGAAAATTTCAAGTTGGCAGTGGTGGGATTTCACAGTATATTGTGGACTTGAATTTGAGGACCTGTTCTTGCAGAGAATGGGATTTGACTGGTTGACCTTGTGTTCATGGAGTGGCAGCTATAAATTACAATAGGGGCCTGAACGTAATGGATTATGTGGATGCATGTTATCACACTCAGACATAGTTCAAGGCATATGAAAACCTCATACTACCTATGAATGAAATGGAGTTGTGGGATAGAACTAATATGTCACCATGTGTGCCTCCTTCATACTCCAAACAACTTGGAAGGCCAAGAAAGGCTAGAAGGAAGGAAGCGGTGAATGCAGCAAGAAGGCCAATGTTGTTACAAAAGTTCAAGACTCAGTGAGTTGTGGCCAATATGGAAGAAAAGCCACAATAAAAGGACTTGTTATAGGAATCTCCCCCCAAAACAAAAATAGAAAAAAGGAAGGCTAAGGTAAACATCTAAAAATGAACATTTGTTAATTTTATAAATTTTAATGTTTTTGGAATATGATCAACTAACAGTTTATTATTTGTTGCATCATCCCAGCAAACTACTCAAACAAGTGAAGCTGGTCCTAGTACAAAAACAAGGCGAGTTAAGCCTGTAAGATCTATGCATAAAGGAAAATGGAAGAGAAAGGCCACCATTGCAGCTGGAAGTTCAAATGCACTACCAACTTATTCAGCTGCTCCATTCTCAACATCTGCCCATCCTGCAAGTGGATTTGTCTCTCTTGCAACTGGATCTGCCCCTCTTGCATCAACTGAAGCTTCAACTAACAATTCTTATTTATTGAGAAAACCACCTATGGTTGTGGGAGCATCAGACTTGAGCAAGGAATGATGATGGTCTTGCACACTTGTCTGTGTTCTATTAGCTGGTTTGGTTATTTTGAGCATCAGACAGTTTTACCTTTATTAGCTGGTTGGATTAGGTTATTATGTTATTTTGGAAGACAAGCTACCTTATGTTAGGAAGATAGCTTGTGATATTTTGTAAGACATGTTCTGTTTTTTTGGAAAACAGGTACTGTGTTTTTGGAAAACATGTACAGTTTTTTTGGAAAACAGGTTGTGTTATTTTGGAAGGTTGTAAATGTTGTTCTGTGGCCTATTTTGTTGTAATGCTGCAAGTGGATATGTTTGTGGCCTATTTTGTTGTAATGTTGCAAGTGGAAATGAATTTGTTCATATGTTGTACAAACAAGTTGTTGGAACGAACAAGCTATTGCATTACCAAAATTTCACATTGTATGCAGATTACATAGTCATTCCCATTACATAACCAAAATGCAAAATGTTCATTCCCATTACATAACCAAAAACACACTGATTTCCATACCAAAGGCACAGTGCAGACACACTACATTACACCACAAGCACAGTACTTCCCATACCAAAAGCACAGTGCATCCCTAAAACACCCTTTTTCATGCCAATTCCAAAGTTTTCAGCTTTAATCCATATGATTCACTATTCCATCCAAAGAAGAACATTGCAATAAGCATCCACGACACCACCAACGTTGCGCAAAGAACTTTCTCTCTGCGTCTAGCCTTTGCTAGTGAATTTTCTAACTTATCCAGTGATTTTAGCAACCTTGGAATCACAACTTTAGACCTTTCACACATTTCCACATCATACCAAACCCAAAAATCACAACCTCATCTACCCTGCACAAAGTCCACTTTGTAAATTAATATTTGCACTTGCTATAATTCAAAATTTAACATTTTGCACCAAATCCAGCTTTTTACCTTTGCACACAGAGCAAATCGCCTCCCAGGATTCGAAATTTTCCACGAGGTTCGGATTCTCGCATTCTTACCACACCAACACACCAACACACCATCGCCTTATGCTATATTTCTCCTTCGTTTTCTGGGTTAAGGAGCCAATACACTAGAATACACCTTTTGGGCGACTCACTTCTTCGAAATCGTAGATATGAGCTCTCAGTTATGAAAATTTAGGATATAGGTTAAACTGAGGTTGAGGACGAATTTGGGGCTTTCTCTTCGTTCCCCAGCTCTTGCAAAGCATGCCTAATTTTGGGCGCGATGTTTAGTTTTTTTTTTTTTTTTCGAATTGTCGAAACCCAAAACTGCTCTTCAACTGGCATGCGCGGAATGGTCAAAGCGCTGGCGGGGTGGGTCCCACGGGTGCCACGTCAGCAGTTAATGATTGACTGTCTGGTCAACTTAATGGAATGATGAAATTGGACGATGTTCAAAACGTCATGGCGTAAATGGATAAAATTGATACTATGGGGTCCAATTTGAGAATGACCTTAAACTAACAGGGTGTCTTTTGTCGTTAGCCCAAAAACATTTTATTTTTCTACTCGCATAGCTAAAACAAGGGCAGATGTAGGGCTTCGAGTTTGAGGACACTTAAGGAAATGCTAGTCAAACTTTTTCCGATAAAAGATCTTTTAATTCTTAAATCGCACTTTGAAACATCGCAATCAAGAAACCCTACCCCTTTTCCCCTTTTCCCCTTCCCTTTTCACTCGTTTTTTCCTCTGTTCGATGTTGACCTTCGATAACTTTCACTTTCAAAACCGGCGTAATACTTTTCATAAGTGAAAATACATTTTTTCCCATGCCAAGGTTTCGCTTTCAAAACCGGCTTAATCATTTTAATGTGTGAAAAGACATTTTTGCCCATACCAAGTAGGACTTGTCCACGCCATGTCATCAAATGTAACGGAAAAGTTGACTGAGATGACGGAAATGATAGTTTCTGAAACTGGAGACATAATTAAAGTACCACCGTAACAATTTAGAAATATAAAGGACAAACAGTAAAGTCCTAGTCCAAGAACCACGGCTACAATTTTGCCAAAACTTTATTTTTCGCGCTATGGACTGGTCCGTCCTGTAACTAAAAGTGACGTCTTAATTGTATGTGACAAATATAGGTGTCAAACGAATGGAGCCAATTTTAGCACCTCACGAATCTAGACTCAGACATAATCTAGTTAATTGGGAGCACTTTTCAATTTTCATGTTAGAGGCTCAATTAGGTTGTCATTTCCAATAATATAGAGCAACATGTAGTACTAGTGATTATTATTAGCATGCGATAACTTTTCAGTTCTCATGGTGGACAACTAAGGTTTTGATTGGGACTTGCTCAACCCAACCCACTAATAAAGTTGATAACATGACGTTAGTAATATCTTCTAATTCGTGTATTTTCATTGCCTCTAGGGGAACACAAGTAGAGGTGTCAAATGGATCTTTGACCTGTATCTTTGAGCCATGTCGAGACAAGGTAATTAGATCCAATAAGTTGGGCAAGCTCGAAACTTAATAGACTGATCAGTTGAAACAAATGTAAAAAAGATTAAAAGTACAAGTTTAACTCAAAAACATAACGAAATCAAAAGCAAGAATGGTACAAAATGATATGTAATTATGCACCGATCACTGACCGGTTGATGAACACAAAGATAAGTTATCTACATGAGGGTCAACAATATGATTCTTGTTCTTCTGTATCTCTGTAATTTTTTTATTCTATTCATGACATTCTTTTTTGAAACATAGATTAAATTGAGTTTATGATTCTTCTTGTTCTCTAGTATTTCTGAATTCTTGTTATATTTACATTGGATGACATGGGGGGAGGTTGTGGTGGGAACCCTTTGGGGTTCTTTTGATTTCTGCATTTGATATATTCTTTACATTCTTATTTGATTTATGTTGAATCTTGACACTGTTGTTATAGGCTGATAGGCATAGTGAGCTGCCCACTGTAATTAGGTATACCTTATGGCAAAGCAACCCATGGCTACAACCATTTTATCCAAATCATGGAATAAAAGCTTGTGGTGGAGGCATGTTTCCGATAGCTCTGCCAGTAACGAATACCAATTTAAACAATCGGTGGGTAAACTTGTTGGCCAGTCTATGCTAACCTTCAGTTTAATATGTAAAAGGTTTACCGCCTGTTAGTATATGTCTAACTTCATTGGGAAAGCGCTAATTCGGATTGAGAATAATGGTAGAGCACCACTTAAGATTGAAAATAAAGTCAGAATTTTGGAGGTCTCAGTCCCTGCCCAGGACTAGAGAGTTCTCACCTTTCCACCTGAACTTTTACAAAATGGACATGTGCAGGTCTTGAAACTTGGGAGTCATATTAAATTTCATCCAGGATTGTACACAAGACTGAGGATAGTACAACTTGATGTATCATTCGAGTCATCTAACTCAGATCAATCCATGCTGAACTTTTTTGACATGTGCCCGCACCTTGAAAAGTTGTACGTCAAAGGGAGAATCATAGAGCTCCCTTTGGAATCACAAATGTTCCTCGTCCGTCCTGGTAAGCTTGAAAAAGTTGAATTTCACATTGTATATACGAGCACAAAAATGACGAGAACTCTCGAAACCTACTACTGCTGCTAAGAACTTGTATCGTTCCATAATTGAAGCACATAACCTGCAAGTTCTTCATATTGAAGAATTTGTCTTTGTGAGTTTCACCATCAGAAATTTGCAACCCCTTCAAAAAGCCAGGAAGCAGTTTTTGAAGTCAGAGTTGAACTTGATGAAGTTCTTGAACTTCACCTTCTTTTTGAAAAAATATTTTCCACTCTTCATGAAGCATCAAATGTTAGGTCGCTTGTTCTCAAGGAATGAGCTTTCGGGGTAAGGTTTCCTTTCACTTTTGTATTTGAAGTTTGGATTGAAATGTGTTTGGTGAAATTATGACAAGGATGAGGCTTCGATAGTGATGCTTGAACTTGAACTTGTAGTTCAATTTTTGCTGGCACTAGGTTTCTGCTTTTGTTAGGACTACCGCCATACTATTGAAGAAGCATTTATGAACAAGTATATAGACATAAACCTTCGCTTGTTCAAAAGTCTTAGGGTAAGCATAGCACACTCTGATGGGTGGGAATTCCTACTTTATTTGCTTGTTCAAATACCTCACTTAGAGAGGATTAAGCTTGAAATGGTGAAGAGGGAAGATGTTCGGGAAAACAGAAGATTTGTTTGGAACCCCCGAATAGGGGTTACGGCAGAGTGCCTGAGGGAGACTAAAGTATGTCCCTCAGTCCCACTGTGATAATTATTGCTTCCCTTTTTCATTCTTGAACAATGGTAAAATAATCCTGAATGATATGTGCTTCTACCTCCATCCTTCCAAATCCAATGAGCCGAATTTGTTTGATAGTCTCCCTCAGGCACTCTGCCGTAACCCCTATTCGGAGTTCCAAATGAATCTTCTGTTTTCCCGAACATCTTCCCTCTTCACCATTTCAAGCTTAATCCTCTCTAAGTGAGGTATATGAACAAGCAAATAAAGTAGGAGTAACCCCTATTCGGGGGTTCCAAACAAATCTTCTGTTTTCCCGAACATCTTCCCTCTTCACCATTTCGAGCTTAATCCTCTCTAAGTGAGGTATTTGAACAAGCAGATAAAGTAGGAATTCCCACCCATCAGAGTGTGCTATGCTTACCCTAAGACTTTTGAATCAGGGAAGGTTTATGTCTATATACTTGTTCATAAATGCTTCTTCAATAGTATGGCGGTAGTCCTAACAAAAACAGAAACCTAGTGCCAGCAAAAATTGAACTACAAGTTCAAGTTCAAGCATGACTATCCAAGCCTCATCCTCGTCATAATTTCACCAAACACATTTCAATCCAAACTTCAAATACAAAAGTGAAAGGAAACCTTACCCCGAAAGCTCATTCCTTGAGAACAAGTGACCTAACATTTGATGCTTCATAAAGAGTGGAAAATATTTTTTCAGAAAGAAGGTGATGTTCAAGAACTTCACCGAGTTCATCTCTAGCTTCAAAAAAACCCTGCTTCCACCCTGGCTTCTTGAAGGGATTGCAAATTTCTGATGGTGAAACTCACAAAGACAGATTCTTCAATATGGAGAACTTGCAGGTTAGGTGCTTCAATTATGCAATGATACAAGTTCTTAGCAGCAATAGTAGGTTCTGAGAGTTCTCGTGATTTTTTTGCTCGTATATGCAATGTGAAATTTAGCTTTTTCAAGTTAACAGAATGAATGAAGAACATTTGTGATTCCAAAGGGAGCTCTATGATTCTCCCTTTGACGTACAACTCTTCAAGATGCGGGCACATGTCAAAAAAGTTCAGCATGGATTGATTTGAGTTAGATGACTCGAACGATACATCAACTTATACTATCCTCAGTCATGTACAATCCTGGAGGAAATCTAATATGTCTCTCAAGTTTCAAGACTTGCACATGTCCATTTTGTAAAAGTTCGGATGAAAGGGTGAACTCTCTAGTCTTGGGCAGGGACTGAGACCTCCAAAATTCTAACTTTATTTTCAATATTAAGTGGTGCTCTCCCAATGAAGTTAGACATATACTGACAGGCGGTAAACCTTTTACATATTAAACTGAAGGCCAGCATAGATTGGCCAACAAGTTTACCCACCGATTGTTTAAATTGGTATTCGTTACTAGCAGAGCTATCGGAAGCGTGCCTCCACCACAAGCTTTTATTCCATGATTTGGATAAAATGGTTGTAGCTACGAGCTGCTTTGCCATAAGGTATACCTAATTACAGTGGGTAGTTCATTAAGCCTATCAGCCTATAACAATAGTATCAAGGTTCAACATAAATCAAATAAGAATGTAAAGAATATATCAAATGCAGAAATCAAAAGAACCACAAAGGGTTCCCACCACAGCCTCCCCTCGTGGCATCCAGGAAAGAAACCCCAGTGGATTTCCTCCAATGTAAATATAACAAGAATTCAGAAATACTAGAGAACAAGAAGAATCATAAACTCAACTTAATCTATGTTTCAAAAAAGGATGCCGTGAATAGAATAAAAAATTACAGAGATACAGAAGAACAAGAATCATATTGTTGACCCAACCTCATGTAGATAACTTATCTTTGTGTTCATCAACCGGTCAGTGATCGGTGCATAATTACATATCATTTTGTACCATTCTTGCTTTTTCTTTCGTTATGTTTTTGAGTTAAACTTGTACTTTTAATCTCTTTTATGTTTGTTTCAACTGATCGGTCTATTGAGTTTCGAGCCGGCCTGACTTATTGGATCTAATTACCTTGTCTCGACATGGCTCAAAGATACAGGTCAAAGATCCATTTGACACATCTACTTGTGTTCCCCTAAAGGCAACGAAAATACACGAATTAGAAGATATTACTGATGTCATGTTATCAACTTTATTAGTGGGTTGGGTTGAGTAAGTCCCAATCAAAACCTCAGTTGTCCACCATGAGAATTGAAAAGTTATCGCATGCTAATAATAATCACTAGTACTACATGTTGCTCTGGAAAATTGGAAATGGCAACCTATTGAGCCTCTAACATGAAAATTGAAAAGTACTCCCAGTTAACTGGATCATGTCTGAGTCTAGATTCATGAGGTGCTAAAATTGGCTCCATCCGTTTGACACCTATATTTGTCACATACAATTAACACTTCACTTTTTATTAAGCCCACCCATATATAGTTATGGGACAGACCAGTCCATAGTGCGAAAAATAAAGTTTTGATAAAATTGTATCAATGGTCCCTGGACTAAGGCCCTGAAGGAAACATGCATCTAATGCTTAGAAAACGAACTTTAGCCACAACCTATACAAAAAAAACATTGTAAATGGCGGATTCATTTTGTTTATACTAGTTGAACTAAACCTTTTTCATTTTAAACAAAGTATCTTAGTCTAGTCTCTTTGAACACAAATAGAAAAAGGAAAAAGGGAATAGATCTTTACCCTTGATGACCTTTGCTTGATTTCTCAAGAATGAACACCTTTGTTGAAAAAACCTTTTATTTCTCTTGGTTTTGACTTATTCACCTTAAGGCTCCAAGATTAGAGTAATCTATCTCACCACACCAAATGCTCCTAGAGATTAAGAGAAGGTAATCAAGAAGTATGGATGCTAATCTATTTCTTGATTGAACCAATTTTTGGTTTATGGAATATGAGATACAAAGATTATCACTCATCAACCAAAGTAGGAAACCAAAAACCGCAATTAATTAAAGTTTTGGGCAAAATTGTAATTTTTTAGCAATTGCATAAACAACCCCTAATTTACAAAAATTGCATGAGGACCCCAAAAGGGATCCTAGGGTGGGGCTGGCCATGTAGGAGAGAATGTGTGTGTGTGTGTGGTGTTGTGTGGTGATATTTTGAAAAAGATGGTGTGATTTTGGGACCACAAAGTGGTACCATCTTTTATACCCAAAAACCATCTTCATTTTCAAGAACCTTTTTAAAATCTTTATGACTCTTCATAAATCACACAAAAAACCTAAATTCATGCAAAAATCATATCCATGCTTAGAATTTCAAGACTAACACAACCATGTAAACATTTCACACATAGACACACACAAGACCCAAAAAGCCTCTCCTTGCCGCCACCCCCATTAGTGTCATCTCTTGAGTTTTTTTCTTTTCATACTCCTACTCATTCATCCTATATCCCATATCCTATGAATAAGTGACATAAAAAAGAAAATCTAACACATATATCACATAAGTTTGAAAACAAGCCCATATACCTTTGTTGGAGGGCCTTTTGTTTCTCTTGATTTTGACTCCTTCACCTTAAGGCTCCAAGATTGGAGTCATCTACCTCACCAGACCAAATACTCCTAGAGATGAAGAGAAGGCAATTAAGAAGTATGGATGCTAGTCTACTTCTTGACTGGACCAATTTTTGGTTTATGGAAGATGAGATACAAAGATGATCACTCATCAATCAAAGTAGGAAACCAAAAACCCTAGCTAGGTTTTCTCCAACACTTAGCTTATATAGGACAACACAAAAGGCAATTTGGTGGATACTTTGGACTCTATTTGGTCCATGGGTCATATCATCTTATGCCACTTATCCCTTGGACCCAATAGCCTTTTGAGCTATTTTGTCCATTTCCTTTTAAATCATATTTAAAAGCCTAATCCAATATTTCTATATGTCAATATTAATTTCATAATTAATCTTTTAATTATAATTTAACTATTAAATTATAATTATAGTATTACTTAATTGACCCGGTCGAATTGAATTTCAAGCCCTTAAATATCAATATGTCATCTTTTATTTTACTTTTACTGTAGTCAAATACTATTTTGGTTATTAAAACTAAATTTTTAATAGAAGAGTTTAACATCATAGATGAAAAACATGAAAAAAGAAACTCATCCACATCTAAGACCAACCAGAATGGTTCTAATTATAACAAGCCCAACCTGAATTGAGAGGCCTAAAGAAAAGTGGACAGAAATGGGCGGGGGTCGAATCTTTCTGATTTCAATCAAGAACATTCGTTTTTTTGGTGCTCTACAGCTTTTCTTCGATCGTAAATAATGTAAATGAGGGACTGAGAAAGCAAAAAAAACCAAGAGAAAATTTGACAGAATTTGGAAAAGGTTTATAATTAACCCCCACCGAATATTTACAGCGGTATACTATGACTGTAAACTTGTTTCTATGTATTCTTTTTCACATTCTCTATATTGTAAAGAAAAAATGTTTGATAATGCACCATGGTCATCTCATATTGCAGCACTGGGGTTTCCCTTGATGTTGCAACTTGTCCCACATGCATATCATCTGTCTCGGGGATTGGTAATGTGCGGTGTAATAGTCGTCGATGCACCCAAACTGGCAGAACTTCAAGCTGTGCACATACTCCACCGGTTTAGAATTGTTGAACTGCTCCACCCACATTCCCATGCTCACATCTTCCATCTTGAACAACTGCACCATATAAACAGTAATTTATTAAATCATCACATCCATGGCCTTCTACTGTCTAGTAAATAATATAATAACAATCTGTGAGCATGCGCAGACTACACACATGCAAACACATACTCGCAACTTGTGCTTTTCAAAATCGGATACGATGAACTTTGCTATGTCAGAGGAGAGAACGTATCCCGGACCATTCGCATAAGATGGATAATCTTCTTCTGGCCATTCCTGGAATAAGATCATGAAGATGTGAGATTGCTCATGACATAACGCATGTATCAAGTCTATATGAATGTGAAGAACAAAATGATAGTGTTAAACATCAAACTGGTACTAGAGAATTCTAACTCTTATTGATTTTTAAACTAGTCACCATTGCATACAATGTTCTGTGTAAAAATACAATGAAAATCAGGCAGATAAGACATCCGAGTGAAATTTTCACAATGAAAGTTAAGAGTTTGATAAGAACATTTGGATGTCAAATTTCTGAAAAAATCAGGTAGGCCATTCTCAAAAGTAATAGTGGTTCCTCTATCTCCTCATTTTCTTTCAAGTAAAAACTCATTCCTCCATCTCCTAATTGTTACAAAACACATCATCTCTGAACATCTTGAAGCGAAGATAATTACTCTAATCTAAAGCATCAACGCTCAACTAAGAGGCATCCCAAAAGGGAATTTACAAGAAGACATACTAACACGTGGCACAAGATCACCTGCATTATATTACTACAATCAAACCTAAGCATTAGAAGAGAAACTAGTAAAACTGACAAGTTGTATAAATTTTCCTTTAAAATAAAAGCACATTAAGCAATGTAGTTGAGATTCTAGTTATCAATTTAAAGAACAATTCATACAACTTGAGAATACCAGAATTGATTCATGATTGGGGACTTATAAACAGTAGAAGTTGTATAAACTTTCCTTTAGAATGATTGGAGAAGCGTAGAAGAATTCATACCTCATAAGTCACTGCCCATTTACCATGGCGAAGAGGCTTGTGGTGGTAGTTCATATTTCCAATATAGAGACTTCTATGTCCATGAACTTTCCGCACTTCCTTGAGCACAGCATCCACCCTGACAAATGTGTCATCATCGCACTTCATGATATATTTTGCAGGCACTGTCCGAATCTGTAAAGAGCCACATACATTGACATTCAGTATTCTCCACAAGGAATAAAAACAAATAGCCAAGTTGAAGTCTTGTTATGAGACTTTACCCCATATTCGCAAATTGCAACAGTCTTCAATACTACAAGATCATAGTTATCCATATAAGGAACTATAACAATGTCACCAAAATATCCTACTTCTTTCATTAGCTCCATGTTCACTTCATTTCTTCCATGCTGTCAGAACATAATTCCAAAAGCTGTAAAGTCTTTGGCATACAACCAATACATAAGTGGTTTATCAAAGCACAAATTCATGCCTTCTACATTCACCCTTACCAGAGCTACAAAAAAACGAGCCACAACACGAGAAGATTTGATTAACTTATGCTGCATCCAAGACTTTCTCACAGCCATCCGCTCCGCAAAATGGTTGCCAGCAGACAGAATGCCAATGAACAACTCCACATGTCCATAGGGAAGAGACGGAACTTTCCATCTGGTAACCATCTCAAGATGCATCGATGGTGCAAAACTAGGATGTGATGTGGGTAAGGAGGCAGCAAGCACAGAGTGCACATCAATGTCTCCATTTACAGATAGTCCAGTTGCATCCTCAAGAGCGAATCCCTGACAAGGGAGTATAAATCATAAGATAACCTGCATTCATCACAATGTAAGACGATATCACAAGGCTACTCAGTACTCACCGTGCGATAAGGGAAAGAAGTGAGATGCCTACCATCAACATTGATATGGTAACCTTCCAAACCAGCACTTACAGTAAGAACAAACAATTTTCCCTCTGCAAAAGGGTAAGGCCAGTCTATCGTCACCTTCTTCGTTCGTCCTATCAGCCTGTTCAACCACCATGTGGCTTTTGATTCTTCTGAGTGATCATCATCATCACGAATCCACTTCTCACATTTCACCTGCCCATCAACTTTGACAAATCAAAGAATCAGCAAACGTGTGCATTAGCTTGGCACAGCTCTATAATATACACTTTACCTACCAAGACTAAATTTAGTTAAATGCAACCCCTAAAAAAACAACAAAGAACCCTATTCCTAAATTCATTAAGAAAAGCAATTAAAATACATTGAATCCACCTACCAGTATCTTCATCAGCCCGTGATTTCCAACCCTCACACCGAAGCGCAGACCCCCATTGCATCCGATAACAAGTGTTCTGCTCAATCACTGGCTTCCCACTCCAATCCCCCTTCAACCTCGGATTGAAATGCAATATTCTCGGTGGGTCCTCCCCCTCCACATTCTTCAAACCCTGCAATTCCATCATAAACTGCGAAACCATCACTGCTTCGTCTCCTTCCTTCAACATCGATATCTTCGGATCATATTCCGAGTGGGCCCACTTCGGCGTACCTACCACCGTTATATGAGACCACAAAGTCATCCCGCACGGAAGAACCATGACCCGTTTTCGGGCCTCAAATTCGGACCCGGATAGTATAAGCGAGTGCGGGCACGGCTCGGAGCGGTTCTCGGACTTGTTCTTCAGGCCAAACTCGAGCTTCCCTGACTCGAGCTCGGCCCAGAGCTTCTTCCCAGCTGTCCAAGCATTCTTGGCGGCTTTGTGAAGCTCAGAGACTTGGTCTCTACTGACATTGGTGTCAAACAGAGTGTCCTTGAAGACCAAGCCCGACACTTTCTTGACCTCGCGCGTTCGCCTCTGGGGGGTCCTAGACGGCGAGCCTCCAGAGTCCCGAAACGGGTCCTCCGTGGGTCTACTTGGGGCGTCTCTCTCGCCCATTTCCTCTTCGCTTTCGAGCATGAACGTTCTGGGCAATGCGTCGAGACTGTCGTCTGAACCCGACGACCCGAATCCGTACTTCAACACGTGAGGGATTTCGAAGGTGATGAAAAGCAAGTAGACGAACACTGCACCAATCAAAATTTGAACCATTCCGAGTCGACTCGGAGGCAGCATCGAGTCGACCTTGCCTCGCTTCATTGAATTTGTCCCGCAATGCCTCTAAAAATGTCAGCTTTTTGTACGGACAATGAACAGGGCTCCAAGCACAAAACGATCAACGAATGAATGTGTTCGTTCTGGTTTCTTTGCCACTCAGTAACCCTAGATTTGAAGAAATTGGGGAAAGAGGGGTTCAGTGAGAGTCTGAGAGACTGAGATATAGAGCTTAGAAATTCATATAGATATTTAAATTATAAAATGTTTTCAGAGAGCAAAAGGGGAAAGAAAGCAGAGAGCTTTGGTTTTAGACGTATTTGGCGAATTTGACGCGTTTGAAAATTTTATGCCGTAAAAGGAAACCAAATATTATTTGATTTCACACGCTCCCATTGGCATTGCTCTCCCCGAGCACTTTGCTTGATTGGGTTGGCAAGAAAAGAGGCACACAAACGAAGGCGACGCCGTTTCAGTAGGTAAGGACTCGGGGATGGTGTCGGCTGAACATGGCAAGGTACTAGGTAGAGTATTTTATTGGTAAGTTTTTTAAAATTTTCTTATAAAGAAGAATATTCAGAGGTGGTCAAGAAGAGGCACACCTCATTTTCTTCAGTTTCTGGACTTCCTGGTCAACTTTTCATTCTCTTTGGAAATTTGTTCCCCATTTTATAATAATGAGTTTTGTTTTATAATATCATAATTTTATTAAAGTGTTCGATGCGCTGAGCTAAGGAAAATGAAGATCTAAGAATAAGAATAACAAAATCAAATATCGCAACTTAGGAATTTCATAACTTTTATTGGCAACTTGTAAGTTGTGATTGAAAGGAGTATAAGTCTTTTTAAAGAGATAAATCAAATATTTTCTTTATAGATAAAAAGATGACACATTGCATTTATAATTTAAGCGCAAAGGTCGTCAACCACAAGAGTCAATACAAATACACATAAATACACAAGGCTATTACAAATACGGAGAACTTCACCAGCAACATCAAGCGCACAAGTGTACCTCCATACATAACCATAAAGGGTCAAAGAAATTTTGACATAAAGGCTTTTATTTGTAAACTATTTAGTTACTTGATTGATATCATCAAATACCTAAATGATTCTAATGTACCTTATAATTACTTATGTTATAAGATTTTTGTAATGTACTTTGAATATTTCGTTTATAAATAAAATAAAATTAAAGGAAGGCAAAAACCTATATGTCGACTGCCTCATACTAGTTTTTAAATTATTGCTTTACTTTAACCATGGATTGGACTGGTTAAGATTTTGGGTATTAATGAGACTGTTGGGGACATGATTTGAATGCGTGGGCCGGTGAACGGTGGCCCGGAGGGGGTGTGACTTGTCACTTCAAGACGACGACGTAGAGAGCCATAGTTTGGTTGGTGGTGCTGTATTTAATCGTTGGAGATTTCTTGTTCTTGAGTGTTTTTTTTTTTTTTCAAATAAAAAAATTGCAACCGATTTTAACTTAGCTGTCTCCTCCTGGGTACCAACAAAAAAGATGGATAAATCTTGGCAAGTCTTTGTCATTTCCAGTTGATAACACGTTAAGTAATTAGCAATAAGATACGGGTAATTCACATGCATTCATGATTGTGATTGGAGGATTGACATATGGAACTGCATTAAGCCGCATTGCTTTTTCAGTTGAATTTGTGTAAGAAAATACAAATTTTTTACCATATCTAAATTAGTTGTTATAATTACCACACAAAAATGTGATTAATTAGCATGATTTAACAACTTCCAGCGTTCTTTTGGTTTATGATTGTGAATATAATTTGTAAACTTTCCAAACCATGGAGAGTTTCAATGATCAAATTCATTACTAATACTGAAAAACAAACAAGTCCAAAGGAAAAGAAAAGAAGAGACATGCAACGCGACGCGACGCGACAAGACAAGACAAGACAAAGCCTACCGACAAAAAATCAAAAGAAGAAGAAAGGACAAAGCTCCTAATGGTCGGCCTTAGGCTAAAGAGAATAATGATATTCTTACCATATTTGTGTACTATATTCTTATATTACCTTATGTGGCATATGAGGTAGACAACACATCAATTAAAATTAATTTAACATTTTCTTTTCTTTTATGATTTATTGACACTTTTTAATTGATATAATTGTCCACTTCATTTGTCATATAAGGTGGTATGAAAATATGGAATAAAAATGTGGTGAGTGTAGCAGTACTCGTCTAAAAATGATTGATCAGTCCAGCCATTTTCTGATTTGGTCCCTTGGTTTTAAAAATAAAAAGAATTCAACATATGCAGCTAGCTTCTTAATTTGTTCCACCTCTATTGCAATTTACAACATCCCAACGTGTAATATTTGTATGTTCCGAGTAGTTAGTGTCAGGGACGGACCCATGACATGCACAACATGGGCTATAGCCTAGTTGAGTTTTTTTTTTCTTATTCCTTTCTTCTAGTTAGTGTTAATGTTGAGCCCACTTAGAGCATTCACAATGAGCTCTCTAAACCACCACCTTAGACAAATTTTAAGGAGGATTTGGAAAAATACATCTCCAACCATGCTCCATATCTACCTCCTAAAATAGGGAGACATCTAGAAACTCCTAAATCTGAGGAGAGAGAAAGTACTCCTAGTGGTTTCCTATAATTTAATGTTGCCTTATGATGCTCTTAGAGCATCCACAATGATACTCTCTATTTTTTAGCTAAAATTTGGCTAAGAATATAAGAAAACTATTTTAAGAGCTCTCTAAAAAATTTCAATTCCAACCATGCTCTCTAATTTAGGGAGTCATAAATGTTATCTCTCTTTTTTAATTGGTCAATCTCTATTAAAAAATAATATAAAAAATAATAAATATTAATTAAAGGTTTGAAACACTTATTAAATAAAAGCAACATTAAATTATAGGGAGCCACTAGGAGTCCTTTCTCTCTCCTCAGATTTAGGAGCTCCTAGAGGACTCCCTATTTTAGGAGGTGAATAGGGAGCGCGGTTGGAGTTACATTTTTACGATTCCTCCCTAAAATTTGTCTAAGGAGGTGGTTTAGGGAGCCCATTGTAGATGCTCTTAGAGTATAAATATCAATTGAACTAATTGGATAATAGTAGTCATACCTCTGGGTGTCGTGCGTGTCTATCTGACTCTACCTTGTGATGATAAATTTTCTTGTTTGATTTTTCTTTTCTCTTAATTCATTTTTGTTCATCATGGTAGAGCTGGCATTATTGGTGTAAAATAGGCCTGTAAAATAGGCCTGTAAAACAAATAAAATAAAAATGATAGTTCTTAAATTAAATTTATATATATTTATGATTAATTTCATAAGCCTCAAGCCGAGCCTAAAATCTAACAGTTCAATAAGGTAAATTTAGCCAACTCCATTTTGAAATCTTGAGTCCGTCCCTGGTTAGTATACGATCTAACCATATGAAAATATTTTTCAATACACATATGTATATTGAATGGTATACCGATCAACTTGTGTACCTAAAACATACAAAAATTTATCAATCCCAACACCGTGCTTTGAATTGTGAAAGCAAACTTTTGAGTATTAATTCAGGTGAAAACCAAGTTTGTTCCCGTGGCTTAAATTTTGGTCAATAATATGTACATATTTCACGATCGAGTAACATTTCTTTTTGGATTGAAGTGACGCGTCGTACATGTTGAGTAAGCAACATATGCATGAGGCCTACAATTAATAAATAGGGTTATCTGGTAAAGAAAGTCGCAGTTATTTTTAATATAGTAAATTTGGCTTACACCCTTCAAATTCAATTTGCCGTACCTAAAACCCTTCACTTTTTGTTCCTATAAATAATACCCAATTTGTATAAGTAAAAACCCATGATTAAGATCCAACTCAGCAAGTTACCTAATTAAGCATAAAATCTGATTTATTGTACTTTTCAGATTCCAAAAATACCCCCAACTAAGCCATTATTGCATTTTGTAAATTAATGTAGGAATCAATATGGAAACAGTTTTTAATTGGATTGTATATAATGACAGATGTTGAATTTGGAAAGATCTTCAAATGGTTATAATGGATGTAGGAATTAATTTTGAAACATTTTTTTAAAAAAATTTAACAATAAATTCAAATTTAGGTAATCGGTTTGTTTAATAAAATGTTTATGTTATTTTCTTTTTATGAATTATACATGACTAATAATCCACTTTATAATTGTTTATGAATAAAACTGTACATACTAATTATGTTGAAAAAATAATGTACCTATTACTTGTTTGTTTTATGAAAAACATAATTTACCTAGTATGAAAAGTGTACATAATTATCTATTCCAAATAATGTACCTATACACATTTACAGGTATATTGTAAAATAATTTA
>NC_024127.1:17873509-17918634 GCF_000346735.1 Prunus mume
TGTGAGAGGGAATGACAACTAAAAGAAATGGGGTGATTGATATGCTATTAATAGGGAGTATATTAATTACAATTATGGCAGTTAATGAAATGCTTGAAATAAATTATAAATAAAATATGAAGTTTAGTGGCAATGATGTAAAAACATAGAAATACTACGACCTCTTATATCCTATTAGTTATTTAAATTTGAAATTGGGTTTTACACATAGATTTATAGAGTGATAGGTATATGTCTAGAAAATAGAAAATGTAGGGATCTATATTGGACAAGCCCTTTTTAATAACCAGATTACTATATCAATGAATGCAAAGTTTGCAACTATGCAAGACAAACAAATGGCGGTGGAGACAAATAAAGACAGCAGCAAATTGCCGCAAACCCTAATCTTCAACTCCAAAAACAAGGGTCTCCCACCCTTGGATATACCATAACTAAGTTGTCTCTCGAGTGCCACCTTTTCTTTCAATGTTCTGATAAGCCAAATCTAAATTTATTTGTCCCTTTGAAGACACCCTGGCATTCCTTTTATTATGTACCTTCATACCCACATAATATTAATTAATTTTGTCTCTAGCCAACATTCCTCTATCTATCTATATATATACACAACCAACATGTACAACTTCTATTTCAAAAGTCGGCTAGCTACAGAGTACAAAATATATATACTATTCTAATTAAATTTTAAACTCTCCTAGAGTTTAGGGTTTGAAACCCGAAGACCTGAGTTCGAATCCCTCCATTCTTGTACGAGAGGATATTCTAAACTCTGAGTGATGGATAAGGCTATGGCAGCGACCTTCCCAACCGTTGACAAATGCACGTCAAACGGCCGCGAAAAACACATGGTGGTTGCCGACATGGACGGAACTTTGCTTAGAGGGAGAAGCTCCTTCCCTTACTTTGCCCTCATTGCCTTTGAGGTTGGTGGGATTTTAAGGCTACTTTTCTTGCTCTTGGTTACACCATTAGCTGGACTTCTCTATTACTTTATCTCAGAATCTTCTGGGATCCAAGTTCTCATCTTTGCAACGTTTGCTGGTGTGAGGGTTTCCGAGATTGAGTCTGTGGCCAGGGCTGTGCTGCCTAAGTTTTATTCGAGCGATTTGCACCCTGAGTCTTGGCGTGTGCTGTCTGCATGTGAGAAGAGATGTATTCTTACTGCAAATCCGAGGATTATGGTGGAGCCGTTTTTGAAGGATTTTCTTGGATTCGACACGGTTTTGGGGACTGAAATTGCAACTTATAAGGGTAAGGCTACTGGGTTTGTTTGCCTACCTGGTGTTCTTGTGGGGAAGAAGAAAGCAGATGCTCTTAAAAAGGCTTTTGGAGATGTCCAGCCAGAGATTGGGCTTGGTGATAGGCACACCGACATTCCTTTCATGAAACTTTGCAAGGTTTGACACTTTTCATTTATGCTATTCAATTTTATATTTCTTTGATAGGCACACTAACGTACATATTTGCTTACCGGCCCTCTTTTACAACCTAAATTCATAATGTTTTGAACGAATTCTTTCTAGCACAATCAATTCTAAATGTGAGATTGTGATACGATAAATAATATTAGCACTAATACCAGAGATACTAGCTTTTAGATACCAACATTAACTTATATAATAATCTTTTATTTGACGTGAATAAATAAGGTCTAATGTGGTCATAAAATAAAAATAAATGAAATACTGTCACATCAATTAATGTCCGAAAATTAATGTAATAAATTAATATCTAATGTATTACACTTATTAGATACTGTAAATTGATAACCGAATTACTTTATTTTACAATAATATAGAAGATTTAAACCCGAACATGTATATATGAACTTAATGAATATTGTTGCAGGAGGGTTACATGGTGCCAGCCGAACCAGAAGTGGAAGCAGTAACAAATGACAAGCTCCCAAAACCCATCATCTTCCACGACGGCCGCCTCGTCTTAAAGCCAACCCCTCTCATGGCCCTCCTAACCCTCCTCTGGCTCCCCGTCGGCTTCTTCCTCGCCTGCCTCCGAATCTCAGCGGGGGCTCTCCTCCCCATGCCACTCGTCTACTACGCCTTCTGGGCACTCGGCGTCCGCGTCACCGTCAAGGGCACCCCACCTCCGCCGCCTAAAAAATCCACTGGCCAATCCGGCGTCCTCTTCATCTGCTCCCACCGCACCCTCCTCGACCCAATCTTCCTCTCCACAGCCCTCGGCCGCCCCATCCCCGCGGTCACCTACTCCGTCTCCCGCCTCTCCGAGTTCATCTCCCCCATCAAAACCGTCCGCCTCAGCCGCGACCGGGCGAGGGACGCCTCCATGATCAAGAAGCTTCTAGAAGAAGGCGACCTGGCGATCTGCCCGGAGGGCACCACGTGTCGGGAGCCATTTCTACTGAGATTCTCCGCTCTGTTCGCGGAGCTGACGGACGAGCTGGTCCCGGTGGCGATGGTGAATAGAATGAGCATGTTTCACGGGACGACGGCGCGTGGGTGGAAGGGTATGGACCCGTTTTACTTCTTCATGAACCCGAGCCCGGCTTATGAAGTCACGTTTTTGAACAAGTTGCCGGCAGAGCTGACTTGTGGGTCCGGGAAGTCGAGCCATGACGTGGCGAATTATATCCAGAGGGTTATAGCGGCCAGCCTCTCGTATGAATACACCGGGTTTACCAGAAAAGATAAGTACCGGGCACTTGCCGGAAATGACGGGACTGTCGTTGAGAAACCGTTGCTCCAACCCAACAAAGTCATGGGATGCTAGGCCACCTCAGCTGATGGTTTTTCCTTACTAGCTTTTTACTGTTACTAGTCTAGTTATTGTTTTTTTCACTGCAAAAAATATATATGTCATTGATCAGGTAAAAGACCAGGTGCCTGGGTAATTATTCACTTTTTCATTTAGTCAGTCAAATATGTAGAAATAAATGACAAGGAAAAAGAGAATGTGTAGTGTAAGTGTACCAAGAAGAAAATACGTATTTGTATTTTCCTATTGTTTGTTTGGAATAATCACCATTAGTGGAATTTTGCTTTTATTAGTTTTATTTTCATTTTTGGGCAAGGTTTAAGGAATTGTTTTGAAAAATAAACAAAATTAAAAAGAGCAAATATGGATTATGCCCCATGCACCCGAGTTCGAACCCCCTCCCCTCCGTATATTAAAATAGTTAGAATATCACTCTTGTCAACATATCAATATATAAAAGAAAAAGGAGAAAAGGAAATGGAAAAGGAATATAGTAAATAAATAAGTGAAGATTCAACGGCTATGATAGATTCATTTCAATTGGGCGAATGGATGGTTGGGATAGATCCAAAACAAACCAAGCGAGTCCTACGTGTTTCTAACGGGTTGCAAAAGCATGTCGTTTGCCCGCCTGTGTCTCCTCCCTCCCTCCCTCTCGCAAGCTCTCTCTCTCTCTCTCTCTCTGATGAAAAATGAAATCATATTCAGATTGAGCTAGACTTGTTGTTGATGTTATAGATAAACAAAACGGCAGTGGAAGAATATAGAATTGAAAATCAAAATGGACTCGACGACGATCTCGCATCTTTCGAAAGGATCAATATCGTCAAGTATAGGAGACTCGTGGGAGCTTGAAGGAACTCTGCCTCTCAGCGATAGGCTTAAGGCCTTCAAGACCTCTCAGTTCGACCCAGATTCCTATATCACCCACAAATGCCACACCATGAGTGAGAAGGTCAGAGAACCGCAACCCCTCTCCCTCTCCCTCTCTCCCTCTCCCTCTCTCTCTCTCTCTCTCTCTCTCTCTCTCTCTCTCTCTCTACATGCCGCTCCTGATTGTATGATATGTTTGCTTCTTTCGTAATTTTCATGGGTTCGGGTCTGTAAAACCAAATTATGAAAAGGGTGGTCAATGGTTGCAGAGTTCTTGAGAACAATCCATGCAAATACATGTGATTTTCTAGAATCAGGCAAACAAAATCTGGTTGTGTTTTTATAATTTTACGCTTAATTTGTTGTTAGTATTTAGTTCTAGTCATGCATGGTGAATAATTTTACTGGAATTTGTAATATAATATAGGCATTGATGATGGTTTTAGGAGATAAAGCACCTCTGTTCTTACCTCGTTGAGCTGAAGAAGGCATCTGCAGAGGAAATGCGTAAGAGTGTGTATGCTAATTATTCAGCCTTTATTCGGTGAGCGCAATTCATTCTCTTCTTATTCTTCTAATTATTCAGCCTTGATTATAATTTTCATTGGTGCATATATTACTATTTATATTGGTTCGTTTGCAGTACATCTAAGGAGATCTCTGACCTTGAGGGACAGCTCCTTTCAATGAGAAATCTTCTATCTACTCAGGCAGCTTTGGTTCATGGGTTATCTGAAGGAATTCGGGTTGATTCGTTGTCTGCTGGCTATGAAGATTTCACCAACGAGGACACATCGGTTGAAAATAGGGAACTTTCCGAGATAGAGAATTGGTTAGGGGAATTTCAGGACACCCTTGAAGTTCTATTGGCCGAAAGAAGAGTGGATGAAGCTTTGGTTGCCTTGGACGAAGGAGAACGTGTTATGGACCAAGCTAATGACAGGCATAAATTGAACCCAGCGGCATTCTTGTCAATGCAGATTACAATCACTGAACAGAGACAAAAATTGATTGATCAGCTTGCAGAGACTATGTGCCAACCTTCCACTCGCGTTGTTGAGCTTCGCTCAGCTGTTGTAGCTCTCAAAAAGCTCGGGGATGGTCCCCGTTCCCATACGTTGCTACTTAATGCTCACCGTCAAAAGTTGCAGTCCAATATGCAAGGCCTTAGCACAACTAGCACTTCATTTGGATTAGCATATATTGCTGCACTTTCACAACTTGTCTTCTCAAGCATTGCACAAGCAGCAAGCGATTCCTTGGCAGTTTTCAGTGAGGAGACTGCTTATACATCTGAGCTTGTTACTTGGGCAGTCAAACAGACGGAGGCTTTTGCTCATCTCCTAAAGAGGCATGTTCTAGCTTCATCAGCAGCTTCTGGAAGTATGAGAGTTGCTGCTGAGTGTGTTCATATATGCTTGGGACACTGTTCTTTGTTAGAAGCTCGTGGATTGTGCCTCTCTCCGGTTCTGTTGAGACTCTTTAGGCCCTTCCTTGAGCAGGCATTGAGCTCCAACTTAAAAAGAATTGAGCAGAGCAGTGCGGCATTAGCTGCTGCTGATGATTGGCTGCTTCTTTATCCACCCGTAGGTGCACGCCTTATGGGTTCAACTTCATCTCTTAATGCTGTGAGCGCATACCAGCCAAAGCTTTCAAGCAGTGCTCACAGATTCAATTCAATGGTTCAGGTGACCATTGATCTCACTTTTACTTCAGTACTTGTTCGGGAATTTCCAACTTCACAAAAACTAATTAATTAATGTTGCTAATAATATCTGCATTTAGGAACTTTTTGAGGATGTCGCGCCCCTCGACACCCTGCAGTTGGATGGTCCTGCATTAGAAGGTGTTTTACTAGCCTTTAACTCCTATGTCAATTTGCTGATGAATGCAGTACCTGGTTCAGTGGAGAATGAGGAGAACTTGGAAGGTTCAGGAAATAAACTCGTTAGGATGGCAGAGACAGAAGCCCAACAGTTAGCTTTGCTAGCTAATGCATCATTGTTAGCAGATGAGCTACTCCCGCGTGCCGCTATGAAGCTTTTGCCCTTGCAGCAGGGTCAGCAGGCTAACAGAGCAATGGAAACCCCTAAGAGATCTTCAGACAGGGGAAACCGTGTTCCTGAGCCAAGCAGGGAATGGAAGAAGAGGCTTCAGCGTTCGGTTGAACAGTTGAGAGATAGCTTCTGCAGACTACATGCCCTTGATCTCATCTTCACAGAAGACGGTGACACACGTCTCAATGCACACATGTACACAAGTATGGACGGAAATATAGACCCTGAATGGTTCCCATCTCCTATCCTTCAGGAATTTTTCGCTAAGTTGACAACATTAGCAAACCTTGCAACAGATATTTTTGTGGGAAGGGAAAGGTTTGCAACTATCCTATTAATGAGACTGACAGAGACTGTGATCCTCTGGCTTTCTGATGATCAGAATTTCTGGGCAGAAATAGAAGAGGGGCCAAAACCGTTAGGTCCTCTTGGCCTTCAACAGGTATATTTATTCGTATTCATTTGCTAAATGAATCTTTTGCTCTATCTATGTAATCTACGTTAACATTTTGTTTGATTTCCATGCAGTTCTATTTGGATATGGAGTTCGTGCTGCTATTTGCATCCCAAGGCCGATACCTTTCTCGGCATCTCCATCAAGTTATAAAGAACATTATCGGTCGAGCTATCGATGCAGTTACAGCTACTGGAGTTGATCCATACAGGTACAACAAGTAAAAGCTAAAATCTTAATTGAAAATGGCTTAAAGAAACAAAAAAGTTAAGAATGCTTGTTAATCAGAGAATATCAGCATTGTTCTTTATACCTTAATTCACATTCTTTTTCTTTTCTTGTTTTGGCAGTGTGCTGCCAGAGGATGACTGGTTTGCTGAAGTAGCACAAATAGCAATAAAGATGTTGACTGGAAAAGCCAACTTCTCAAACGTAGAACAAGATGTGACCAGCCCCACTCAATCGGTATCAGCAAAATCTGCATCATCCATCTATTCTCATGGAAGTGAGAGCAATTTTGCTCACCACTATAGAGAGTAGTAACATGCTGTTGACAAACTCATTTGTTGATAACAAGGATTTTGTCTTCAAATTTTACCCTCAATTAGAATCATCATTTCATGGTGATGATGAGTTCCATTTAGTAATTTCAAATTTTGGTTAGGAGTGAGAAAGAGCAGTGGAGTTGGTGCTTGGTAGTTTAACAGAAAGCAAAAAAGAAGAGAGATTTCTGCCACTTTTCAGATTAATTGGATGTATAATATTTTGATCCTTTTGACTTCTTTAAACAATAAGCATGGCTATCACGTGCATGCTTTTTTTTTTAATTGCTTTGGTGAGACCATCATGTGCAGACACAAACATGCTTTTGAGCAGTAAAACCTGTAAAGGGAAAAAGAAGACAAAAAAAGAGAGCACAATCGATATCTTTGACCAACTCTAGTTATATAACTTGTTTTCTAACCCAGAAAAAAACAGAGAAAATCAAATCCAACACACTCAACGCGCTTTCTCAAAATCACATTTCCTTCTGTGCAAACAAAATGACAATTGAGCTGCTGTGGGTTGTGCTCATCACCGTCTTAACATTTGGAGAGGCAAATCCAAGACTAAAAGAAGAATGCAACCCAAGTGACCTGAAAGGCCTAACCATTTTCAAGTCTGGAATTCATGTTGACACTTCAGGCCGGCTGGCAAATTGGGTTGGTGGCAATTGTTGCAACTGGGAAGGCATTTCCTGTGAAAATAGGACTGGCAGAGTGGCAGAAATAAATCTATCTGCCTTCATTTCATCTGATGATTCTCCTTTCCAAGCCCAGATGGAAGGCTTGTTCTCTTCTTCAATTACCCTCCTAGCCTCTCTTCAAGTCCTAGATCTTGGTGGGCTCTCTGGTCTTTCTGGGACACTTCCAAAATCCATAGGTTTTCACCTCCCGGAGCTCAGAAGGCTCGTTCTTTATGGCAACAACCTCAGTGGAGCAATCCCAGAAAGCATTGGTAAGCTGTCAAAACTTGAAGAACTTGTGCTGCATGAGAATAAGTTTTCTGGGTCACTCCCATCAAGCCTCGGGAGGCTTAAGAATCTAAAGAGGCTAAGTTTATATTCAAATCGACTTTTAGGTCGCATGCCTGATTCGTTTACAAATTTGACAAGTTTGGTATATTTGGATCTTCATGACAATTCTCTAACTGGTTACATCCCACAGAGAATTGGTCAGTTACAGGTCTTGGAAGAGCTTGATCTTTCAAGCAATTTCTTGGCTGGGAATCTTCCACCTTCATTGGCTAATTTAACTGCCGTTTCAGTTATGTGCTTGGACACTAATTATCTTGAGGGACCAATTCCATTTCCATCAAGCTCTGCCCAAATGTCTTCTCTTAGGCTTTTAAGGCTGCATACTAATCATCTTACTGGGAAAATACCACCCACATTTGGAGATCTGGTCTCCCTCCAAAGATTTTCCCTAGCAAATAACAAGCTTGAGGGAGCAATCCCCTCTAGCTTTGGTAATTTATCAGCTTTGAGAGAGCTATACCTTAATGGCAACCAATTTTCTGGTCAAATACCAAAATCAGTTGGTCAACTCTCCCAGCTTATACTCTTCAACATCTCTCATAACTTGATCCAAGGACCACTTCCTTCTGAGATGTCTTCCCTCCAAAATATTCAAGCGCTCGATCTGTCATTCAACCTTTTAAGCCTTTCCTCCTTCCCAAAATGGCTTGCGGAGCTGCCGTCCCTTTCTCGGATTTACTTGGCAGGATGTGGGATCCAGGGCAGCATTCCAGGGTTCTTGCGCTCGACTCCAAGTCCAATTCAGGAACTGGACTTATCAGCCAACAATCTTACTGGAAGCATTCCAACATGGCTTGGAGTTGGAAGCCTTGCTCAGCTCTACTTATTAAACCTGTCCAGGAACTCACTTGTTTCAAAGATCCCTGAGTCAGTTAAAAACTTACACGACTTGGGTGTGCTTGATCTCCATGGAAACAAGCTATCAGGCTCGATGAGCCGAGTTTTCGAGATAGGACAGGAGTTCCCAGATGGATCACTAACATATCTTGATCTCTCTGATAACAAATTCTCCAGTGGAATGGGGCAAATTGGGGTAGGAGCTCAGCATGGCATTCAGCTTCTCAACTTATCAAACAACATTTTGCAAGGTAGATTTCCAACATCCATAGAGAGACTGAAGTTACTGCAAAGTCTGGATTTGAGTTCCAACAAGTTAGGCTTCAACTTGCCAGAGGCCTTGGCGAATTTAAGCATGTTAGAGACGCTAAAGTTGGAGAAAAACCGCTTTGCTGGTAAAATTCCAAATGGGTTTCTGAAATTGAGAAAGCTGAAGCAATTAGATTTATCAGACAATCTTTTAGTCGGGGAAATCCCAGTGGGTAAACCCTTGAGTGACTTTCCCCAGAGCTCTTACTCTGGAAACAGAGGCTTATGTGGAAAGCCTCTCGCTCCTTGTAAGCCTACATGGTTTGGTTGATGTGTTTGAAAACTCATGAAGGCCTATCCACCTAAATAACTTTTACAATTAGTTCCAAATTCTTTGATTTATAAAAACATTTACAATTAGTGCATGGCTGTGATGATTTTTGCACTTGCTATGGAATGCTTGTTGCCTCAATTCATTGGAGATTATGAGAGTCTACAACCACACAAAAGATGAAACCTCTTGAATTTTTGCTGTATTAATGATTGATTTTAAGATTTACATTGTCCCAACACTTACAGGGGTCAAAGGGGATCTTGGGTCAACCCCAGTTGATGGTAGTTCATGTAGTCAATTCCATTCAATCGTATACAACATAAGATCTGCTCGGGCAACTCTTCGGGTTTGTTCCCCTGTTTTAAAATGCAAATGTGAGATATAGACGAACAAGTTCAAAAAGCCAGCATGAAAAACACAAAGTGAATTATACAACTCAATTTAACTTGTTGGACAAACTCACCTGAATTGTGAGGCCAACATCCAAGATGCAGAGCTTTAGCCTATCCAAGAATGCTTCAAACCCCTTCCTAGAGATATAACTAAATCTGTGCATATCCAAATCAATCTCCAGGTAGTTTTCTCCCTGAATTCAGGTATTCATTATAAAAAGAAAAAAGAATCTGTTAGTCCAAAGATGAATTTGGAAGAATGGGGCAAAAAAAAAAAAGCAATACAAACACACTCACCAAGTAAAACTCATGTTGAGGACGTGAAAGAACTGGTTTTTCATTGTAAGCCTGCATAAGCTTCCGCTCCGGTGCACTCAAGTGAAGATCTTCCACATTCACAACACGTCCCAATATTTTCAACCTTTCTCGAAAGGGTGCAATTGTATCCACAGGAAAACCTTTGACCTTTTCAACTTCATCGCCAATTAACCTCTGGTGTGAAAAAAGGCACAGATATGAATTAATGAAAGTATTATGCATCATTCTAGGATGACTGCCCGTCATCATCACTGATGAAAATGATATATGCAAAAAGGTTCAGTATGAAATGAGGCTGCAATGCAAACTTCAAAAGGCTCCATCTTACTCTGATATTTTCTTGAAAATTAGGTGGAAGTTCCTTGGAGTATATATCAGAAAGCTTAAAGTACAAAACAAAATTCATTCCTTCTCCATCAGTCTCACCCTGAAAAATTGCAGCAGGATACAATGGCACCTGTAGAATTCATGAAAAGGACAGTATTAGAATAATTGAATAAGTTTTACACACTTCTAGAAAGCAATTCCATTTACATTTAATTTACTAACCACAACGTATCTAGACTGACTACCCCAACCACTTAACTCTTGAATTCAGATTCAATGACAAATGATTCCACCACCAGAAACTAACACCTAAAATTTGAAACAAAATGATCATACGAAGAAAAAAAAGGGGGCAACTTTTACAAGCAAGATAGATTTACACAGCCCTGGGCCTTTGTTTAAGTGGTGAATGGTGTGGTAGAATGGGAGAGCTTTAAAGTTGGAATCGTGTGTCGTAAATAAATATGATAGGTGGCAGTATAACTCCTCAGTTGTTACAGCTTCTGGGCAATTTAGAGAGTATTTAAATTATCCTATTTATTTTATTTTTGAATTTTAAATCCCAGCTGGATTGTTTGAGGCTACTCCAAACAAGGATTTAAGTTGTCTTAGGAGCTTGAAAACCATTATTCTCTGGCTAATATAAAATGGACAAATATGCATTCATACAGAGAGAGGAAGAAAGGGAGTGAGGGAAGGGGTGGGGGAGAGAAAGAAATACCTGCACATTTACAACAAGAATGGCAGGAAGATCTCCAGAAGAATTAACAATAGGGAGTTCCACAAATCGAGCTATATGATCTATTTTTCGCTGAGATAAAAATACGTCAAGACCAAATGGATAATATGCAGCATAGCTGGGAGCAAATTCCTTCTTCTTGTCCCTGCAATAAAAGAAGATCAAATTACAATGGTCTAGTGGAAAAATAGTTCTGGGAACAATTGATCTACATAAGTGAATCTCAATTTCTGAATGACAGAGAATTTTTTATATATGTTAATGGATGCCTATTTACAATCACTAAAATTACAACTGATATTTTTTAATTAGATTATTCTGACATAAGAAGAAAAGTGCCTGAATGCATGCGCAGAATATGAAATGTCTGATATGCTATATGAATGTACATATATATACATGGACGAGTGTGTAAACCAATTGAACACTTTCCTCTGAGAATCTTACCTAAAATAATTCGGTCCCCGAACTTTGAAAGTATTTGGCTCAATATGTGACCAAGAATCGAACATTTTCTTTTCTATAGGGCAAAAAGGAACTTGAGAACCTGCTATTGGTCTTTGCAGAAGCATCTTTGACGAAACTGGAATTGAACATAAAAAAAGAAAAAGGGTTAAAGGAATTACAATAGGAAATGTTTATACTAGACAAAAGAGTCAAGATGCTTACAATGCATGGACACTAAGAACTACTATAAAATATTATGACCATTTCTTTTAACAAGTAAATATCAACAACCAATTGAGGAAAGAACTAGGAGAGATATGTCACGGATCAACATTACTTAACCAAGTACTAAGAGAAAATTCACTGTGGATGACAATTTAATATTAAATTTGAAAAGAACCAAACACTGAGAGTCCCATGGGTGCAAGTGATTTGATTAAAGGAATAAAAACCAGCGTAAGGATAACTACATGATGAATATAAAGACTGCGGCTAAAGACTAAAGAAAATGCATACTTGAGATAATAATGATGGCAAAAAATTTTTATCCTATTTGTTTCTACTGTGCGCATGTGAAATATTAATACACTTAAAGATAGTTCTGGTTCTTACATAAACTTGCATTAGCTTGCTCTTTCCATTTGAAGGGAAGTTTCAAGGCAGCCTTTTTCCTTGCACTCGGTGGACTAGAAATTAGTGACCTTCTCTTTTCAACTGAGGGAACGGTTGACGCAAGACAAGGCAGACAGGTGCTTGGAAGAATCCCACAATTATCCAGCATTCCTTCTTCTTTGGCAGATGTTTCATCCACAGAGGAGGAGATCTCATCAAGGAACACGGGTTCATTTGCTTCAATTACTGAATGATCATTAAATTTAGTTTGGGTATCAACGTCATTAACATTCATGATCTGGACATTGCTTCTTTGAGAAACCACAGTGACAGAGTTGTTTGCAGAATTTTCTGTTGAAAGATCCCCTGGTTTATGCATTCGATCAGTAGAAGAGGTATGGAGGCCATTGTCATTATACTCTCCACAATTGGCATCTTTCACAGACGAATTACTAGATACAGATACATGGTCAAAGCCGTTTAAAGATGGCATCTCTGCAAATAATAAGAGTTTCAATAATTCAAGTATAAAGACATCTAATAAATCAGAACAAGAAAAATAATGCATATGTGACTGAAATTTCAAAAACTTACCATCTGGAGCACTATGGAAATCTTCATCGCAGTCCGATTCAAATGTTGCAACTGGATCAAACCATGCCTCTTCGATACTTTCTCTGGATGCTATCACATTTTAATAAAAATCAGGGGCTATGGCCGTAAGAAAAAATTACAGTAGCATGCAATTTGAGGATAAAAACGTTTGATAAGAAAATGCCGCCAAAGCCTGACTAGTTTGTCAGAGAGATTGTATTCCAACATGCCATTTGTAATAAAAGACAAAGACAACATAAGCAATTTCTTCTTGTTGTCTATCAACTAGCTCCGAGGAAGATTTCAAAAGCCTCCAATTGGGAGGGTGGTCAGCTTGTTAGTCACCAGAAAGAACCGAAGGATCCTCTTGAAGACTGAACCTTTTCCAGAAAACAGGAACATAGCTTAAATTGATCAATTGGTCTCAAGGAAAATTAAAACTAGCATTCTGTCTCTGGAAAGCTCAAATTCCAATAAATAAAACCAACCACCAAACAATTCAGTCAACGAAGAGAATCCCAGAACTGAGTTCCGAAAGATAAACTAAATCAAAACTCCAAAATTTGCATCCCATTCTAGAGAGAGATTAAAGAAAATGAACCTTGGAAAGTGGGGTTGTTGAAGGTGGAGCGATCAGGAGGAGCAGGCCCATCAAACCTGTCCGGTGATCCCTCAGGCAACCGGGCGGCCCGACCCGGAGACTGTTTAGCCCATCGTTTCACCCCATCTCTCCTCCTCTTCCGGCTCTTCTTCTTCTTGGACGAACTCAATCTCCCTCCAACGCACCGGTCCGGCGTTGACACACACGCCCCCATGCCCCCCCTCTCTCTCTTTCTCTCTCACTCAGAGATCAACAAATACCGTCACCATAACATAATTATAGTTAGAGAGAGAGGTGAAGGGAGCTACCGTTTGTTGGTTGTTGCTCTGTTATTGTTTTTTTTTGTTTTTTGTTTTTTGTTTTTTATTTTGTTCTTTTCTTTTGTGAAACCAAAGCTTAAGGAGAAAGCTTTTATTGCAGTCAAATAAAAGAAACAAAGGCAGTGACGGCAGTTATGGTGTGGTGTGGCAGCCAAGGCCAAACAGGCCCAAAGGCATCTCATGACATGAGTTAATAGCGGCTGGTCATAGTGGGGGTGAGGTGGGGTGGGGTGGGGGAGGTTGAAGAAGATGGGGCCCACATAAAGACAACCATTTTACCACGTGGCGCAATATGGTGATCCCTTAACACGGGAACGTGCGATGTTATCGTTGGCGTTTAGCTTACGTTGTTCATTGTACAAGTTTCATGGTGTACGTTGTGTCGGATGTTCTTTCCATCTCTGGGTCAGTCCACGAATTGCCATGGCCTCACAGTTTCTTCTTCGACAATTACAATAAGGTCGGCTTCTATATACCTCTTCTGTTGAAATCATTAAAATATATTATTATTTGTTTTAATAATAAAGGAAAAAATAAAAGCTAAATAAATAAATAAAAGAGATACAAACAAAAAGAAGAACAATGTTTTTTGGTGGTGGTGGATAGGAGGATAGGAGGGGAAGGGGAAATTCATTTTAAAGATCTCAACGCTTTTGTTTTGTCCACTCATTCTCACCTACCAAAATTGATTTGCTTTTGATACTCCAGATATTTTAAAAATAAAAAACAAATAAATACAACCCATGCTATTTCTAATTTTATAAGGATAAGGAGGCATTGTATTTCCTGCAAATCATAGTATACATATGCAAAAATAATTTATAAAAAAAATATAAAAGACAAGGATTAGTGATAAAAGCGACAAACTACAGAGATCAAAAGTGACATTTTATCAACAAATATATATATATATATATTGAAACTTTGAACTAATGCTTAAAACTACAATGTCTTACTCATATTATATCTACTTATATATTATTTAAAGTATCACTCATATTATATACACTGCTCTCTCCGATTCAAAGATTTTTTTTTATTTTTTAGTGATACTTCTCTTTTACATTATTTTGTGGTGTACGTGACTTGGGAGGGACCACATGTTGCAGCTGTAAATCCAAAATTTTGAACAGCATTCAATTAACGACTACGAACATCAAACATTCAACACAAAACTTCCGTAAGGAAGCGTTCGTGCCTGACGCGGATAGCAATAGCTATCACCACATTATGTATAGAACAAGAAATTGAAATGGGGCCTTTGATGGGGGATTGCATTGCACGTCCTGTGTGAATGCTGCTGCCACAACTATTTCAATTACTACACATTTAAAATGAGTGTTTCATATTTCTTGAACCTCGTAGCGGAACAAATTATGAAAAACTTAAAGTTTGTAATGAGGGTAAATATGTTTTGTTTGTTAATAGCTGACTAAAGTTTGTTCAAAACAACCCCATTTATATCTAACAAATTTATTAAATTCTTAATCTTATAGGACCTCATGTATAGAGATAAACACTCTTAATCACAATGAATTGTGGTTTCATGACCTAATTAGTGTTGAAGGCACACCCTAATAAGCAGCATGGCTGGTCGGTTTTGAGATCTTCAAGACTTTGTACGAAACTTAAACTGAGACTCTCACATAATTTAATATGAAAATAGTAAAAATAATAATTTTCCATAACTTAATATCATAAAACAATTATTTTTTTATAACTAAAATTCATCATCAACAATGGCACAAATTTTGAGTGGTCTTTATGAATTTAGGAAATAGGATATTCATGTTTTGATGTTGAAATTCCTGAATTTGAAATAAAAACAAAAATTCTCAAAGAATTGAACAAAAAACCAAAGAGAGATCGATGAATGATAATGATGATTAACTTTTTCTTTCCTTTTGATGTTGATTGGAGGTGAAAGCGTGAGGGTATATATAGGGTCAAAACCTATATATACTGATATTATTTCTTTTTATGCAAATGTTTTTACAAAGAAAAAAAAAGTTTTTAAAGAATAAAAATGCACACCCAAGGACTTTATTTCTACTCAAAAGGCCTTAAATGAAGAGAAACGCGCTTGAAACCAAACGAGCCAAACACATGCTTGTCGTGTCAATGTGCTGCACACTAGAATATATAAAATGTTTACAATATTAAGGGTGCATTTTTGCTCACCACCTTAACCCTAGGTGTACCCTCACCACCCCTCCCAAAAGTTGACACATGTCCATGAGTTTAACTATAGTTAATTCTTATTTTTTATTTATTTGATAACATTATTATGAGAGAGAAACAATACTTCAATAAGATTTTTCCTGATTTACCCTTATTAACCTAGCAAACTTTCCACTTTTTTAAAATTAATTAACAACTCCCCAAATAATAATCTATGCTGATCTTCAATTGCAAGCTTCCTCCATTTGTTCAGTGAAAGATAGGTAATAATCTATCCTGCTTTTTTTTTTTTTTTTTATAGTACTTTGTATTGCTTGATTATTTTTTATACTTTGGTGATTGCTCTGCGTTATTTAGTTTTTTTAGTCCATGATGTTGGTATGTCTGGTGGATCAAGACTAGCACAGAAAGGAATGATAGAATGAACCATACTGCAGAGCCAGAGTAATGAGACAATGAAGGGTATTATTGCAGAGCTTGGTTCCTTCATCGTTTTTGGAATTTCTGCAACTCCAATATATTTTGCTCCTATGGAGTAAGCTTTATTTAGAATAATAAAACCAGAATTAATTAGTCCAAAACTTGCAACATCATAATTAACTCATCGGTTGAAGAAAGAAAACAGGTTCAAGGATATTGAGAAATTGCAACGTAATAATATATTGAAGAACAGTGTAACTTTTGGGCGTGTATAAAAAGAGTTAACTAAAGCCAATTGAGATTCAAAGTATCTGGGTGTGTTCTTCAAAGTATTGAAGCCTGTGAATTGATATTCATATTAAAGCACGGGATATAAAGCCAGTTGCCAATTATTTATTTGGGTAGTTGTTAATTAATTTAGAAAGGTGGAAAGTTTGCTAGGTTAATAAGGGTAAATCAGGAAAAATCTTATTGAAGTATTGTTTCTCTCTCATAGTAATGTTATCAAATAAATAAAAAATAAAGAATTAACTATAGTTAAACCAATGGACATGTGTCAACTTTTGGCAGGGGTGGTGAGGATACACCTAAGGTTAAAGTGGTGAGCAAAAATGCACCCCTAAAAGAATCCTTAGTATCTTCGTTTATGGTCTTGGGCTTAGCATTGTCTGCCATTGTTAATTCTGATTCAGATTCCTCTATCTCTTTATTTAATGCCTGGTCTACCTTTAAGTTAACAAACCAAATCTACCATTACTTCTTTTGCACTATACCTAGAGGCTAGGGCAGCTAATGCAATTAACGAAGTTTTTCTCCTAATTGGGAACCAAAGTCCATCTTTCTTTGGAAATTTATTGGAGTGGCCGTTACTCCAAAGTTTTTGGTGGGTAAGCTGAAAAAAGCCTAAATTTTTTGTTTCTCTCCAGCTTCTATATTCCTCCTGGGATTAACTTTTCAAAATATAGCCCAAACAGATGAGAAAAGAGAATTCAAGATTCATGGTTATGGATCACCAAAACAAGTTAAAAGTTAAAGAATGGGCAAAATCATTAAACCAAGTTGACTCTGTTAATTACTACTTGTCATGGGCATTTCTCGAATTAGGGAATCATTAAATGTCATCTGGGAAGCAGTAGTTGACTCACGTGCCGTCCGGGTAAAGCTGCCCCTCAACTCAACATGGATCTAGGTTTAACTTTCTGTATGTATGTCCATTAACAAACACCGATCCAGAAATCTTCACACTTCACAGACCAACCATGCACACACAATCCTCCTTCCTAATGTTCATAATTTAATGAATATTGTTTGCCTTCTTCAGTTGCAAAAAGAATTCAACAAAAATACAAAAAGAAAAATTTATACACACATGATATACTGTCATTAACAGAAATGTACTTACAGGAAATGAGGGAAGTATTTTCCTAATTTAATTTGCCCTATATGTGTGATGCCTACTAAATTTTTCTGAAATGTACACGTGTTCAGCACGTGATGACATTTATTTATCTAATGTTTCTTTCTTTAATTCAGTTTTCGACATTTAGGTAGATACTAGAGAGCCTCATCTAATAAAAGAAAGATTGTCTGAATATATGCTTGATTTGATTCTCCTATAAAATTCTGGTAAGCTTCAGTTTCTCTAATGAACTTTGTACTCACTTTGGTTGACATTTTGTAACAATGGTCACTAGACAACTAGATTCAAAATATAACCTCATAGAGCATTTCAATTAGAATTGTATCGAAAGGTTTAGCTTAGCTCAGCTGAGGTCAGCCTGAGCTCATAGAAACTGAGTTAAAAAAATTGAAGCTTTCAACACCAGAGATCATTAAAAAAAAACGCACCTAGCACTGTAAGGTCAGCCCACCAAAAAAATAAAATAAAACAACAGGGTGGGCTCAAGTCACCATAGCCCAACCTGTTCTACATCCACAATATCTACTATTTTAAGACAGCTATAGAATTTACCTAATTTCTGATGCCAACTCCCAGCGTCTTTGCATCCTCCTACTTATGCAGTTATGCTTCCCATGATGAAAATGATGTGATGGGTACTGTCCACGAACCTAATTTGGATTATGTGAGGCTTAATCTTGGGTTGTTGAGCACTCTGAATCCATATGCATTGATGTTGTGCAATTATCCTGAATATTGAAAATTTTACGTTAGGGAAGCTGAGCAAGTCAATCAAACTAGTTTGAGCTGTTTGCTAATGCATCAAAATAATTAATTCTAAATTTTACTAAATCATCACGTGTATCGTTGAGAAAAAAGATTTCAGCCTGACTTCATTAAAGCAGCTAATGCGACACAAGGTGACAATACCTCATACCTTTCTATCATTTACTGAGGCACTTGGAAGAGTAGCTCCTGATTGAGGTTTTGAGGAAGCTGACTGTGGGGAAGAACAGTTAAACTGCCAGTACATTGTTGAATAAGGAAAAGAACACTTGCATTAGTATATAGAATAACCAAGTAGAGTGTTTCTCAATTTACAACCTGTAAAATTCACTTGCCTCTGACACACAGGAGTCAAAGTTATTGTTCTCTTGTAAGTCATTGCCAGCTGACTTGTACTTTTGAGAAATAGGTGAACAAGAAAAACTTGTATTTCCTCCAACGCCTGTCCCATAAGCCTTTTCTTGAGACATTTCTGCATTGTTGTTGACATCTTCAATTCTGAAAGGACAATAACAATGTTCCTTAAAATATAACAGCGAGACCTAGCAAAAGCAAAACGACTACCTATGTTGCATTATGGTATTTGTTTATTATCTCCAATAAGAACATATTTCTCCAATCACAGAACAGTTTATACAATTTCCTGTTTCCTAAAGAAAGCAATATTGCATTCCAATATATTGATTTGTATAGGACAACTGGACAATACCTTTGATTTACAATTACCTAATTAACGCAGTTGACTATATAGATCTTAAATGGGGAGAAGAAGACGTCTTTCTACTGTTATCACATTACAGCTCGTATTGAAACAGGTTGGTAAGTTTAAATCTGGAAACTGCTAAACAACTCATGAATGGATGATAACAATATTAGTTCTACCTATTATCTTCCTTCGTCAAAATCATATTGCATCCTCCTTGGCGTTCCAGCATTGAGGAAATTACCCCTTTATCCTGGCATATAAATTACAGACATTTCCCACAAAGGAAGCAATGAGTTTCTTCGGTAGAGATCCATCGAGAAAATACTGAGGGAAGGTTCTAGATTCATTACAACAGAGAAAAACAAAAAACTTAAGAAGTCGCACCAAATATCACATATGTGGGATTCAATAGAATTGCTTCAGGACAATTATTCTCAAGAAAACAACTTTGTATATAAATTAGTCAGGTGACAGAATGGCAGGTTATACCTAATCTCTAGACAAGGCAATGGTAGATGTCTTAAGTCCATATATAGGTACCATCAATACAGTATCTGTCTATAATTAAACTTGATTATGGTCCCGGGTGGAAAGTTTTGAAGCAGAAACTCATATGTTTAAATCAAACTCAAACGTTCTCTACCTCTTCATTCATACTTCTAACAGTGTCTTGAATCTTCCTTAAGATGATCCCCAAACTCCCAACTTCAAAATGCAATGCCTGATCATGGAATATTTCAAGTAGAGTTTAGAATTCAACAGTAGAAGTCATTAAGATCTAAGCTGAAAATAAATAATGAAAAAATCTGAAATTTAAACCTGTTTTTCTGACATCAAATTCTGTATGACAACATCCCTTGATGATATAATTTTCTGAAGGTAAGGGTAAATTAAGACAAGGCGTTGATGATAAATATTAAGCTAAAAGAGTAGGTTATAGTTTAGGAATCAATCAAACAAACAAATCTTAAATGCTGGTGTGGATATCTCTTCTATTTGTGTCTGGCTGTTATTGCAAATTTTTGCTGCCTCCATCTGTGCTTCTAGTTCTGAGATGACTCTATCCTTTCCCCGAGTCTCACCTTCATAATTATTCAGTTTGCTTTCGAGGTCACAGATCCTTTCTGCATAACATAGTTCATGTCCAATAAATTATTGATGGTATCAAGTATTACATACAACTTCTGTTTGAACAATAGAATAACTTAATTTGCAACATCCATAGTTGATATACAATGGTACAGACTGGTTGAATTCTGGCATAACAGTTACACCAAAAAATTTATTATTATTATTTGGACAGCCCCCAGTTAAGTTAATTGCTTGGACATGACCCACAAGTTTCACTACCTAGCCCAAATAATCAACAAGGTTTGTACTTAGATAACTATAAGTTAGATGCAGGTGAATAAGAACTTGGAGTTACCTATAAATACTTTCTCAAATGTGGAAACAGTATCCAATTTGCTCTTTAAGCCAGCTACTGTTAACAAAACAGCAAGTTAGAAGGAATCTGAAACTGCAGCTTCAAATTCAATAGAAGCGTACATTAAGAATTCAAAGAGCTGCTTGCCTACTTCCTCTTTTTCACTCACGATACGTTGCACGTTATCCACAACTTTCTTTACAGACATTGCCTCCTTTTCTATTGAATCAAATAGCAATAGATGATATTTAATCTTCTCAGATAGGACAGAAAGCTTTCTATCTCTGCACTGAATTGAGCGTTTCATTTCACAAGTGGATTCCTGTACACGAATATGATGCCAGTGAGTAATTTGTCGGTTAAATATGTAGGATTAAAAATTCACCATGGAATTAAAAAGCATTAACAATATTGCATGGTAATCTCTCTCCACACAACATAAATATACACACAGACAGGCTCTACTAATTGGCACACAAACACTAACCTCATAAGCATTAACGAATGTGTCCCTTGACTGGAGTAGGCTTTGTATCGTTCCTTTCAACTCTTTTTGCTTGTTCTCGAGCATAGAATTGTCATTCTGAAGGTACCTTACCTGAAAGAACAAGCATTCACAAAAACAATTGGAGAAAAGGATTAAAAAAAGAGGGGGGAACAGCTCAATTAAAATCACATTGACTATGATCTCTAATAAGCATTTCGACAAACACTTCAGCAGCAAACAGTTTTACGTGATTTGACGAACCTCTCTTTCGAGTTTTTGGCGCAGCTCATTCGAAGAAGCTAATTCAGCCTGCGATTCCTGTAATTTCCTCCCATATTCTTCCTCGGTTTGCTTTTGTTTCTGTTTTCAAACACTTCATTAATACGAAGAAGTAAAATGCTATTTGAAAGAAAAAGTTTAAGTTGATTTTCAAATTTAACCTGAATAAGAAGACGAAGTTGCTCGGTGGCAGAGCGGTCCTTTTCCTGGAAATGTGTATTCACCAAAAAACCGATCAGAGAGAGATAGAGAGAGAGTGGTGTTGAAGACGATGATAATTCTTACTCTGAGTTCTCGGACTTCGGTGATGAGCGTTCGAAGCTGGAGCTTGAATTTGGAGAATTTAAGCAACTCCATTTTCTCTCCAAAATGTTCCATATCTACCTGTGTAAATTGTAATTGATTGTGCACTGCATGCCACTTTTTAGTTTTGAGGGATTTACTTTTCGGTCTCTGCCTTTGCCCGATTGAAATTTTCATCCAATGCCCCCGCTAATTCGCATTACACTTTCCCGCCACTGAAATATGGAGTTATGCTAATTTTTTATTTTACACAATTGATATTCCGGGGAAATTTAAATAAAGGAGCCCGGATTTGGTAATAACTACTTTTAATTATTTAATTATTTGAGATATAAGCTCTTTCGAGATCGTTACAATATTTTTGATACCTCTGTTTGTTTTTGGTTGGAATTTTGTTTTTTCTTCTTTAAAAAACCTTTTTTTGTTGTTGAAAGATTTATTAAACCATTATATCATTTACAAAATAATAATTTTGGGGCCCTTTTTAATTATGCAAGAGTCATGCTCACGCGTGACATTTCATGTTTGAAGCTCCTTATGTGGCCTACCAACTGGTAACATACAGATAACCAGTTGTTGATTTTACTTGATACTTCAATATCGGGTAGCCTTCAATAACATCAATAATTATGACATTTTCGCTTTTGAGATGCTTGGCTCATTGGCTACGTACTGAAATTTTATGATATCATAAAATTATTAGGTCTCTTGTTTTTTTTTTTATCTTTTTATCTTTTTAATGCTGGGTTAGGAATTCGAACTTAAGATATTAGGAAAAAATATGTATCACCACTAAACCAACTAGGGTTGGTTTTCGATGGCATGTTAAGCCAATTTCTCTTACCGCTGACCGATGGATTGACTATCGTTTTGCAGTGTGCAGGCAGCTAAGCTAACTCCATACAGAACGTACTGGACACTGACAGTTGTGTTGAAAATATGGGTGCCCAAATGGGTCACAAAGATGATGAAACCATCGCGAGAAGAATTCAAAAGCTTATCACATATGTTCCCCACCTCCTTGTCCAGTTAGGCTGTCTGGCATTGCTCTTTCTCTTTGCTTTTATCTTCCAAATAAGCAGGATTTACAGCTTTTCATTCAAAAATAGTTATAATAATTGATGAGAATCTAGATGCATGTTTTTTTTGGTTAGACCCAAGGGTGTCCACCGCCGACAGCAGTGACTAATCCCTTTCGCTGCGGGAGCTCTCCCAAAGGAGGTAAAACAGCTGGCCACGAAATGTGCTCCATTCCCATGGGCGGGGATCGAACTCCCAACCTCATGGTTAAGGGATGAGGTGAGCTACCACCACACCACATCTCATTGGGCAATGTGTTCCGGGAAGCCAGGTGTACCTGGGCCACCCAACTTTCATTGGGCTTCATTTATATGGTATCAAGACCCCATTTTCTTTTTATCCGGTAAAAGTCCAACATATTAATGTTGTGCAGCTAAGCACACGCTGTTTACCAGTTTGCAATTCTGCATATGTATGGACATTCCCTTTTCTTTTCATTTTTTGAGATATTTAGTGATATATTCATTTTTAACACTAATATTATAAATAAATCATATACCGTTGAATTTTTATAAACAAATCAAAAAAATAACAGCTGGTCTTATTGAATTTAATATTAATTATTAAATTACTTAGATGCCCTATTGAGTGTTTTGTGTATTTTTATGAGATTTTGGAGTTATGTTTGTTTTAAGAAATTGATGACAGTTTTGTAATTTATAAGAAGTTAAAAGTCTCTTTTTTATATTGTAAATGAGTTTTTGGTGTATTTTAAAAGTCCATTTAATGTAGAGTATTTTTATAATTTGGGCCCCTATATTGGGTATAATAGTGAATCTCCCCTTTTTTCCCCCTCTTCCATGGATTAGAGGAGATGATATTTGAATAAAAAATCTCGAATGAAGAGATAAATGCCTTTAATCAATTGAGTTATAAACCTCTTGTAATATCGAAGTTTGTAATTTATGATCACTCAAAATAAAAGACTTGAGAATATTGTTTTATGGTAAGTAAAATAAGGATATATATGGCACAACTACTTAACTCAGCATTGAATCAACTAAACCACTTATCAACCACTATTAAAGTATTAAGTAGGGACCGACCCATCTCATCTAGCATATCACATTACATTGAAAAGACAATATTTATGTATAATCCATAAACTACTCTGACATCTACAGTGATCAAACACAATCATTGAGGCTGGCTCTGCTCACAGTGATCTAAATATTTTGCATGCATATGCGGGATTCATAGTAATTTTATGATGTATGGACAATTGCCTGTGCGTGAATGACCGTTTTCTCACATATATGGATTATTTTATGATGTTTTCTCACAAAGACTCTCAACTATCCAAGTCCATATATGTTCATAAATGTCTTTAATCAATTGAGTTATAAACCTATTGTAATATCGACGTTTGTAATTTATGATACCACAATGCAATTTGTCATATTCACGTGCCTTAAACGACAACAATAAAGCATGCGCATAATTTTAACATAAGTGATATTGAGAAAGATGATTTGAACACATTAAGATTACTACTCTTAACTACTTATAAGCCTTTTACAATCAAATATATATATCATCATCATCTTATACGATATCAAGCTTTTCCCTTGCTTTGCTGGTATCCATATCTATCGGATATCAATCCCAAAGACGACAAAGCAGAGACCAGTATCACAATCAGCACACGTGACAAAATAGATGAACTGCACGTGTTGAATTTGTGCAAGTGTTTATCTAGAGAAAGAGCAACATATCCTTTCCGGCGACTCGTATGCCTGTCCACAATTGATATTAGAAAGGGGCAATGGTTTGGCATATTCGTCATATCCATCCATCACTCTTTATTTTTGACAAATGAGAATTGCATATACCAAACTAGGTCACCGTCAGGCCAATGCCAGAGCCTTTGCATTTTAATTTTTGCAGTACTGAACCATATATGCTAGCTGTTAAAGATGAGTGAATTAATAATAACACGTAGCATTCAGTTACACCGAAGAATTTCTCAAATTTAGTCATTGGAAGGAAAGTACTGCTGACAAGTGGTCCTGCGCACTTGTGCAACAGACAAGGAACTTACCAAGCTGTAGAGAAATGCGCATGAAATGAGAATCTTATTTTACCCAAAAGGCAGTGCCCAATATTTCATGCATGCATCCTTATTTGCACGTGGAGTTTACCGAAATGGAGTTTGGTGCTGTGACGGATTCTTTTTCCTATAAGCTTTCGAAGGGTAATGATTCTTTGTGAAAGTTGCTTCGGAATAGAAGTTCAAATGCAATGAGATGAACAGAACAGCAATGAATGAAAAATATTGAGGCTTCCTAATTTCCTCCAACTTAAGTAACTACAATTTAATGTGATTAGTTGGTTTGGGATTGGGACATCTGAATTCAGAAAAATAAAAGAGCAACATTTCCCTTTTGGGTAACAACGATCATGATAGGTAGGGGTGGGCCAAGCTTCCAAAAATGGTCCCATCCATGCCCTAACACACATCAAATCTAAAACCATGCTTAGTCAAATCTTAAATATTCATTAGACCCATAACACACATCATAATCATAACAATGATTAAATTATTGCGAACCCACTAACTTACCTTTTAGGAAATCATAAGCTACCTTAATCAAACCTACACAAAAGCCCAATTTAATCTAACTCAGATAACCAAAATATCGTGACCCGAGATTCGGGTCACGAGAAGAGAGTACTCTGAATTTGTACTTTGAGAAAACGTGAGCTCGACCCATCTTCTTTCATAACAGAAAAAAAAAAAAAAAAAAGTATCGTCCCCCACCGTCAATGCGGTTGACTGGACTTGTATTTAGATCCGACGGCGTAGAAGCGAGGCAGAGGTTTTACATAAAGAGTGGAAGAAGAGTGAGATAGAAGGCAGGGAGAGGGCATGAAAAGAAAGGGACAGTGAAACGCTGGAGGCTCCGAGAAAAGCTCTCACTGGAAGTGACTTGGTTTCGCAACTCCCGAGGTCGAAGTCTATGAAAATAGTGTGTGTTGTGAAAATTGAAGGAAAGAGAAAGAAAGAGAAAACTAAAGGGAAAACTCATCAGTACGCGGTAGGCACAGTGCGCACCAACCTCCACTGTCCAAGGAGATCACGCAGAGCTTCTCTCTCTTCCTAGTCCCTCTCTCTCTCTACCTCTCGCTATCCATTTCTAGCTTAACTGCTCTCACTTTCTCTCATCTTCTTTTCCGAAGCTACTACTTATTAAAAAACGCTCTCTCTCCCCTTCGCGGCTAAGATTTAACTTAATATTTGAATCCGGCGAATGCAAACATTTATTCGAACTCCAATTCAAATCTAAGCCTGAACTTGAATCGGATCGGAGTGTGAAAATGGATCCGCCTACGCTTGTCAACGAGTGCTCCTTCTCGAATGCCAATGCGACGTCGTTTAATCTCTCGGAGATCTGGCAATTCCCGATGAGCGGCGGCGGCGCGAGCGGTGGGGATTCTGGAGGAGGAGGTGCGCTGGGGCTGCGGAGGCCGAACTTCGCTCAGAGTTTCGCGCAGTTTGGGGACGTTTCGGGTGCGATTCGGGACGTCTTGGCCTGTAGTGATCCGAATCCGATGAGCTTGGACGTCAGAGGCAGCCACGGTGGCGGTGCCGCGAGGAAAAGGCTCGATGCAGAGGACGAGTCCCCAAAAAGCAGTGGCCATATTGGCGGGGTACGTCCTTCATTCAATATGATTCAATTGCTTAAACTCTGTTTAGCTTGCTGCTAATTATGATTTGGTTACTATTATTTGTGTTCGTTGATTTGTATTAACTTGAAGTATAAATGTGCTATTTACTGTTTGCTACGTAAACTTCTTGAAAATTTCTAAATCTATATATTTGTGATTGGAGCAAGGCTGTTTCTTTAATTGAACTATTTCTTAATTATATATGTATATGTTTTGTTCCCTTTTTTTTTTTTCTGGCAGAGTGATTGCGATGGGAAAAGGCTTAAAACAGCAAGAAGTAGAGATGAGACCAGTGAGTCGAAAGCCGAAGCAGAAACCAGTTCAGGGAAGCCGGTGGAACAAACTACTCAGCCCCCTGATCCACCTAAGCAGGACTATATCCATGTGCGAGCTAGGAGGGGTCAAGCTACTGATAGCCACAGCCTTGCAGAAAGAGTAATTTACTTCAATTCTCTTAAACAAGCTGTGATGTTTTTAATTTAATTTGTTTTTTATAAGTGATAATCATAATGCAGATGTATTGAATTTCAAGCAATGGAAATTGTATCTGCTATGTTGAGCTATTAAATGAGAGATACTGATTGGAACTTTGTGGTTGACAGGCCAGAAGAGAAAAGATAAGTGAGAGGATGAAAATTCTCCAAGATCTGGTCCCTGGTTGTAATAAGGTATGGTATGGCCGTCCTTAAAATAAATTTCATCTACTAGTCAACACCTAATTGCATGAAAATGTGTTAGAAATAGTTGGCAAGAAATTTTTCTTATTTTTTGTTTTAATTTATAATTTTTTCTCTTAGTCTGCAACCCAGTTAGACATCAGAACTAAACATGCTGCATCGATCGTATTGCGTTTAGTTTCAGCCTTTGCTTAACATGGTAGAAAACTGCTGATTAACGCAAGTTATCTAATTCAGGTTATTGGGAAAGCCTTGGTCCTTGATGAGATAATTAATTACATCCAATCGCTACAGCGTCAGGTGGAGGTATGAATATTTTTCCAATTCACTACCGTCGATCATTTTTTACTATGAATTTTTCCCACATGGAATCTTACAATCGAGCCTTATCGATGTACGGGGATGTTGCAGTTCCTGTCAATGAAGCTTGAAACAGTCAATACAAGAATGAACCCCGGAATTGAGGTGTTTCCTTCTAAAGATGTAAGTCCGTACATCCCGTATCCTTGTTAGAGCTTGGAATTGCCCTGTCCTCACGTTTTATCTTTTGGAATGCATCATAATGGGTAGTGCCATTTTGTTTGCTAGTTGCAACTTTTTCCCATATGCCATTGTATTATTGCGCATATCATGGTTGAAACTCTTTTCCAGATAGTGCAAGTCATCAATCTAAACATGCACATGTCATCAATTTTCTATGTTTAGTCTTCTGTGGAAATTGGTAAAGTAAAACCAGAGCAAGATGACAACCAAAGTTCCCCGAGTACCTCTTTACTGTATGTGAGATTCTCCATCTATGTTGTTATCCATCGTTGTCCATTTTAATGAGGGAAACCCCATATTTATATGTTTTGATAAGGTCTGTCTACATTGTTGGACCACAGTTCCATTCTCTTCATATAAACTTGTTCAAAATAATGCATCCCTCCTTTCCTCTCTAGTTATCCTTTCCTCTCCGTGTGTCGATCAATATAGGAAGTTATAATTCTAACATGTGTGGATAGACAATGGTGTCCAGTTAGAGTCTTAGTTATAGGTAAAGTTTATGTTAGGTCAAGCAAAAAAATATGTGGGAGGTGATTCATTCCTCTATTTTATGAGCTATCATTCTAGTAACAGATCAATTTATTGTTGCAGTTCGGTCAACAAACATTCGATACCGCTGCAATGGCATTTGGTACGCAACCTCCGAGGGAGTATAGTCGGGGGTCTTCACCAGAGTGGTTGCACATGCAGGTTGGTGGTGGTTTTGAAAGAACATAGCCTAGAACGTCCTCTTCGACCAGGAATAAAAGCATCAAGGCAAATGCTTCCTCAACCTTCATTATCTGTTAAAAAAAGTATAGCGCATTATGTTAAATCAAGGAAGATCTCCTTCTCATATCCTACATCAGAGCATGGAGTTGTGGTTTTGGCTGTCTACAGAAAGGCTGCTCAAACTTAGTTAAAGTTACTAAACATCGTCTCTCCATTTGTCTGTGTGTTGGAAAATTGAACTTTTGAACTTGATATATCCTCTATAGCAGGCTACACATTCTTCTCCTTATAAATACCCAAACATAACCTCCGGAAAATGAGTAGCCTTCTTGCAAAAAGAATGCTGCTTGTTCTATATTTCAGATGCTCACCTCTTGTGTAAACTCTGTTTTAACATTGATTTATTATTAAGCTGAAACTACCTTAAATAAGTGAAAATGACGCCTTTGCTTTCTGCAAATCCATATTGACTTTGGTCTCATCCCATCCCTGGATGCGGGCCTTTGTGGAGCTTCCCAAATGTTTATAAGCAATAATTTTTTTTTCCTTTTTTGAAACAAGAACAACGTTGCAACAAAAGATCCACATGGGATTGTAAACCATACAAGTCAAATTTCAAAAGATCTATGCAAACATCCTTAGGAAAATTGATTATGTTCTTGTGCCTGCATGATATTTTGAGACACAAATTTGAGGGGAAAGGAGGACATTGGACTTGGACTTGGACTTGGAAAATCAATTTTTGAAGTCAAACTGAAGACTATTTAAAGCCCCCCCATTTGAAATCATTTCAATTTTAGTTTTTAGTTTTCACTTTTTGTGCTAGAGTATAGAGGAAAAAGAGGGAGGATAGAAGTGAGAATGAAAGTGAAGTTGGGATTAAGAGGGAAGATGAGAGAGAATGATGTGAGGGAGGAGTAACAAAATTGAAAACTGAAATATATTTGAAATTATTTTCACTTTCAAGTTTTTGTTTTCACTTTTGTTACTCCTCTCTTCTCATCATCTTCTTAAATCTCATCCTCACACCCATTTTCACTCTCATTTTTTTCTATACTCTAGCACAAAAAATGAAGGGGAATGCTAGCAACCTTCTCTTATGAACATTCTCCCTTGCCCTCATGACACGTGTCATTTCTTTACACTTAAAACAATGCCATTTAAACATCAAACAACCTAACTTTTGTTTTTCCATATTTAGCATTATTTGATGTATTGACTTTACTTTAATTTATTAATCTTTTTTCACAGCTTTCTTAATACTTTGTAAAAAAATATTATATTAATTTATTAAATATTAAAAAAAATTAAAATAAAAAACCTATCTCAAGTTGTCCCCACCTTCTTCCCCAAAGCCCAGCACCTCCATCTTCCCCACCATCTCCTTAGCGCCACCCATCCCAAACCCACCATCTCCTCACCACCCCCCATACTCTTGCCCTATTCTCACCCTCTTTTTCTCTCTTCCCCCAAAACCAAGCCCCTACAAGTTTTGGCTACGGTAAGAACACCTCAAGGCCATGGCAAGCATTGTCCATTATACTAAATTTGGGTTTGAGGACCATCACCAAGCACCAAGCACCAACAACAACAACAACAACCCGGCCCAAATTTAAAAATCTCACCTTACAGTTGCAAATTTTAATATGAGAAATAAACAAAATGATTTTGATGGATTTTGATTTTTTTTTTTTTTTTTGGGTGGGAGATGTCATGCCGTTACGGGGGTGAAGGTCTAGCTCTCTCAAAATGATGAGAGGGAGGGTTGGATCTGGGGCTGCAAGTATGTGATTAGTTAAAGAGAGAGAAAGTTGTTTAAAAAAATTGAATGAATTGAACTAAACATACATCAAATAAGGGTAAATATGGAAAACAAAAGGTAGGTTGTTTGATGTATTATTGACATTATTTTAAGTGTAAAGAAAATGACACATGTCATGAGGGAAATGAAGAAGGTCAAAAAGAGAAGGTTGCTAGCCTTAAATGAAGTAAAAACTAGGTTTATTTACTCTAGTAACTCCTGAAAACTTCGGTCAAATCTCACTTAACCCTTCCAAAGTTAAAATGGTCCACTTAACCCCCTTGATCGTGGTTTTTTTTTCCCCTTTCCCCCCCCCCCCCACCATTAACGTCATTCAAAAGACCGTAAAAAATGTTGACGTGACATGGTCATTATGGTAAAAGCACCCATGATGCCCAATTGCTGAGCGTACTCAGCATCCTACGTGGCATAGTGGACCCCACATGCATTGAAAATCCAAATCTAAGCGACTGAGTTTGTAGATTCTGGCAAAAGAAGAACCTTCTCAGTCGAAATAATTTAGGGATTAGGGTTTGGAGTGTATAATCAAAGAGAGAGAGAGAGAGATTCGAAAATATGAGAAGAAGTGAATATTGCAGAAGAGTCAAATAAGAAGAATCGAAATATTGGCATTGCGCAAATATAGGAGAGATTGAAAAGAACAATGACGGTGCCGAGAGAGAAAGTAGGTTCTCAACCCAAGTACGGTAAGTGACCTTTGCTTTTGAAATGAAATCGACGAAAGCAAGAGATTTAAGTTTAAGCTTTTTTATTGTCTGCTTGCTTTGTTGGGTTGGGTCCAAAAGTGTTGAGTTTGATTAGCCTAGAATAAAAAATTGTTGTAGTTCCCTATGTCTTGCTTTTATGTTTTCTTGTTTATTAGTTGTTTAAAGGTTCTTTTAGTGCTTTAAACATTTTAGTTGCAGGTGAATTTTGCTCCTGTTTGTTTACTGGTAGTTTGGTGGTTGTGTTGTCTTTTTTAAACTATACATATGACTAGGCAGTGGTTAAACTATACATATGGCTAGGCAGTGGTTAAAGTGTGTTTTTTTTATGTTCTGTTGTGCATATGACAAAGGAATAGTCACCTTTGAAGTACACGATAGAGTTAGAATGGTAAAATCCCCAAACCTTAATGAGTGGTGGTTCTATGTTGGGGGGGGGGGGGTCTATTGATTATTTGGACTGGTGTTTTCTGGGCTACATAAATTTGTTAGAGATATATGTGTATGCAAAAGAACTTGGCTACCATGACCAAGTGGTTGTGACATGGATACAAAATGGTAAAAAAATGTGTATAGATAATGATGCTCAACTACTTGATTGGTGTCATTTGGTGCCTTCTATCTTTGAAAGAGTGATTGTAATTTACTTGGAACACCCCACTGTTATTAATGTGGATGAATATGCAGTGGCTTGGAGGGAGAGGGGTCCTATTGCAAGAAACCTAACTGCTGAATTTGAACATGAAGATGAGAGTGATGAACAGTCTGGTTATGAAGGTATGTATGAGGAGGATGAGGATGATGGCATTGTTGTGTTAGAAATATGCCCTTAAAGCCAACTAATTATGTAATAGTTATAGTTAAGGACATATTTGATTAAAGACATATTATGTTATCAATGGGCAAGAAAAGTTGTTTTATACATTAAATCATCATATATTATCTTTCAATATGTAGAACAACCATAGTTCAAGGAATACACAAGTGGATATGAGAGCTATGTAATGAGATTGCATACATGGAGACTTCTCATCATTCCTAAATCTTGAATATATTCCTAGTCATAGGAATATTGATTGGGCGTCAATATTCTGCAAAGATCAGTACACACAGTATCGTTTCTATATGTAGGGAATGACAATGTCTTAAGTCATTAAGTGTGGAGACACATCGATATGTGTGTAGGGGCTTGTAGAAGAATAAGTATACTGAACGCGATCCAACACATGAGTTACAGTATGGAAGTCTTTACTCATATGTCAAGCTGGAACTCATAAATTGCAATGGTGCAAACTAATCCTTAGACCTGAGGCATCATAGATGTTTTGTGGCTATGTTGTTAATCTTTGAAGGCACTATATGGTCATGCTAAATTAGGCATAGCTTAAAGGTGCACATTAGGATTCTCAATAGAGTCATTGAAGCAAATGAATGTATAACAAGAAATCCCTACTCTCATTAAAGGAGAGAAAATACTCCAAGATATGATTGGTCAAATCTCTGCGCAGAGTAGTGGATAAGACTTGAAAGAAGAAGTCTTCAAATCTTACCAAGATAATCATATAAAAGGAATTATTCACATTAGGATATTGACAATCGGATTCCATGATATAATAATGTGAATAAGGAGTATTGACATAAGAGAAAGATTCAATTACATGGTCATTCCAATTTGAATACGTTCTTTCACAACGTCTCATTTAGCTCAGATAACCGTGACTTGCTGCTAGGAGACAACCATGGTTTGTGGATATCCTAAAAGGTTTAAATTAACCTTTATTAATAGGAAGAATTAAATTTTGGAATTTAATTCGTATATCATCTCTGAGGAGTTGAGTCAACCTACTATCTTGCTAAAGGGAACTCACGGATCTGCACACCCAAAGAATGTGATTAGAGATACAAATGAGGAGAAATGAAATGAGCATACACAAATCAATGGTTGATAAAAAAAGGTCAAAGTCAACGGTCAAAAGTCAACATGTTGACCGGAGCAATTGATCAAAGTCAAATAGTTCGACCGGGTCAATTAAGTAAGACTATAATAATAATAATAATAATAATAATATAATAGTTAAATTATAATTAAAAGATTAATTATGAAATTAATATTGACATATATAAATATTGGATTGAGCGTTTAAATATGATTTAAAAAGAAATGGACAAAATAGCCCAAAAAGTTATTGAGCCCAGGTGATAAGTGGCATAAGATGACATGACCCATGGACCAAATGGAGCCTTAAGTACCCACCAAATTGCCTTTTGTGTTGTCATATATAAGCTAAGTGTTGGAGAAAACCTAGTTAGGGTTTTGGGTTTCCTATTTTGGTTGATGAGTGATTATCTTTGTATCTCATCTTCCATAAACCAAAAATTGGTCCAATCAAGAAGTAGACTAGCATCCATACTTCTTGATTGCCTTCTCTTCATCTCTAGGAGCATTTGGTGTATTGAGGTAGATGACTCCAATCTTGGAGCCTTAAGGTGAAGGAGTCAAAATCAAGAGAAACAAAAGGCTTTTCCAACAGAGGTGTTCATTTTTAAGAAATCAAGAAAATGTCATAAAGGGTAAGTATCTATTCCATTTTTCCTTTTTCTATTTGTGTTCAAAGAGACTACGCTAAGATACTTGGTTTAAAATGAAAAATGTTTAGCTCAACTAGTATAAACAAAATGAATCCGCTATTTAGAATGTTTTTGTTGTATATGTTGTGGCTAAAGTTCATTTCATAAGCATTAGATGCATGTTTCCTTCATGCTATTGATGAGGTTATAAATATAGATGATGGGGTTGATGACATTGCTGTTAATGTGATGGACGAGGGTGATGAAGGTACTGTTCCTGAGGGTATAAATGTGGCTAAGGAGGGTGATAAAGGTTCTGTTCCTGATGGTATAAATGTGGTGATGAAGGTACTGTTCCTGAGGGTATAAATGTATAGGATGAGACTATATATGAAGAGGGTGAGAAGACAAAAGGACTGAAAATAAGAGTGAAAACAGTGAAGAACATGGGGAAAACCTTGAATTTTATGACAGTGCTTATGAGTAAAGTGAAGATGAACAATGCTTGCTGGAGGAGGATGATAAAGTATTTGACAACTATGTTGACCACAATACTCCATATATTGATCCAACTGCAGATGAAGGAGAGAAATCAGACGATATGGCTGTGTAGAGGCTTTTTCTTCCGGTAGCTGTAAATGGGTTGGGTTACCGTAAAGAGCAGATGGATGAAATTATCTCCTGTGTCTGAGTTTGAATATCAAGCGCCAAAAATGCTTTGAAAGGATAAAGATGCCTTAGGAAACACCTTGGTTACCTTCACCAACAAAAATAACAACAGCTTGCAGACAGATTTTCTAGCTTGACATGAGAGACTTGTGGTATGGGAGCAAAATTGACATGAGTTTAGTACTGAAGAGAAAGTTATGCGTTCTTGGGGGAAAAATTGGGTGTTAAGGTAAGAGAAGAAGGGTTTGCAGGAAGGTTTGGTTGAGAATGAGGATGAGTAGCTTGAGTGTTTTTCTGGCAGCTTGACATAGGCTCTGTCACATGTTAGAACAGTCTGCCAGAAGAGGAAAAATATGGGAAAAGGATGAATAGAGCATGAATTTGCTGGGTTTTGCAGGTGAGAGAGGAAGCTTGCTCTCTGGATGTGGTTGTTTTAGCTAGTGATGAAGTAGTGAGTGTGCCGGGTAGTTTCCAGCAGCTCGACGAAAACTCTATCCAAAGTTTACTGAAAGGGAAAATGGGAAGAGATTGAAGGATGGGGCTCGAAATTGCAGAGTTTCAGAGATGAAAGATGAAGCTTGCTATCTAGATATAGGTTGTGATGATGGGTAGGAAATGCCTTTTTTTTTTATAGGCGCTGGAAGCTACTCTTTTCCAAGAAACCTTAATGGTTTCTATCCAATTTGGCCAAGCTTTTTCCTTTATTTCTCCTCCCTTCCTTTGACTTATCTTATTTGGTGAAATTCTCTCTGCCCATTTGCACAAACAGGGATTTTTGGGAGCTCAATGTTCTTCCCGCAGCTGCCTCAGTGGAGAACTCCCATTTTCAGCCATCTTTCTTCCTTCTTTTCTCCTCTCTTCTATGGCTAGATCTGATGGGGGGAAAGAAATGGGTATGTACACTGGTTTGAAGGGTGTTTTGCTCAAATATCCCTTGGTTTTTCTGATGGCTTATGTTGGGATTCATTCTCCTCATGTGCTGGAGCCTCCCAGCAGCTTGCACACATGGATATTTTGGCTTTCATTGTGGTTTTTGTTTTCAGCTAGGTGCTGGAGATTTGTAGAAATTTTCTTGGGTTGCTTGGGACTTCTAGGACAATAAGTTGTTTTATCAAGTAAATGAGCTAACCTTATCAAGTGTTGGTCTATTTTGGTTGAGTTAATGGGCTATTTTGATTGAAGTAATGGGCTATTTTCTCTTTTGTGCTCACCCACATGTTTGGGCTTAAGAAATGGGCTTGAGTTTTGATACTCCTAAGCAACCCGGGACTTCCATTTCTCGACCCATCAATGGGCCTCATGTCAATTTATTACCATCCGTACCACAATCCACTCAAGTAAGCCACATGCATCTTGTGTGACTTGAGCCCATTTAAGCTTGTAGCATGACGTGTTGCTTATTTGCTTGGCGTAACATGTGTGTAAGCGCATATAACGAACTTTTGCGTGCCCAAATCGAGTTTTTTCTCGATAAGGTATCGCATTGAGTCGGGAATATATTTGGGCTTAATCTTGGATTTTTTTGGGCCTCAACATGCTGTGAGTAATGTTAATAGCTTGGATAGTAGCTCATGTGATGAGGTTGATATGCCTATGAGAAAAAGGAAGAGGAAATTGCCCAAGTTTAATGATTTTAAGCCTGAGACAGATTTGAGTAACCCAATCTTTAAACTTGGTCTAAGATTTTCCAGTGTCTATGTATTTAGGAAAGCAGTGATAAATTATTCAATATTCAATAGAAAGAATATTAAGTTCTCCAAGAATGATAAAGATAAGATTAGAGCAGTTTGTGATGGGACCAAGAATGGAAAATATCCATGGTTTGTTTATGCTTCAGCTGTAAATGGAAGTAGCATGGTTCAAATTAATAGTTATGAAGAGGAGCACACTTGTGGGATTGTTGAACGCAAAGTCCATGCTAACTCATCATGGTTAGCAGAGAGATATGCTACACAGCTATCTAGAATAATAAATTGGGATGTAGGAGCTTTTAAGGAAAGGGTGAATGAAGGTTTATGTGTCATATCTTCAAGATCACAAATATACAGAGTAAGGCAAAAGACAATTGCTGTAAGTGAGGGGACTTACACAAAATATTTTGAGTATCTTTGGGATTATGTTGAGGAGCTAAAAAGGATAAATGTGGGAATTACTATAAAGATTAAGTCCAATTTTGAGGGTGACAAATCCAAATTTGAAAGGATTTATATATGTTTGGCAGCTACAAAGAAATGGTTTATTGATGCTTTGAGGCTAGTTGTTGGTTTATATGCTTGTCACATTAAAGGGCAGCACCCTGGACAATTACTCTCTACTGTTGGTGTTGATCCTAATAACGACATGTATCCAATAGCTTATGCAGTGGCAGAGGCTGAGAATTATGCGACTTGGAGTTGGTTTTTGGAACTCTTTGAAGTTTATCTCGGCATTGAAAATAACAATGGGTATGTGTTCATTACAGATAGACAAAAAGGATTAATTGATGCAGTGGGTGACATGTTCCCAAACTATGAGCATAGACATTGCTTTAAACATCTGTATGTCAATTTTATACTTGCTGGCCATAGAGGATTAGTTCTGAAACAACATATGGAGGCTGCTGCAAGAAGTACAACTATACCTTGGTTTCAAGTAAAGATGAAAAAGCTCCAAGATTTGTCAGGACCAACTTTTGATTGGTTGGCAAGGCTTGATCCAATGCAGTGGTGTAGGTCTCACTTCAGAACACACTCAAAGTGTGACATTATCTTGAATAACATGTGTGAGGCATTCAACAGGTCTATCCTTGATGCTAGAGACAAGCCTATTATAACAATGCTTGAGAGGATTAGGTATTACATCATGTTGTTGATGGCAAGTAAAAGTGAAACTATGGAGAAATGGGCTTATGATGTGGGCCAAGAGTTTTTGCAACTCTTGAGAAGCTTAAGAAGCAGTTAGCCTAGTGCATTCCAAGGCTTGCCGGGAAGAGCAAATATGAGGTTAAGTGTTTTGGAGGCACTCAAGTGGTAGTTGATTTGAAAAACAAAAGTTGTTTATGTAGGCAATGAGATCTAACTAGGATCCCATGTAAGCATGTTTGTGATGTTATTGGGCAGTTAAATGGCAATCACATCAGCTATGTACATGATTATTACAAAAAAAAGGCCTTCATGAAAGCTTACAAACCCATGGTTCATCTAATGACAAGCCAAGATTTGTGGGCTAAAATAAATTTCCCACCTTTGTTGCCACCTAAGCATAAGCGACAAAGGAGGCCAAAGAAAACCAAGATAAGCTCAACTAGTGAACCATCTCCAAGCTCTAATCCTAAAGCTAAATACTTGCCAAGGTATAATTTGGAAACCAAGTGTTCCATATGTAATCAATCTGGCCATAATAAGAGGAAATGTCCAAAGGTAAATGAAGCAGAGAATAGCAACCAGGTATATTCAAAGAATTTGATTTTAAAAGTTTTGTATGTTTGGCATTCTTATATGGATTCATATGTGATGTTTGTTGGCCAGTTACCATCACAAAGGCAAAATAAGACAACCCCTCAAGGCAACACATCAACTCAGAGAATTACAAGATAATCAAGGCAGAAACAAGCATCATCTTTTACACAATCAAGGCAAAAACAACCAGTAAGTTGGGTTTCTTTTATTTAAGTAACATTATGAAACTCTTCATTTGTAGATATTAATCAAAAAGCAGTCATGTTAATCTAACTCTGCCACAATTTTCAGATCATATCAAAGGCTAAAAAAAGGACCAATCATCACCAAGCATCTTCTCAATCTAACTAAGCTTCTCAACCTTCTCACCAACCAGCTCAACCATCTCAAGAATCTCAATTTGAACAAGCCTTGCAAGCATCTCAGTTTGAACAAGCCTCTCAAGCTTCTCAGTTTGAGCAAGCATCTTAAGCTTCTGTGTTTGAATAAGCCTCCTAGTCTCAAGAATCAAATTCATCTAAGCCTTTAAAAGCTTCCTCACAAAGGAAAGTTATGTTTAAGTATCTAGCTAAGAGAAAAGCATTATTGACAAAGTTTCAGCCATAGAGATATTGAAAATCTCTGCTCTGTTTTTATGTTTTCTGTGTCTTGGTGAACACATAAGTTTTTTAGTAGAAACTGTATGTTTGGTGTTTTATTGTCTACTTTATTTTTGGGTACAAACTATTTGGCATTCCCATGGATATCACAGGTGCATATTCAATTTTTTGTATTTTGTTTTGGCATTGCCATGGATTAAACATGTGCTTACAAAGTCTTTCTTTTGAGTTATGTACAAGACTATGTACAATTTATGTACAAATTATTAATCAATGGCAGTTCAAAAAATCTGAAAGGTTTCAAGAATTATTGGTGCTTACAGAAGTGCTTAGTCTTAACCATTACAAAAGGGCTTTAAAACCATTACATTTTCAAAATGCTACAGCCATTACATAAGCCTCTCATCTCACTACATTCCCATTCAACTAGGTACATTACACCACATTATTTAACTTTCAAACGTACCAATTGCTTAACTTACATTACATAACATTGCTAAACCAAACCATAAACACAAAGGCCCAAGAAATAAACAGAGCAATCCAAAACTTCTTCTCTCTTGCTCTGGCATGCCCAATCTGATCTTCAACTTCTCTCTTTGTCCTCAGCAGCCAAGCCATTAGAGCTCTCTCACGGGGAGGCATTTCAATATCAACCTATACAAAAAACCTACAACTGTTTTCCCCATCTGCATTCAAACAACAATTCCATCACATTCTCACAATTTATTGTCCAAATTTTGATAAAATAGCAAATCCAAAACCTACCTCTGACTTTGGACACACAAAGAACCTCCGAAGTGGGTTAGACTTGTCCAAGAAGTTTGCAGCCGAGCAAACCTCCTACAGTAGCAATGAGTTGTAGCAACGGCTAGCTCTTCTCTTCTTGGAGGTTCTTTCCTCATCTTCACACCCTTTAATCGAAGAAAGATGGAGAAATTTATCTCTAGGGAATCTTAAATCCTTGAAATTGTGGTAAGTAATTTTTCTGGGTTAGAAACCCTTTTATCAAAGAAGAAGAGAGAGAATTGTTACTGGGGTCTGCTTCACCCCTTCAGTCACATAGATTTGGATTTTCAACGCCCGTGGGGTCCAATATGCCACATAGGATGCTGAGTACGCTCAACAATTGGCCACTATGGGTGCTTTTACCATAATGACTGTCAGTGGCGAAGCTAGGATTTCATGTATGTGGGGGCTTCCTACAAATTATAAAGAATCAAAAGTTCGAACTCACAATACATACGAAAAATAGTATATATATATATATATATCACATATGTCAAGAATTTATTGCTTATTGGTTGCAATCATAATTGTCCTCGGCAAAGGGATAGACAAATATATTTTAAGCAAGAAAAATTGTAAGAGATAGACAAAGAGTAGCGATTTAACAAATATCTTTAAAGCCTTTTCCCCTATTAAACCCAATAGAAAGAAGAAAATCAAAATTTCACAAACTAAAAAAAAATCTAAGGTCCCTTTAAGCATTCATATCATACATGAAAAAATGTTTTATATAAAAATATTGACTCAGTATGAACAATGGTTTTTCAAAATAATCATTTTCTCAAGATAATTTTTGGTGGCTTTTATTTCTTACATATTGTATGGGACTTTTACCTCCAGCAGCTGCAAATGGGCTGGGCTGCTATAAAAATGGCAGACTGATGAAGTTGTCTCCTTTGCCTGAGTTCGAAAATTAAGCCCCAAAATACATCGAAAGGGCAGTAGAGCCTTAGGAAGTATTTTGGTTACCTTCACCAACCAAAATAATGGCAGCTTACAGATAATTTATGCATGCTTACAGATAAAATTTTAAGCTTGGCATGAGAGGCATGTGGCATGGGAGCAAAAGCAACATGAGTTTAGCACTAAGAGGAAATTTAGGCTTTCTTAGAGGGAAAAAGGGAAGTGTTAAGGTGAGAAAAGAGAGATTTTGTAGGAGATTTGGCTAGGAAGAGAGAAATGAAGAACAATGCTCTTCTGGCAGCTTGACAGATACTCTGTTTACCAGAAGAGAAGAATGGAGAAGATGGTGAACAGTGCATGAGACTGCTGGGTTTTTGCAAGTTAGAGAGAAAGCTTGCTCTCCAGGCGTGGGTTGTTTTTGTTGGGTAGAAGAGGCCTCATTTTATAGGCGCTGGAAATCATCCCTTCCCAAGAAACCCTAATGGTTTCTACCATTTTGGCTAAGCTTTTCCCTTCTTTTCTCTTCTCCTCCCCTGGCTTTTCCTATCTTGGTGAAATTTCCTCTGTTTATTAGCACAAAATCAGGAACTTTGGGAGCTCAAGGCCCCATTTTCCCGCAGCTGTCTCAATGACAGATTTCCATTCCCAGCCATTTCTTTTATTGCTTTCTTCTCTATTTTCCATGGCCAAGTCTGATGGGAAAAGGAGTTGGGAAATATATGCTGGTTCGAAGGGTGTTTCTGGCAGCTCGCAGGCTAATATTCTTTGGTTCCTTGAATGTTTCTTGCTTGGAACTTGCTCCCTCCATGTTTGAAGGTTTTGTTTTGTGAACCTGCAGACTTTCTCTACGTGGCTTCTATTTTTCCAGCAAAGGGCTGAGGCTTTTGTGGGCTTATTGTGAAGCTTTGTATGGGCCAAGGTAGTTCATTAAATAAGTGGGCTATTTTGTTAAATATTGGGCTTTTGAGTCAATAGGCTATTTGGGGCTATTTGGGTTATTTGGGCTATTTCTTTTCTTCTTGTGCTCACCCACATGTTTGGGCCTAAGAAATGGGCTTGAGTCTCGAGGCTCCCAAGCAACCCGAGACTTTCCATTTCTCGGCCCATCAATGGGCCTCATGTTGATTTATTACTATCAATACCACAACCTACTCAAGCAAGCCCCGGGCATTCGAGTGGCTTGGGCCCACTTAGGCTTGTAGCGTGGTTGGGTGTGTAATAATGATTTCCTACTTAGCATGGCATGGCATGTCGCTTGACATACTTTTTACTATGCTTGGTGAGATAATTAGCATGGATTTCCAGGGCCGATATATTCTAGCATGACGAATTATTTATTTAGCATGGCATGTGGATTGCAACTCGTATGTGGCGGGTTTTTGTGTATTCTGCTTTACGCCTTTCTTTGATAGAGTGTCATTTTGGGCCGATAATTTATTCGGGCCCGACCGTGGATTTTTTGGGCCTCAACATTAGCCCCCTTAATTATTAGGGCCATGGATAGGTGCTAGAATGGGCCGAATAATTAAACCTGACCTAAAAAATCAAATTTATAAGCTCCAGCAGATTTTATCATTTCCCAGATACCAACTTCTTCCTTTTTCATTTACTATTTCTTCCTTCTTCTCCTTCCTCCTTATGCGCACCAGAGTATCTCTCTCTCCATCACCTTCATCTTCTTTTTCCTTTTCTTCCTCCAACGAACTCAGGGCGAGAGAAAGAGTGGCTGAGATCAAGAAGAATCGCATGTCTACAGCAGCTGGAATGAAGTTCGAGCCAAACCCGACTCCGTCATTCCCCTGTCTGAAGAAATTTGCTTGCCATTGCTGGAAGAGATTGTCTTTGTGCAGAATTTTCTTCCAAAATCCCTAATTCCTTCATTCTTGGTGCATCTGAGGTTATCCTTTGAGGGATTAACAAGGTATGCTCTTTTCTCCTGCAATTTCTTGCATCTATTGAGGGGTTTGTTGGGTTCTTCATACCCATGGGTTTTGCTCTTTGTTTTGGTAGCCAAACATCCACTCCTTTTGACCCATCCATTTTTTGTTGGAGTAATCGTTAGCAAGGAAGAGTTTGCATCAGTTTTTGGGGTTACCCCCCTTTTTGATTTTATTTCGGCAAGCTGCTGGAAGAGTGCGAACGTTGTGAGAAGAAATCGTTGGTGTAGACTGCATCCTTCTATTTTCTCCATTTTCTTCCCCCTTTTCATCATGTGGTGGCCTTTTTTTGTGCTGGTGAAAAGGCTGAACTTTGCATGATGCGTTTTTTCTATGTAGGTGCATATGTCTCTGGCACAAGTAAGGGAAGGTGGCAGAAGCCTGCATCATATTCCTTGCCGCTGGAAGCTTCGAGTGTACCGATTTCGCAACTTGGCAATTTGGATTTCTATCTCGATTTCTCAGTAAATAGTTCTGTTCCTTCACTGGAATCGTGAGTCTTTCTTTTGGCTTTGTAGGAATAGACATAGACTGGTGCTTGGCCTAGGCTTGTTTTTCTTGTGAACACATGCTTAATTAAATCTTGACTTTTCTCTGATCTTGTGGAAGTAGAAATTGACAGAATGCATGCTCTGCAATGCTTGAATCGGGAGAATTTGCTTGTCATGGGAAAGCTTGAGAATTTTGCTTGCCATGGATAAATTGCCAGCTGCTTTGATATTTGCTTAAGCATTTTCTTTGGCGTGAGCTTGACTTGCCATGTTTGGCATATATTTTGCCTGTGCTACATTCTTGACCACTTTTCTAATTGTTGTTGAACTATATGAATCACTAGCGTATGCTTGTAACCGCATGATTAATAAATAGGATTAGAGGCTATTGAAAGCTTGAGGAAAGCACCATTGGTTTCTTTTTACAAGCTTAGAGCTTGGACATGGATAACTATTTTTTTTTTTTTTTGGCTTTATAGGGATAGATATAAACATGTGTATGATGGGTCTGCAAGAATGCAGTGTAACTCATAGAGATTTTTTTTGTTTTTATGAAAAAGGTTACTAGGAGGTAAGTGGTGTTCAGTTTGTAACACTTGCTTTGTGAAAGGGTCTGCTAGAACGATTGATTGAGCATGGAATGAGAACTTTGCTTGTCATAAGCTCGAGTAATAGATTACATGATGCTTCAAAATTTTTTTGTTTATGCATTTCGCTTGGCATGAGATAGCTTACTTTGCTTGGCTTGTGAAGTTCATATTGCTTGCATGCTAGTGTGGAGATTGCTTGGCTTTAACACACATAACTTTCTCTGCCATTTTACAGCATATTCTTTGTTGGCAATTCTTGCAGGGATTCATGTTATAAGTCATATTGACCTATATGATGAGTGACAGCCTATTTCCCCTTACACGATGAGCTGCAGAAGAGACGACTACCTTCATCGCTTAGAAACACTTGCCAAGACTTGATCACAGGCATTGGGTAAGCTTTGGAGGCTACTCTCATTTCCAAGTGCTGTATAGAAAAAATGCATGTTTCCGGCGGCCCCTTGATTTTTTCAATACCCTTGCAACATCACTAAGGGCTTGCCAAAGTGGTTCGATCGCGAGTTGACAGACCCAACTACCAAAGATGTTCTGTGAATGATTGAAGCTTGAAAAGGAAACATCGTTCTTGACCTTACAGCAGCGTGCTGAAAGGGCTTAAGCGTGTGTCTTATTAGGATTTTGCGTGGTCTTTCCGCTAAACACTTAGAAGAAGTTATAGCACACACTATTTTTAGAGCACGAGCTGCTTGTAGCATGAAGATGTATGCATGATCCCCTTAAGCAAGAGTTGTGGTTAATGCGTTAAGCCTTCAGGAACACGAATTGGAGAGCCAGTGCCGTAAGCTACGAGACCTTCTTCTTGACAAATGAGCGACTGAGCATGGCACTTGGCCCGTGGTGGAAACATCGAAAGGATCATCTTTCCGCACTTCTTCTATTCTTCCAGCACCATCCTTCTATAACATATGTCCTTACTTCGCCTTTCAGGTTGCATTTCTTTGTTGTGAGGGGCTGGCTGGCTGGGTGCGTAGTAGCTTTTCCTTTTGAAACCGCAGGATGTATTGATCTGCAGCATAGTTGGCTGCATTTGAGCTTCAGTTGTACCCATCGTTTTGTTTTTTTTTTGGGAGAGCCTAAAGGTCATGCTGTTGGAAACTTGAAACACAGCATTGTTGCATATTTTCTGTCAAAACTTTTGATGCAGAATGCTTGAGATTTTAAGCTTCGGCCTGTTTTGTATGCTTTGCTTGATTGGAAGTAATGAAATGCATGAATTGTTGAAGTTGATTGCATTGAGATAATGATTTCCAGCTTGTTTTGTACACTTTGCTTGGTTGGAAATAATGAAATGCATGAATTGTTGAGGTTGATTGCATTGAGATAATGATTCCTAACTTATTTTGTACACTTTGCTTGGTTGGAAATAATAAACTGCATGAGTTGCTTGAGATTTGGAATGCATTGAGATAATGATTTTCAGCTTGTTCTGTACACTTTGCTTGGTTGAAATGCATGAGTTGCTTGAGAGTTTAATAGGTTGGGTTGTGGTAGGTGCAAGGTACATGCTGCCAATCTTTTTACAGGATCACAAAAGTATCCGCCCCCATTGCTTCAACGTTGTTTTTCTTTTCACAGCACCCCAACACATACACTCTCCTCAAATATTGCAAGGGTTGGGATGGTTTTCCTTCATAGCATGACCTTCCTTTTTTTTTTTTAGGCTGAGAGCATCTCACAAGTTGCGGAGGATACACTTCTTGCTCCTCTTGGGATGTCCGGCGTAGCTGCCAACACTGCCCTGCGCCTTCCAGCAGCGTAGCCTCCTGCTCCTCATTTCCTAAGCACATCCAACACAACTGCCGGCACCTCTCCATAGCTTTCAGCAGTGCTGCCTCCTACTCCTCCTTTCCTAAGCATATCCAACACAACTACTGGCACCTCTCCACAGCTTCCAGCAGTGCCGCCTCGTGGTGAGATTATTGATGACAGCCATAAGGACGATGATGTTTCCACCTTGGTGGGGCATTTATCGGAGAAAAGCATGTCTTGGCAAGATTGAGGAAATTCCTTTATGGCTTTCAAAGCCTTCTTTGATGGTGGTGCTAAGATCCTCCGATCTATCGATGAGCTTCTTCCGTTCTTTTTGGGCATTCTTCATAGCTTCAAGGTATATAATTCCTCTTTTTTTTTTTCTCTTTTTTTTTTCACGCTACCTCTTCCAGCATCAACCAGTCTTGACACACATTCTCCTTTCTTCTTGCAGGTTGTCTTTTCTTGGCTTGGTGATCAATTATCTTGGCGCGTGTTTCTGTTCCCTTGGAGACCATAGGCTGCATGGGTCTTTAGCATGTGTAGTTTTGCTTTGACTGTAGTTTTTTTTTTCTTTCTCTTTTGGACACTCTAGCGGCCATGTCGTTATGACTTTGTAATATAGTGTTGAATCACTGGAGCTTGTATTAATTTATGAATGCTTGAGGCATGTTGTAATCTGCATGTCTTATATATATATATATATATAT
>NC_024127.1:17918656-17975988 GCF_000346735.1 Prunus mume
TCTGACAGGTTGGATATCCTTAAAAACAAGGTATATGCTGCCAAAATTTTGTCTGACCACTAGGCCTGAAAAACACCCTCTTGTCATACTCTAAAATGGGCAGACTAGTATATGCATGGTCTTTGTAAAATTCCCAGATGTTTTGCATGTTCCTATTGCTTATTGAAAAGGGGACAATGGTTTCGTTGTTCCAGCAGCTCAAGAATGCATGCCCCATATTATTTTGCTTAGGCATGCTGCTTGTTGACGGCCCCGGACCCCATCCAAGTGACTTTGCTTGGCATGTCTTATTGTTAAGTGGCTTGCTTTTGTAAAGAAAAGTTTGCTTGTTTATTATTATTTTTTTTAAACATGATTTGCAAAACAGAAGAAGATAACAGCAAGGAAAGAATTCTAGAGGCTTTTTTTTCTTTCTCCAAAATACTCCATTCTGATTGCAAATATCATCTTACACCTTGACATGCCATAATGGTGGTGCATTCTACAAAAGTTGTGAAAGCATATGGTGAAAACACAAAAGGAGTTCATCTTTGAAATAAATTTGAAAAGCCAAAGACAAAAGGATAGGTGCAAAAGCAACTCAGTAGTAAGGCTTTGAGCCATTTTGCATTGATAAATACCCCCATCAAATTAAGCCCCCAAGTATGAAAGGGCCAAGGAGCGTGCATGATTTGCAATAGCATGAAAGCTTGTGGCTTAGGTTGGCATGTATTTGGCATGTGTTGTACTAGGCTGCCTTGCTTTGTAGAAATATTTAATAGAGCTACAGCTGCTGCTTTACTTTCATGCGGCTCATAACCCAATTAATCAGTGAGTGATTTGCGGCTCTTGTGAGAGGTTATGGCAGCTGTCTTGTGATAATCTTGCTCACCAAATGAAGCCCCCAAGTGGCGCTCTTCTTCTTCACTCCTTCAAGCTTCCTGCTCAGTTAGCTTAACTGAAATGCTTGTTTTCTTCACTGCTTCCAGCAGCCGAGAAAATTGGTTGATGCCAATATTCTCCAAATAAACTCTATGATCTGCCACAATATTGCTGATGCAAATTTCAACAAGAGTTTCCTCATCCTTCTCGTCATAGCAGTCTAGAGCCAGGTCCCGGAACCTGCGCACGAAGTCCACGGGATCCTCACCATGTTTTTGGCGGGTGTTGTTGAGTTGAGTGGTAGTAACTCTTTCCAAATGCTGGAAGTATTTCTTACAGAACTTGCTTGCCAAATCCTCTCAAGAGCAAATAGAGCCTGGTGCTAATGTTGCGTACCACGTATAAGCACGATCGGTAAGGCTTTTTGAAAACTCCCGGAGACAGAGATTATGATCACCAGCGTGTGGTCCCAAAGCATCAATGAAGCGGTTGACATGCTCCTTCGGGCTTCCATTCCTTCCGTCGAAAAAGACAAAACTTGGTGCTTTATAGCCATTGGGATATGGCTGCTGGAGTAGGCTTGATGGATATGGTGGCTGAGGGAAATACTTCCAATCCCCCTGGCTTCGGCTTAGTTTCTTCTCCAGCATGGCAATGACATCTTTATGAGTGACAAAAGATGGCTCCTTTTGTTCAGACCTTCCTATGGCAGCGGCAAACTCCTCTTGGGGAGGTCTTTCGTTTTCTTCTCTTGGCTTGGAGACTGAGCTTTTTAGCTCTTTGATTATGTCTGCCATCTCCCTCTAGGTTTTCCCCATAGCATGGATGGCTGCAATGAGGTCTGAAAGGATAAAAGCTCCCTCACTTGCATGTTCTTCTTATCTAGGAGAGACATTTTGCCTTGATTCTGAGTTATCGTAGTCCAGCTCGTCTTGGGAAGCCATGGAATTGCTTCTGGTCTTCTTCTTTGGAGGCATTGGTAAAGATAATGGCCTAATTCCCAGTGAAGTCGCCAATTTATGTATGAGATTTTTTCCTCCAGCAGCTGCAAATGGGCTGGGCTGCTATAAAAAGGGCAGACTGATGAAATTATCCCCTTTGCCTGAGTTCGAAAATTAAGCCCCAAAATACATCGAAAGGGCAGTAGAGCCTTAGGAAGTATTTTGGTTACCTTCACCAACCAAAATAATGGGGCAGCGTACAGATAATTTATGCATGCTTACAGATAAAATTTTAAGCTTGGCATGAGAGGCATGTGGCATGGGAGTAAAAGCAACATGAGTTTAGCACTAAGAGGAAATTTAGGCTTTCTTAGAGGGAAAAAGGGAAGTGTTAAGGTGAGAAAAGAGAGATTTTGTAGGAGATTTGGCTAGGAAGAGAGAAATGAAGAACAATGCTCTTCTGGCAGCTTGACAGATACTCTGTTTGCCAGAAGAGAAGAATGGAGAAGATGATGAACAGTGCACGAGACTGCTGGGTTTTTGCAAGTTAGAGAGAAAGCTTGCTCTCCAGGCGTGGGTTGTTTTTGTTGGGTAGAAGAGGCCTCATTTTATAGGCGCTGGAAATCATCCACTCCCAAGAAACCTTAATGGTTTCTACCATTTTGGCTAAGCTTTTCCCTTCCTTTCTCTTCTCCTCCCCTGGCTTTTCCTATCTTGGTGAAATTTCCTCTGTTTATTAGCACAAAATCAGGAACTTTGGGAGCTCAAGGCCCCATTTTCCCGCAGCTGTCTCAATGACAGATTTCCATTCCCAGCCATTTCTTTTATTGCTTTCTTCTCTATTTTCCATGGCCAAGTCTGATGGGAAAAGGAGTTGGGAAATATATGCTGGTTCGAAGGGTGTTTCTGGCAGCTCGCAGGCTAATATTCTTTGGTTCCTTGAATGTTTCTTGCTTGGAACTTGCTCCCTCCATGTTTGAAGGTTTTGTTTTGTGAACCTGCAGACTTTCTCTACGTGGCTTCTATTTTTCCAGCAAAGGGCTGAGGCTTTTGTGGGCTTATTGTGAAGCTTTGTATGGGCCAAGGTAGTTCATTAGGCCCATCAATGGGCCTCATGTTGATTTATTACCATCCATACCACAACCCACTCAAGCAAGCCCCGGGCATTCGGGTGGCTTGGGCCCACTTAGACTTGTAGCGTGGTTGGGTGTGTAATAATGATTTCCTGCTTGGCATGGCATGACATGTCGCTTGGCATGCTTTTTACTATGCTTGGTGAGATAATTAGCATGGATTTACAAGGCCGATATATTCTAGCATGACGAATTATTTATTTAGCATGGCATGTGGATTGCAACTTGTATGTGGCGAGTTTTTGTGTATTCTGCTTTACGCATTTCTTTGATAGAGTGTCATTTTGGGCCGATAATTTATTCGGGCACGACCGTGGATTTTTTGGGCCTCAACACATATCAAATAAGAAAACTTGATTTTATGGGATTAGTATAAAGTATATATTGACTTAATGAGCCATCATTTTTAGCATAAATCGTATTTTGCACTAAAATCGATTTTTTATATTTTAATTTGGTGGGAATTTGATTTTCTAGTATTTTTATTTGAATCCAAATAGGGGATACTTCCTTATTTACATTGTAAACTTAAGTAAATGGAGTAATATAAAAATAAATGAAAATAAAAGGACAAAGACATTTACTTAAATGCTGAAAATGGAAATAAGGTAATCTGTACACTTGGAGTGCACCACCACCAACTGAGCAAATGGGCAATTTGAAGCACCTCATTGTGCCTTAATAGATCCGGCACAATACATATGGGTACATATCAAAACGTAAAGTATTTGAAATAATATAATATAGAAATACATAATAGTATATTACTTTTAAAATATAAAAAAACATGAGTGGGGGCCCGGGACCACACTGGTCCTAGTGTGGCTCCGCCCCTGATGACCCTGCCACGGTAGCATTTTTTACGGTATTTTGAATGGCGTTAACGGTGGTGAGTAAAGTGGAACATAAAACCACAGTCAATGGGGTTAAGTGGGTCATTTTAACTTTGGGGGGTTAAGTGAGATTTGATCGAAGTTTCAGGAGGTACTATAGTAAATAAGCCTAAAAACTAAAATTGAAATGATTATCAAAAGAGTCCTTATCCAAAAAAGGCATTAAATCTTTAATTATAAAAGGCATTAAATCTTGGGAAATGACCCTCAGTGCCACCCATTTTATAATTTTTTTGTCAAAATACCACACCTCCCCAAAATTTTTAAAACTACCACCTATAAATACATTTTTATTGTCCACTTATTGCCCACATAACACTTTTCTATGAAATTGTGTTCTCTCTCTCTCTCTCTCTCTCTCTCTCTCTCTCACACTCTGAAACCCAAGGAAGAGGAAGAACTAGGTTTTGAGGGCAAAGCTGTGGGTTTTGCAGGTTGTTCTTGATCTTCTTCTTCATGAGGAAGATGAAATTGGGGTTTGGATTTGGGTAGAGAAGAAAACAAAGAGGAAGAGGAAGAACTAGGTTTTGAGGGCAAAGCTGTGGGTTTTGCAGGTTGTTCTTGATCTTCTTCTTCATGAGGAAGATGAAATTGGGGTTTGGATTTGGGTAGAGAAGAAAACAAAGAGGAAGAGGAAGAACTAGGTTTTGAGGGCAAAGCTGTGGGTTTTGCAGGTTGTTCTTGATCTTCTTCTTCATGAGGAAGATGAAATTGGGGTTTGGATTTGGGTAGAGAAGAAAACAAAGAGGAAGAGGAAGAACTAGGTTTTGAGGGCAAAGCTGTGGGTTTTGCAGGTTGTTCTTGATCTTCTTCTTCATGAGGAAGATGAAATTGGGGTTTGGATTTGGGTAGAGAAGAAAACAAAGAGGAAGAGGAAGAACTAGGTTTTGAGGGCAAAGCTGTGGGTTTTGCAGGTTGTTCTTGATCTTCTTCTTCATGAGGAAGATGAAATTGGGGTTTGGATTTGGGTAGAGAAGAAAACAAAGAGGAAGAGGAAGAACTAGGTTTTGAGGGCAAAGCTGTGGGTTTTGCAGGTTGTTCTTGATCTTCTTCTTCATGAGGAAGATGAAATTGGGGTTTGGATTTGGGTAGAGAAGAAAACAAAGAGGAAGAGGAAGAACTAGGTTTTGAGGGCAAAGCTGTGGGTTTTGCAGGTTGTTCTTGATCTTCTTCTTCATGAGGAAGATGAAATTGGGGTTTGGATTTGGGTAGAGAAGAAAACAAAGAGGAAGAGGAAGAACTGGGTTTCAGAGAGAAAGAGAGAGAGAGAACTAAATTTCAGAAAAAGTGTTATGTGGGCAATAAGTGGGCAATAAAAATGTATTTATAGGTGGTAGTTTTAAAAATTTTGGGAAGGTGTGGTATTTTGACAAAAAATTATAAAATGGGTGGCACTGAAGGCCATTTCCCTTAAATCTTTAATTATAAAAGGTATTAAAGTTTAAAATGCGCCCTATAACGGAAAACTGGGACCTTAATATGTGTTTGTCTTTTTAGTCTCAGCCATTTTTCTTTAGGAAAAACAGAAGTGAAAGAACAAAAATGTCCCCGGCTGCAAAAACCTAACATCACGGGAGTAGTTATAACTTTATAAGGCCGTCAACCGCCCCAAGACCTCCATGCCCCTGTCTCCTTTCAAGTCTCTCAATTGACCGTTACATTATCGTACAGGGTGGGATTTCATAAGTAAACGGCAACCACGAAACGACGCCGCACGACTATTTCCTGAACCAGGTCCTCCTTTGCGCATAAGCTATTGACCTGGAGGCCACGCTCCCACGCGCGCTTGAAATCACAGTCCCATCTCCTTGGCCCTCCCCTCACCATCACCACCGCATCTAGAAAGCCGCCAGATCTCTTACCATACGCGCTGAGAAAATTACTCGGTAAATCGAAAGAGCAAAAGAAACCAAATTCGCGAATCGCTCAAAAAAGAAAAGAAATTTAAAAGAAAAAAAAATGAAGACAGGTTCGAGGGGGCGTTGAAAACGCACGCACTTCCTCTGGCTCATACGGTGTTTAAACCACCACCATTTTACAAGAGAACAAGGGAGAAGACGACGATTGAAGACCGATCGGAGAATATTTGTTGGAAACGACTCATCGTTGAGTTCGGATCAGGTCGAAGATGAGTGGATGGAATCGGTCCTCGAGACCGCGGCTGGGTCGCAATTCGAATTCGCAGCCCGAGCGTACGTCAACGGTTCGACTTGGACGAGTCCAGCCCCAGGCGCCGGGTCACCGCACTATTTTCTGCAATGATCGCGAGGCCAATCTCCCCGTCAGATTCCCGGTTCGTGATCTTTCTTCTTCTTCTTGTTAATTTTTTTTGGGTGTCTTTAGGTCCAGGTTCTCCGTTACTCATTTTCCTGTTTGGTTGGAAAACACAAATTGAAATATTGGGTTGCTGATTTTTTCCTCACTTGACATACAGGAAAATTGGAACTTCACTGACTTAGTTTGATACGTCCATTTCTTCTTTTTATGGAATTTGGTTTTCACTCATTAGGCTTTTCCAGCATAACAACAAGAAGCGGTGGGTGGGGGCTTATTTTCATGGGAAAAAAATATTGAATTAGTTGTCGTGGTTAATGATTGATGGTTTGGTATTGAAGATATTTGTTTCAATGTCAGAATGATGTTTATACTAAATGAAGCTTACTCATGGTTTAAGGAATAATGAGCAAGGGTCATGCAAAGCACAATACTATTGTTAGAGTAAATTTAAGCTGCTTCCAGCGTAGCTGTTTTTCTTAATTATTTTTTAAATCTTGCCATCAACAATAAGGGAATAAAAAAGAAAGCAAGAAAGATTTACAGCGTGTTTCGAATTATCAATGTGGGTAGTTTTCCACTCAGTATTTTTGATTGAGGATTCACTAGCCTTCTACTTTGTCTGCCAAATTTTTTATTATTGATTGTTCGTGAAGAAAATAGAGTGTTAGTTGCCCACTTTTCTGCTGGATAGAAGCACAAAATATTAGGATTTGGCTTTCTCACGGTTGAGAATGTTTGTAGTCAAGATTTTCTAGCGCAGTGAATGGATTCGGCAATTTGTTTTACCTGCACCGTTTACCACCAATAGGCTGTATGAGCATACTGGAGTTATAATTTATGTCTCCTTATGCACTCACCTATGTCTGTTGGAATTTTGATATCAATTACTTGTTATGATATTCATGAATTGGTAATGTTTGTACTTGTGTTGATGTGATATTGCTTACTCGTCACTTGCATCCGACTCTGCTTTTTTTGTATTCAGTTTTAATTAATATTCGTTCAATATTTCCAGGGGAATTCTATATCAACTACGAAGTACAACTTCTTTACGTTTTTGCCGAAAGGACTCTTTGAACAGGTAATTTATCTATTGGCCTCCGGGCTACTTAGATGGATATGATTATATTGGAATTTAGAAGTTATTATGTGATTTGCTATGGAAATTTCTGACTCGTATTTTAAGACAACTTCTTATTATGGTTCTTTTGGATATTTGACACTAGACTAGATGGACTAGAAGAGTCTATAGGAGATACATTCCGTGGGGGCTAAAGTTGGAAATCTCAAAATTAAGGGCAATTTTAATGAATTTGATTTTAGGTTTTAGCTTGGATGTTAAACTTTTATCTGTCAAAGATTATTTTCCTGTCCTTATTACTTTCTGTTTATCATAATGTAACTAATGATATGATGCCATAGTTAGTATCTTCTGTGTTTGTGTGAAATTTTTATATCCTGGGGAAAAGAACTTAGATAGGTAACGCTTTAGTAAGGTAGACATCACTTCCCGTGACAAGTGCAATGATTTTTTTTCTGTCTTAGGTGTTGTTAAATCAACTTGCTTGCTGATGCATTTTTAAGCTTATCATTTTGGTTTGCAATCAATTGTAGGAACATCAGATTGCTACAGGTTACATATAAGATAAAGAAATTGACTAAAGTTTGTTAATTGCTGCCAATACCTACTATTTTGTTTTGTCATGGTCCTGATAAATTCTGTGTTTACACTCACAGTTCAGGCGGGTAGCTAATCTCTACTTTCTCACTATCTCAATTTTGTCAACAACGCCAATCAGGTATATTAACTTTAATTGGTTTAGCAGACCTCTTGTTTAGCTTCATTCATGAAGAGTATGTTATTCACTAGAGTGAAAATTTTAGAACTGAATTATCATTTTACTTTTCCAAATTAACCAGAAATGACATTTGTAAAAAACTTAACAAGGTTATGTTCACAAATTGTTACTCAAACTGCCTGGAGTAGGAGCTTTGAATTCATATTTTCTTAAATTCAGATTCTTTGAATTCATAATCACACTTTTGGAATATTGCTAAACAATTGCTTTGGTGTCACTAAATATGAAGGGTTGACTACAATTGATTTACCCTAATAATTTATAATATTGTTACAATTCTACGCATGGTGTTCTCAACTATTTCTAATATTGCAGTCCTGTCCATCCTGTAACCAATGTGGTCCCTCTGAGTTTGGTGCTTTTCGTTTCTCTTGTTAAGGAAGCATTTGAGGATTGGGTGAGTAACAGTTGCTGCTTATTATATTATGCAGCCTTGATTTTCATTATAACCTCTTTTCTGTGTTTCCAAGGTCTACTCTCTCTCTCTCTCTCTCTCTCTGATAGCTGAGCTTTGAAGTTTTATCTATTAGTTATGCATTTAAGTACGAAAGTGAGGACAAATGCTTAATTATACTTTTTTTCTTCTTCTTAATTTATGTAAAACAGAAGCGCTTCCAGAATGATATGACGATAAATAATAATTTGGTTGATGTCTTGCAAGATCAGAAATGGGAAAGTATTCCCTGGAAAAAGTTGCAGGTTGGAGATATTGTCAGGGTGAGTGTACTGCATTCTTATGTTTCCTTTATGAAATGTATTTGATGCATCTTGTGATGATTTTGTGTTAAGCTGTAATAGGGATAGTGGTTGTCGCCTCTGTCGATGATGATAGCTGCATGTTGTAAAACGTACCCTGGGGTGGACATAAATTTTCCCACCAATTTATTACATGAGCATTTGAGCATCATCTCATGTGTGGGGTTTTTATTCGTTTCTGCTGATTGTTTCTAACAGTTTATCATATTTTTTTATTTACCCTTCTATTCTCATCATAGTTTATTATAGAAATTTTCTGGCATGTGAATTATCTGAGCATCTTTTTGGTAAAATTTTATGTTTGTATTCAGAGTTGACAACTCAATTCCATGGGAGTTTATTTTTCGGTGTCCAATGATGGGTACTATGAACAACTCAAGTCCGTGGGAGTTGAATTTCTTTGTGGGAAAGGGGTGTTTGGGGATAGAAACTACTGTGTGTTGCAGTTGTGCTGAAGCATGGTCATTTTGACCACAATTCTACAGAATAGAGATTGTTGCCATTCGAGAAGCATTGTTGTATTGATGATGTGTCTAAAGATGACCTTGAGATATAGCTGAAATTGCTGGAAGTTCTCTTTAGTTTTAAGTCGTCAATGCGATGATGTGTTTAAACATGGTCTTGTGATGGCAACGTTGGAAGTTCTTGTTAATTGTAACTCTCTCTCTCTCTCTCTCTCTCTCTCTCCTTGCTGTCCAAAGTTTTTGAAACATGGGATTGAGTAATGCTTAATACGGTTACGATGAACATTTTTCTAGCAATCAGCAGATAAATGATGCATATTTCCTTGGATGTTTGCATATATATTTTTTTTAAATGCTTGAAATGTTCTGCTTATTTTTTGAATGTTGTTTGCGCTAAAAAAAGAATGTTATAATCGCTTTACCCAGAAGCTGATATTTTGTATTGGTTTTTAGATTAAGAAGAACGGATTCTTCCCTGCAGATCTACTATTTCTTGCTAGTACAAACCCTGATGGTGTCTGCTACATTGAGGTCTTTGATTCTTTTATCTATTTTAGTTTTTGAACTAAATTGTATTCTTGTTATGATTAATATGTATGGATTTACCCCTTTTTTATTGAAAAAAATTATTTTGCTTTTGGTCGCAGACTGCAAATTTGGATGGGGAAACTAATTTGAAGATAAGAAAAGCATTAGAAAAGACTTGGGATTACTTGACTCCTGAGAAAGCATCTGAATTCAAAGGTTAAGTATTCTAGTTAACCCACTGGTCAGCAAGTCTTTATAAATGTAATTTGTAACCGATGGTTTAAGTATTCATGTTAAATGTGATGGGTGTGAAATTTGATTGCTGAATTGATGTGTCACTTGTTTCAATTCTAATGAACGTTCTGTTCCTAAATTGCAGGAGAAGTGCAGTGTGAACAACCTAACAATTCATTATACACATTCACTGGCAATCTCATCATTGACAAGCAAACATTACCTCTCACTCCAAACGAAATTATGTTGCGAGTATGATATGTGATTTATTTCTCATACTTCTATTTGTTTTTCTTTTGACAATTATGAATTTATTTTAGAATGTGATTTTGATAGCTTCTCATGATTTCCACCCCCTTTTTTCTGTAAATGTACTTTTGCAGCCGATAATAGTAGTCTTTTAATAAACTGTACATTCTTGCACTTGAATTTTGTATTGAACTAGTTGCCATGCAAGAACTTTTTTCTTTGTATTCTAAATATAGAATTGTGCATTATGTGAATCTCTGTATTGTTGATCCCTAATATTGTTGCATTATTTGTTTGATGTTGATTTTGATTTTGACTCTCGTATCAATTTGTGAAACTGACCTGGAAAATTCATTGGAATTGGGACTTTGCTATGTTTTTTTTTTCAGGGGTGCAGTCTCAGGAACACTGAGTACATGGTTGGGGCTGTTATATTTACAGGTCATGAAACCAAGGTATGTTATCATGAAATGCAGTAAATTAAAAGAACTTTCTTATCGCCCACTTACATGTTTTATGTGTTGTATTAGAAGCTGCTTGCATTTTCATCTTATTTTATTGGTATGTGCCCCTTGCTTTTGCATCTTCTGTCTATGAATTATAGAAATTTTACAATTTTTGGTTAAATTGCAGGTTATGATGAATGCCATGAATGTTCCTTCCAAAAGAAGTACATTAGAGAGGAAACTTGACAAACTTATACTAGCACTTTTTGCTACTCTCTTTATGATGTGTCTTATTGGAGCCATAAGCAGGTATGAGAATATGCTATTCTGTAATTTAATTATGTATTTTCCTTTGATGGTTATCCTGCCAGTCAAATTCCTATTTTAGTTTTCCACATGATGGATGTTTTTGGTATATGAAATTCTACAGTGGTGTATTCATCAACCACAAGTACTACTACTTAGGTCTCCGGGGAAAAAAGAATGAGGACTCAGCATACAGCTCATTTGACCCTGATAACCGTTTCCTGGTAACATATTCTATCTACAGTGAAACAGTTGCTGTACAGTGGGTTTTTTTTTCTTCAGCAATTCATTTTTTACCATTTGTTTTTGCTTATATTGTTTGTTGGTGATATAGGTTATCATTCTGACGATGTTTACCCTCATTACTCTGTACTCAACTATAATCCCTATTTCACTTTACGTTTCTATTGAGGCAAGTTTCTTTGCTTAATACTGTATCTGCCTGCTAGTAGAATGTAAAATGGTATTTTTGACGGGTTCAAAAGTTTATTAGTTCTTTTTATCAATTTCAGATGATCAAATTTATTCAGTCTACCCAATATATCAATAATGACTTGCGTATGTACCATGTTGAAAGCAATACCCCTGCCTTGGCTAGGACTTCAAATTTGAATGAGGAACTTGGACAGGTAAGTTATCCCATATTTTGGCTTTCTAATTCAGGATGCAGAAGCTTTTTTTTTTCCTCCTAATATTATTCTATTTTTAAAAGTTATTATTACAGGAAAAATGTTTAAATGTCACTACTTTCATTGTCTTTATATAGTTACTGTTATTGTTATTACTATTAATTACTATCATCATCGTCATATCTGTTATTAGAATGGAGAAACATTTACAATTTTTTAGTTTCTTTGAGGAATGGTCTTGTTTGAATATCTATCAATTTTCTACTTTAAAATGCTGTTTTTCAAAGGTGACAGTCTATCTATTGGTCAGGTGGAATACATTTTTTCTGATAAAACTGGAACTCTAACAAGAAACTTGATGGAGTTCTTCAAGTGTTCAATTGGAGGAGAGGTCTATGGAACAGGTATCACTGAAATAGAAAGGGGAGTAGCACAGCGGAATGGTATAAAACTTGATGAGGTCTCTCTCTCTCTCACTCACTATTATATATGTTAATTTTATATACATATGAAATGGAAAAATCTTCCTCTGAATGAAATTATGATTATAATGTTTCTTGCAGGGGTACAAGTCAGCCAATACAGCACATGAGAAGGGATTTAACTTTGATGATGCCAAGCTTATGCGAGGAGCTTGGAGGAATGAGCCTAATCCTGATCTTTGTAAGGTAGATTTTGTTAGTTGTTAGAAGTTTATTAATGTATTCTTTTGTTCCGTATAATCATTGTGGCATGGAGTTACTTCCAGCATGCTCAATGTTGGGAGTTCTTATTCTCCCTTTTCTCTTGGATTATAATAGCGTTTGCATCTGTGTGTGTTTCTTTCTTTTCCATCTGGTTTGCGGTTTATAGGAGTTTATTTTTTAGAGGGAATTTCATACAGGCTTATTCTTGTGATGACTGAATTAGTTAACTGAGAGTCTCTGACATACTATGAAGGCATATCGTAAATTGTTAGCTTTGACAATTGTATTGATCGTTTCTGTTCTATTGGTAGGAATTCTTCAGATGCCTTGCTATATGTCACACTGTGCTTCCTGAGGGCGAAGAGACCCCAGAAAAAATCACATATCAAGCTGCATCCCCTGATGAGTCCGCTTTGGTAATTGCTGCAAAGAACTTCGGCTTCTTCTTTTACAGGTTTGCACTTCTCAGTTCTGTCTTATTTTATGGGAATGCTATATGTCATACTTAACTTAAGATCTGGCTCTGTGAGGTTTTCCTGTCATGAAAAATGGCTTATTTTATTGTGTCAGGGGAGGTTCAGTTTGGTCTCATTACAGGCCATTTGGTAACCTTTCCATTTTTAGTTTTTCTCATTTTCAAGTTTTTTGTTTTATTCATTCTTTATTTCTCCGTCATCTCTTCCACCACCCTTCATCTCTCTTTTCCTTCATGTATTTCCTCTCTATTTCTAACAAGAAACCAACGGGCCCTACATAACACTGAATTTTGTTTCCATCTTATCTGTAAATAAAATTCCAAATGTTTGAAATGTAGCTATTCTTTTTGGTGCTAAGAATGCTGTTCTTATTCTTTTGCTGGTCCTGCTAGAAGTGTTTTGACAGAGCTGTTCTAAATTTAGGCTAGTACATCTTAATTTAAGGCTGATATGTTTCTTTTTCTATCAGACGTACTCCTACTACAATATATGTTCGTGAATCTCACATTGAGAAAGTCGGTAAAATACAAGATGTGTCTTACGAGATTCTAAATGTGCTTGAGTTTAATAGGTGGGTTATGTCCTTACATATATATGTTTACATTTTTTTTCGGCCTGGTACTTTTATATTTTCATGGTTAATTTCACTAACATTTTTTCTGTTGCATAACTAGTACGAGGAAGCGTCAGTCTGTTGTATGCCGTTATCCAGATGGCAGGCTTGTCTTGTACTGCAAGGTAATACTTTATTGAGGCTTTCATATTGGATGAAATTACTGAGCAGTTGGCAAAGAAATTGACATTACGCCAGGAACCTGCTGTTGACAGGGTGCTGACAATGTAATATACGAGAGATTGGCTAATGGACAGGATGATCTAAAAAAGGTATCTAGGGAACACTTGGAACTATTTGGATCTTCTGGACTACGTACTCTTTGCCTGGCCTATCGAGATTTAAGCCCTGATATATATGAAAGCTGGAATGAGAAATTTATTCAGGCTAAATCCTCCCTCCGGGATCGTGAAAAGAAGTTGGATGAGGTATGCTCTGTTGAATCTTCCTTTGTATTGTCATTTTCTGGTTTTGGCTTGTTTTCATTAGCTTTATTTCTTTTGAGTTCTGTTTTCGTTATTCTTCTGTTGACACTATTTTTTTTTTTCTCCTTTTTTTATTTATTATTTTTATAGAAATTGATATCAACTCATTGCAAATTAATTTTATAATCAATGAAGGTGGCTGAACTTATAGAGAAAGATCTCATTTTCATCGGATGCACTGCCATCGAAGATAAGCTTCAAGAAGGAGTTCCAAATTGTATAGAAACTCTTTCAAGAGCTGGTATTAAGATTTGGGTACTAACTGGGGACAAGATGGAAACTGCAATAAATATAGCTTATGGTAAGTCAGTATCTTATGAGAGCTGGTGCTTCCTTCACCTTCCATCTCAGCTTTGTTATTTGCTTGCTTCTCTCTCTCTCTCTGATGTTATTTCTTTTTCATTGTAAATTTTGTGCAGCATGCAATTTGATCAACAATGAAATGAAACAGTTCATTGTCAGTTCAGAAACTGATGTGATTAGGGAAGTTGAGAACAGGGTATGCAAAGGCTTATATCTTACACGTTTAGCTTGTATGTAGATTAGAAATCACTATCTACCATGGTATTTTCCATTTACATAGCACTTTGCTGATTCAGGGAGACCAAGTGGAAATTGCACGTGTCATTAAAGAAGAAGTCAAAAAACAGCTACGGAGGTGCCTCGAGGAAGCACAGAACTATCTTCACACTGTTACTGGACCAAAATTAGCACTCGTGATAGATGGGAAATGTTTGATGTATGCCTTAGACCCCAGTCTACGAGTGACACTACTTAACTTGAGCTTGAATTGTAACTCTGTTGTTTGCTGTCGAGTTTCCCCTTTACAGAAAGCACAGGTGAGGTTTTAATGGAATTTTAACTTCAGCATTATTTGTTTGAGCAATTAGCAGATGATGAAAATTGAACCGAATTTATAATGAACCTTTATGAATTTCTATTTTAGGATGAAAATTGAATTTATAACTTGTTTTAATTTAGGATGTAACACTATCATTATAACCGTTATTCGAAGCTGAAAACACCTAGAATAGCTTCCAGGAATTGTACCCATTGAACCAGTTACGAAGTGTGGGTTAACAAGTTTTAGTTCTTAAAATTTGATGCAGTGTAGTTCTTTCTCTGATTATGTTGCCACTGTCTTCAGGTGACGAGTATGGTAAAAAAAGGTGCACGGAAGATAACACTCAGCATTGGTGATGGTGCCAATGATGTGAGCATGATTCAAGCTGCTCATGTTGGCGTTGGAATAAGTGGGCAAGAAGGAATGCAAGCAGTGATGGCCAGTGATTTTGCTATTGCTCAGTTCCGCTTTCTTACTGATTTACTACTTGTGCATGGACGGTGGTCATATATTAGATTATGCAAGGTTTGGATTTCTTTTAATGTACAAAAAACTTGACATCTGTTGGGTGGTTACAAGCTTGACAAATCTTATTGCTTTTTTTCAGGTTATTACATACTTCTTTTACAAGAATCTTACATTCACTTTGACTCAATTTTGGTTCACCTTTCAAACTGGATTTTCTGGTCAAAGGTTTTATGATGATTGGTTTCAATCACTGTATAATGTCATATTCACAGCCTTGCCTGTAATCATTGTTGGCCTTTTTGACAAGGTACTCTATTCTTTCGAGACAATTAATAATGCCAAATGTTACTGCATCTGTAGAATAAAGTATTATTTCGGTCATTGCGTTTTCACTGCATATTTATGCACGAGGGGTGTATATCACCACATCTTCTCTATATTCACTAACTTGTAGATGGATAACTGTTTTTGATTGTTGACTTGTGTTTTATTTATTTATCAGGATGTCAGTGCATCCCTGTCCAAGAAGTACCCTGAACTATACAGGGAGGGAATAAGAAATGTCTTTTTCAAATGGAGGGTTGTGGCAGTATGGGCTTTCTTCTCTGTTTACCAATCTTTAGTCTTCTATTATTTTGTCACAACCTCCAGCGATAGTGGTCAAAATTCATCTGGAAAGATGTTTGGAATTTGGGATGTCAGTACAATGGCCTTTACTTGTGTAGTAGTGACTGTCAACTTGCGTCTGCTTATGATGTGTAATTCAATCACAAGGTGGCATTATATTAGTGTTGGAGGAAGCATTTCAGCATGGTTTATATTTGTCTTCGTATATTGTATTATAGATCATAAGGTGGGTGTTTTCTCCTTAGCTGATAACTTTTCGTTTATTCTCTTAAGATCTCTATCAAATTATTTGAGATATGCTAACGTATTTATTTTTGCTGCAGAAAAATCTGTATTATGTCATATATGTCTTGATGAGTACCTTCTATTTCTACCTGACACTTCTGCTAGTCCCCATTTTTGCGCTATTTGGTGACTTCGTTTACCAAGGGTAAGAAAATGAGATCTTTATTGCAGTCAGCATCTTTTCTAAAGAGGCCCAACCTAAGAAAATGAGATCTTAAAGAGCGTGAAAATATAGAAAATTAGTCTTGGCTTTGCAACTAAAGATGGCCAAACTAAGCGGCCATCTTGGTTTCTGCTCAACTGACCGACTGTTTTTAGGTGTTCTATTATTTATGAATTAATCAATGTAATTTGGATACAGGATCCAAAGATGGTTCTTCCCTTTCGACTACCAGATTATTCAGGAAATGCACTGGCATGAGCCAGAAGGTAGAAGCAGGGATGATTTACTAGAAATTGGAAACCAGCTTACGCCAGATGAGGCAAGGAGCTATGCCGTAGCTCAACTCCCACGGGAGGTATCGAAACACACTGGGTTTGCTTTTGACTCACCTGGATATGAGTCCTTTTTCGCTTCCCAGCTAGGAGTGCATGCCCCTCAAAAGGCATGGGATGTTGCTCGGAGAGCCAGCATGAAGAGGACAGTGAAAAAGAAATAAACTGAAACATGGTTATTTTTGTATAAATTTTAATTTTGAGGTTGAGGCATAGGAAAATTTGTAAATTAGCTGTGCCATATCATTAGATCTAGTTCTTCGATATACTTTTCCTTCCACCTCTAGTATTTGTTTTGTCTTCCAGGAACTGTAGTGGTATCCAGGGTTTGTCACGGTTGTACATTTACATGATGTAAACTTAGAGAAACTCCATTCTTTTTGATAGTGCAAGCCAAACTGTTCCTCTACTTTTATTCTATAATTTATTCTTTTATCTTCTTTTAATCAATCGTGAGAAGTTCATGTTCTTCAGCACGCGCTATATCCATGTGTTGCATTGGCTTAAAACGAGTTTGGCTTTAAATGGGAAACTAAAATTGATAAATAAAACACGTGGATCAAAGGAATTATCAGCCAATAACAAAGAGACGGGAGAAACAATACAGCTAAATTCATTCAGATGTGCAGTCATCTTTCTCAAAAGTACAGGTTCAGCCACCATCTTCAAAAGAGCTGAAGAACCTTGCCATCTTTTCTGAAAGGGATTGCTGGCTTTCATTTAATGATTCTTCATCTCCCTCATACTCATCATCACCTTCATAGACCAAATGGATCCCCCACTTCTTCAGCTCAACCCCTTTCATCATCGGTGGCTCTCTCCGTATCACACGTATGTTATAACCATCTTTCAACTGAGAAACCAAGGGATGGTGAATTGGGTATCGGCACAAGTGAACTTGGTCTTCATTTGTATTTGGCACTCCCAATAACTTCAAAGCTGAACAGAAGATAGAAAAATCCAGTATGAGGATCTGAGCTAGAATGTCTACTATTGCAGGGGGTTCTTCTCTTATGTCATCTGGTATTTGCTGGTTGAGAGAGAGTACAACAGCTATAATCACACTTTTGAGAACACGGTTTTTTCTTTCTGAGAATGTAACCACATCTTGAGAAAACCAGTCTGGTATCTTGCTACCGGGAATGCTAAGATTGCGTATTTTCCTCATGTAGCTCTGCAACAAAAAATTTCAAATCTATGACTGTGTTTCACTTTCTTATACATGTACACACATATAGTATATACAGAGAGAGAGAGAGAGAGAGAGAGAGAGCACCTTAGCAAGTCTTTTCTTAATAGCTGATGAGCAAGCTGTGCAACCACTTGCAGACAATCTTACCAAGGACTTCAAGCATTCAAGTCCTGGAATGTCCACAACTTTCTCACAACTGGTAAGGTTCAGCATCGCCAAGTTCTCGAGGTTTGAAATATCAGAGATACTTTCTAATGCGGTACAGTTTGCAACATCAACTTCTTCCAAACTTGAGGGAAGCAGAGGCAGAGCCTTGAGCTTTTTACAGTGAGGTAACAGAAGTTTTTTTAGAAGAGACAGGTCCCTCAGGCTGGCTGGAAGGCTATAAAAGTTATTATGGCCTAGATTCAATATTTCGAGTGATGACAACTTCTCGAAATCATGTGCAATTTTACTAGATATATTACAAGCACCAGCATGCAGTTCATATAGCAGTGATAGATTTGAGAAGGAAGTAGGGAGCATAAAATTAATCTCTTCTGTTTCTTCCCTCTTTTGATGCTTCTTTCCCATATTTAAAACCATTAAACTGGACAGCATTCCGAAGCTTTCGGGTAGTTCTGTCACTGCAGTTTCCACCATCAGCAATCTGTGCAAGGAATTCAATTGTCCTATTGAAGCTGGAAGCTTGCAGAGGTGTTTACATCTGTTCAACTGTAACATGGTAAGGTTTTCCAGCATCCCTATCGATTCTGGCAACTCAGTAATATCAGCTTCAGTTATGACTATTGTAGTCAATGCCCTCATGCTTCCAATTGATTCTGGTAATGATCTAAGAAATCCACATTTCCTCATCTCAAGCTTCTCAAGTGACTTCAAGGCACCAATCTCATGTGGAAGATCTGTGATTAATGTCTGATCTATTTTTAGCACAACTAGAGAATTCAAACCTCCAATTGAATCAGGCAATCTGCACAAAATTTGACCGTGTCCTGTTGATAATTCCTTCAAGTTTGATAATGAACCCATGGACACAGGAAGTTCTTTGATTCCGCTACCGTAAGTATGAAATTCCATTAACGAACTGAGGTTGCCAATGGAATCAGGAATAGTTGTCAGTGATTTACACCAGAGCAAACTTAGTTTCTCAAGGTTTGCCAAATATCCAAAGGAAACAGGTAGTTTTTCTAAAGCAGAATCGTTGAGGGAGATTTCTTTCAGAGAATGCAACTTTCCTATCAACTCAGGTAGCCCTTTCAAATGTTTGCACCGGTTCAAGCTGAGCTTTTCGAGTTTTGAAAACCGGAAAATAGATTCAGGAAGACCTTTTACAGCAGTGCCATCAAGGAGAAGTTCTTTTAATGATACCATGCTGTCCATGTTGCTTGGCAGTTCTTTCAGTTGTAAGCAACCAGAGAGGATTAGGTTCTCAAGTTTTGTCAGGCCAGAGACATCATTTGGAAGTTCAATGAGGTTTACACAGTCTCGAAGGTTCAAGTGGACCAATGTACGCAAATTCCCAATCGAGGCATGAAGCTTAGTCAGTTTACTGCAACGCTCAAGATTAAGCTTTTCCAAGGCCCGACTCCCAGATAAATCAGGAATGTGGGTTAGGTTAAAGCAGCCGTTCAGATTCAAGAGCATCAATTTCTCAGCCAACTGGAAAACAATAAAGTGTATGAGCATTACCAAAATGCATTAGTTGTGCCTTAGAAATAGGAAGAAAGAGACAGAGATACAAGGCAGACACTTATGAAGATCGGTGATACAATTCTTGCTGTCACAATTATAATGATGAAGATGAAGATGATGGATCAGATAGTGAAGTACATACCTTGTTACCGCGCCCATGCCACAAACTTTCAATTTTGCTGCGTGGAAGATCAAGGACAGCAAGTTGGCGAGGGGAAAAATCCGAAGGAAGAGATTTCAGAGGACAACCTTTCCACTGTAACCACTTCAACTCTGCAGGAAGAAACTTGAAGCGGCCTTCCAAATTCAGATCATTAATTTGAAGCAGTCTAAGATTGACCATTGCTCTCAGGGGTTCAGAGAAAATTGTAACCTCTCTCTTTTTCTCTGCTTTAGTTTGAAGATATGCTTTGTATCTTTCTTTTAGGTATGTAACTGCAGAGGTAAAAGTTGGGCCTCTTCGAAAGTTATCCCAAGAAATTCTGTCACCACTTGGATCCCCCACCGACCTTTTCATTGATTCCAAGTCTAGGACTATCCCCTGTATACATCTTGTTCCCTATTATCAAGGTATGGAAAATATATAAGAAACTGAGTGAAGAAAAATAATAATGCATTATCCTTATTAAGTTATAAGACATTCAAGCCTCTTCTACATCTAAATCCAGCTAGAAGAATATATAAACAATAAAAATAGTAGTGCTGGAATCTCTACCTTATTATCCTTGAAGACATTCAATATTTCATCATGATCCCAAAGTCTACTACGCATGCCAGGATCTAAAAGGTTTTCCTCTTTAACGATTTGTCTTCCCATGTCTCTAACTTCATCGTGCATCCACAATATACCGTCTCCATAAACTTTAATGAGTGATCTTGCTACGAGGTCAGAAATTGCTATCTCACCATCAAAACCACAACCTTTCAATATGTCAATTGCATCTTCTCTCCTCATATCCATTTTTACAAATAAACATGCAATGTCCAGAAAGATGCACTTCTCTTGCTCGTCTAGCGCATCATAACTTATCTTTAACACATCCTGTAGATTGTGTGGACGAATCTGTTTCAGCTTCTGCAGAGCATCTCTCCATTCCTCTATTCTCCTCTTATCAAATAGGTAAGAACCAAATACTTCAAGAGCCAATGGTAGCCCACCTGTGAGAGACATAATTTTCTCAGACAGAGTCAAGAAAGTATCTGTGGGTTTTTCTCTTCTCAGTGCATGGTAACTAAAAAGTTGAAGTGCATGAGAGAATTGCAACTCCTTGACCTCATACAACTCGTTCACAAGATGACTGGGTAAGACTTCTCTATCTCTTGTGGTAACAATAATTCGGCTTCCTTCATAAAACCATTGTCTGTTGCCAACTAAAGCATTTAGTTGGTTTACGTTATCAACATCATCCAAGACAATAAGAACTCGCTTCTCGTATACAATTGCTTTGATTGCAGAAATACCAGTATTAAGTTCATTTACAGACATGGTATTAGAAGAAAGACTACCAATAAGCCTGTTTTGAAGTGATAATAAACCCTCATGCCCTGCTGAAATTTCTCTTACATTTGAGATGAAACTGTGGCACTCAAAATAACCCACAAGTCTATTAAAAAGAGCCTTGGCAAGTGTTGTCTTGCCAACACCACCCACGCCATGAATTCCGACAACTCGAATGCCGTTGGATCTAACATCTAACAACCTCATCACGTCTTCAATCCTGGAATCAAGTCCCACTGTGTATGCATCAAGACCTACTGGGGTTTTGTTCATTTCAGTCAAAACCGTTTTGACTAACAATTGAATCAACTCTGCTTCTTTGCTGTCAATATACATGATCACAAATACATTACTTAACCGCTTAAGGTGATAAGCAAAACATAAACTATAGCCACTATAAATTTTTGCATATATATAGAAAACAAACATAAATAGTTAATTGTACAAGAAAACTGAGAAATAATTGTATCTGTTACAGACAAGTTTATCTTGACAATAACTAAATCTTGAAAAGTATAAAAGGATCAAACTTTCTAACCGTTCTAGCTGGTCATATAATGTGGCAGTTTTCATTAATTATTATGACCAACTTTAACTAACAAATCAACTGCAAATCATGTGATCAGTGACCATAAAAGAGGAAGAGGGCGTAGAATGAAAACACCAATTAGTTAACACACGAAGCAGCTATTTGCGAAAACAATTGGTCCTCATAAACAAGCCAAAAGTCTAACACTTTAGAATGTAAATCTGAATGAGAACGACAGTGGGGTGAGGAAGATACATGGGAATTTAAATTACTATATAAAATTGATCTTTACCAAATCGCCCAATTTAAATTACTATATTATATATGAATGAATGAATAAACAAAGTGAAAAAAATACCCAACCACACTTATTTAATTAATTCTTCCAAAACATTTTGTTATATCTTAATATCATAGGATATACCAAAACTTTAAACATTAGATTACTAAATCTCTAATCATCTCAATTTTTGCATGTTTATAGGAATGATCAACATTAGCTAGGGTTTTACAGGTTTTCTAACTGATTGAGTGGGAATTTAGTTATGAATTATGATTATAATGTTAGTACTATTACTAATTTAATTCAATTAATTACTACCTCGCATTGAAAATATACCCAGCTGTAAGACCGACTTTCGCCATGGCACTTCTCCACCTAGAGACGACGGCGTTTCCGTACTCTTGCTCATGAGCTGTAAAATGCTTTGCAAATGGACCCCTCTGCCGTCGAACGTCGGAGGGGTCCACTTGGTAAAACACAGGTAGAATCATCAGGCGCAGTCTCCGGCTGCGCTCGCATATCTTAGCCAGCTCTTCAAGGCACCACCTTGAGTCGGCATATCTCGGCGACAGGACGACGATGGCCGCCGCCGAGTCTTCGATCGCCTCCAGCAGACTAGAAGCGATCTCGTCCCCGCGGTTCAAACCGTCGTCGTCTCGGAAGACTCGGACGCCGTGTTTCTCGAGCGCCTCGTAGATATTCTTTGTGATTTTTGTGCGGGTGTCTTCGCCTCTGAAGCTCAGGAACACGTCCCAGCGTAGCCGGAAACCTCCCGGGTTTGACGAAACGGCGTCGGCGTCGTCGACTTCGACAGCCATTTCTGCTTTACTTGTTATGCGTACGGAGAAATATGTAGATGGCAACTAAAAGTATTGATAATTTGAGTTGAAAACTACAACTTAATTATTATTAGGCTTATTTACTGTTGTGCCCGTGAAAACTTTGGTTAAACCTCACTCCTTTTAAAGCAAAGTTAAAAATAAAAAGGCTTAAATGCTACAGTGCCCCTAGAACATTGATCAATTTTCACTTTACCCCTTTAAAGTTAAAAGTGATCCACTTTGCCCTATTGACCAATGTTTCGTGTTTCACTTAACCACTTTCCGTCTATGCCATTTCAAATTCCGTTAAACCAATGACGTGGCAGGGGTACTTTGGTCCATTCAATTGAGCTGTGATTTTTCCCACCAATCTGAGGGTGTGACGTGTACATGTGGAGCCCACCTCTAACATCTGATATAACTCCAACGTTCTAATTGATCTCAGCTGGCTACGGAACCAAAAAAACCCCAAATTGGCTTCCTCTAAAACCCTAGAAATCAGAGGTTGGGTTCCACGAAAACTGAAGATGAAGACTGAAATAGTTGACAGAGGGGAAGAGTTGGATGTGGCGGCACCACGTTGCTTTTGTGGGAAGATAGCTCGCTTACAAACTTCATGGACTGAGGCGTTCGATTCCATGTTTGTCTAAACTCATCAGGGGTAAGTTATATTGTTGAAAGTGTGTGAATCCGGTTAAATTTATTTATTAAGTGGTATTAATGTTTGTTGCAGAGGTGGAAAAAAGGATGTGGGTTTTTTGTTTGGGTGGATGTTGAATTTCCACATAGAGAGAAGGCTCTGGTGAGTTGGCTACTTAGAAGATTGAAAGAACTTGAGAAGGACGTTGGGCATCGTCAAGCAAGAGGGAGAAAGTTAATGGGTTAACTTATTCTTTCATGGGGTTTAGTAATGGTTTTGTTTTGGCAATGTCTGTAACAACTTGGCATAAAATGTGGCTATTGCAATGGAGGAATTAGGCAGATTGTACAAGTCTAATTTTGCAACTGTATGTAAAATATCATGTCTTGGTAGCTATGTAATGATGGAGGAACATGGTTTCCATTTGCAACTAGATGTAACAATGTATTGGTACTTATGTAATGAATGTGGTTGTTGAACACAATGTGGGAGTTACTTATTGGATTTTGACCTCAAATGTAATGGTATGAAAAGTATTACCAAATGAACAGTACCACAAACACTTGCAACAGTTTATAACACTGATCAAATCCTCATAGTTTATAACCATTTTATAACATTACTAATAAAGTTCTTAATAGTTGGACTTGCAAAATAATAGTTCAATCAAAAGCCTCATTTCAAAGGTTTGTCCTTAACACTTGTCTTTAACAGTTGTACATGTAAAACAAAAGTGGAATGAAAAGGTCTTCATAAGAGGCATTTTAACAAAACACAAAACATTTTCACATGATCAGAATCTCTTAGGCTGATAATTATCCACCAAATCCTTCCGATTGGTAAATTTTATCATCTTGGCAGGAGATTTGAACCTCTTTTTGCTTGGACCACTAGCAAAAGGGTGTGATAAGCTTGCACTTGGTTGAGATCCTTGCACAGATTGAGTAGTTTGGGCAGGTTGAGAACTTTGGGCAGTTTGAGAAACTGGACAAGCTTGCACAGATTCAGTTCCTTGCATAGATTGAGAGCCTTGCAGAGTTTGAGAACCATATTTCTTTTTGGGGAATTTAATCCTCTTTGCAGGAGACTTAAACCTCTTTTTTTTGGGAATGTCTGAAGCTTGACCAGTTTGATATGCTTGGGCAGGTACTGAAGGTGGGGCAGTTTGAGATGCTGGGGCTGGGGCAGTTTGAGATGCTTGAGCTGGGGCAGTTTGAGATGCTTGAGCTGGGGCAGTTTGAGATGCTGGGGCTGAGGCAATTTGGGAAGCTTGGCCTGTTTCAAAACCATGTAGAGTTTGAGAACACTGGCCAGTTTCCAACCTTCTTCTCACCTACAAATTGAAAAGAATTCCAATTTACATCAATTACATCTCATACCTCATCCTCTTAATATCAATAAAAATAAAGGAGGCTTACAGGTTGCTTGGCTGTTGATTGTCTTGTAACCCTTTTGGTTGATGTCGTATCTTAGGCAGATTTCTGAACCTTTCGTTTACATGGGACCTAACATAAGTAGAGAATCACTTGAAAATAAATAAATAATAAACATCCAAAACAAAAATGCATTGCCAATGTGTTTTTGGAAGAGACAAACCTGACTGCTGCTACCTTCTTTTGCCTTAGGGCAGCTCCTCCTATTATGACCTCCTTGTCTACAAAGTGAACACTTGGTTTCCAAATTATACCTTTGCAACTTGGTGGCTGTAGGATTAGATTTGCTTGGTTGTTCACCTGCCAACCTCATCCTCTTCTTCCTTGGTCTCCCAGGTTGTTTGTGATAAAGTGGTGGCATCAAAGGAGGCTTATCACACTTAGGTCTCAAGTCTTCACTTGTCATTGGATGAACCAATAGACCATAAGCTCTCATAAAGGCCTCCTTCTTGTAACAAGCATCAACATAAGCAATATGATCCCCATTTAATTGGCCAATTGCAGCACAAGCATGCTTGCATGAGATCCCAATAATATCCCATCTCCTACATGAACAACAATGCCCTGCCAAATCAATCATAACCTGACTTCCATCATAGTTTTTGACCTCATATAAACTCTCCCCAGCAAGCTTTGGAATGCACCAAGCTGATTCTTTCTTTGTTTTCTCCAAAATCCCAAAAATCCTTGGACCAATGGCATGTTTCCATTTCTCACAAGATGCTCTTCTAGTTGCCATCAACAACATAATATAGTATCTAATTCTCTCTAGCATAGTTAAAATAGGTTTGTCTCGTACTTCTACAAGGGCACCGTTAAAAGCCTTGCACATATTATTCAAAAGGATGTCACACTTGGAATGAGTTTTAAAGTGAGCTCTACAACATTGTGATAGATCTAAGGCCGCCATCCAATCAAATGCAGCTTGGCTCAGCTGTCTCATATTTTTCATCTCAGCATCCCACTATGGTATGGTTGTGCTCCTTGCAATTTTCTCCATTTGCAATTTCAACACCAATCCTCTGTGACTAGCAAGCAAAAAATTTGCTTCTAAGTGTTTGAGGCAGTGCCTGTGCTCAGCGTTTGGAAAATGATCATGTACTGCATCAATCAAGTCTTTTTGCTTGTCTGTGATAAAGACATATCCGCAGCTGTTTTCGATTCTAAGGTCCTCTGCCAACAGTTGACAAAATCATGACCATGTTTCATAATTCTCCACCTCAGCCACTGCATACGCAATAGGATACATGCCATTGTTAGGATCCACACCAACAACAAATAACAATTATCCAGGGTGATGACCCTTTATATGACAAGTATCAAATCCTATAACTGGCCTACATCTCTGCAAAAACCCTTGTTTAATTGTAGCCAAGCAAATGTAAATCCTCTGAAACCTTGGTCTTTCACCTTCCAACTCACATTTCATAATGATTGTGCTACCTACATTTGTCCTTCTTAGTTCAGCAGCATAATCCTATAATAATTCATACTGTTTTTCATAAATCCCCTCAGATATGGATGTTGCCTTCTGCCTTGCCCTATGTATTTGGGATTTAGAAGCTATCACAGACAAATCTTCTCGTACCTGCTGCTTAAAAGTTCCCATATCCCAATTATGCTTTCTAGACAGTTGAGTAGCATATCTCTGAGCTAACCATCTTGAGTTAGCATGAAAATTGTGATCAACTGTCCCACAATCATGCTCATCAACTAATTTCTTCACTTGAACCCAGTCACTACCATTAACTGCTGAAGCAAAACAAACTCATTTACAATTTCTTGCACACACTGCCCTCACCCTATTACGATCATTGCATTTGAATTTAATCATCCTTCTGTTCACAATTGAAGAGTTCCTAATTGCTTTCTTAAATAGGTCAGTGGTTGCAAACCTTAAACCCAGTTTAAACACAGGGTTGCGCATGTCTGTTTCAGGCCTAAATTCTTGAAATGTAGGCAATTTCTTCTTCCTTTTCTTCTGGTTCTCATCATCCTCATCATCTGAGCTACTATCCAAGCTCTCAACATCACTTTTAGCTACATCAGTTGACTCCTGATCTTCATCTACAGGGGCATTTGGGTCTTCAACTACTTCTGGCTGGTCTACATAATTTTCAAATGCTTTATCGTCTTTTCTCAACAACTCACATTCATTTTCACTCTGCTCATAAGCACTGTCAACAAAATCAGGGTCCTCTTCCTTGTCTTCTTCTTCACTGTCTTCACTGTCTTCCACATCAGTGTCACCTATATCAGCCCTACTACCCTCATTGTTCAGGGGCCCATCATCATCACTTGAAACCCAGTCTTCAACTCTGCAAGCAGGCCCATGATGCTCAGTAAAAGGCCGGCCCTCTTTTTCATTGTTCAGTGGCCCACTGCCTTCAGTAGAAGCCCTATTTTCATCACTACCAGGCCCAATATTCTCACTATCCTCATTTAATGCCACAACTACCTCTTCACAATCCTCATTCACTGCAACATTTTCCTCTTCAATGTGTTGTACATAAATCAGCACCACTCTCTTATAAGAAAGTGGTACCTTATCACACAAACTTAACAGATCAGCATCCTTGTTTATATCCAGTAACTCCTCATTTACTACTCCTTTAAGAGATACTTTCCCCATGTGCCCAAGCAGTTTCACTTGCTCCCACATCTCTAACATATTTATATACTCTACAGTACACCAATCCAAATATCCTACAGACCCACCAATATAACACTACTTATTCTGCTTGTTTTTCACAATTCTGTCACCATGATGCACTTCAAAAGTTACCAAGTCTTTGTCCTCTACACAGAAACAAAAAGGGTTTGTTTTTAACAAAAGCTAAATAGTATTCTAAGACACTTATTAAAAGCAAGACAACAACCACGGTTCGATTAATATATTCAAACCTAACTAGAAGAAAACAAAAACGGGACCACATCAGGAAAGGTATACTGCTTTAGAACCTCCTTTGCCGACAACACATAACACAAAAAGACCTAAATATCAATTTCTACACAATGCGTATCACTATCATGTCAAGATTCTTTTCCACGTCAAAGGACAAGATTCCTTTTTAGAAAACAGGTCCCTTTTCAGAAGAATCATTTACAGGTTGCCCTGCTCCTGCTTCTCGCCAAACGGGCATCGTCGTTGAGTCGAGTCAGTCGCGTCACTTCTTCTTGCCTTCAAGTAGTTGTCGAAACCAACTGAGAGTGCTCTCCCTTTCTCGATCCTTATTCTCAAACCCTAGATCTATAATCCCCAAATCTCAATTTTCCCTCCCAATCTGATTTTATGTTTTCATTTTTGAGTTCTAACACTGATTGTCGTGGCTGTTTTGTTAGATGGGTCCCCAAATTCCACATCAGCAGGCAATCAATCCGTTGGAGCTATATCAGATGTTAGAGGTGGGCTCCACATGTACACGTCACACCCTCAGATTGGTGGGAAAAATCCCAGCTCAGTTGAATGGACCAAACTACCCCTGTCAGGTCATTGGTTTAACGAAATTTGGAATGGGGTAGACGGAAAGTGGTTAAGTGAAACAAGAAACATTGGTCAAGGGGGCAAAGTGGGTCACTGTAGCACTTAAGCCAAATAAAAATTAGGTATTAGACATAATTATCTTTACTAATTAGTATACACGCTTTACTTGAGTTGCAACACACTGAAATTAAGACTTCGTTCGAGAAAATTTTGATAGTGGTGTATCATGATCTTAGAAGTTTAGATTTTGAGGAACTTCGTGGTTTTGTCTCAATTAGTGCACTATATATGGTACTCGAGGAGAGCAAGCTAGCTAACAATTATGGTATTGACTCTGAGGCGTGTGGCTGTGTGTTACGACTAACTCATGGGTTACCATGTGCTCATGAGATTGTAAAGTACAAGAAAGACAGTAAACCTATTCCACTTGAGTGCATTGATTCTCATTGGAGGCAACTTGACATGACATGTGCACTTAAAAGAAAAACATCGGAATGTTTCTATGATGCAGAGATGAAGTTATTTCATGGGCGTTGGATGAAGTCTGATGCAATTACACAAATGATTGTTAAAAGGAAACTTATGGAATTAGTAGCACCACAAACTACTTCACTTGTGGAACCATTTGTGAAAACTAAGACTCGAGGTAGGCCAGGTAAGAAGATGGATAAATCTACTCGTCGTGATCCATCCTTGTTTGAGGTTGTAGATTCACCTAGGTTGGATGGATGTAGTGTTGGTGGTCTTCCTTCTAAAGTGAGTGCAAAACAAAAGAGACGACCGAAGGAGAGGGTGGGTATAATATATTTATATATTTATCATAGCAAGATGATATAAGCTGCACGTCTATAGTAATTTTATAACTAACTATATACATGTGTGCAGGTGTATCGCACCCCGCTACATAAGCCAGTTGAGTTTGTTAATGCATTTCCAAAAGCATTAAGGTCGTACATCCATCATGTAAAAGATGTGGCAGCAGATGGACATTGTCGGTGCAGAGCTATTGCAACATTATTAGTTTATGGTGAGGATGGATGGGTACAAGTAAGAAGAGATTTATTGAATGAGCTTGAGTCTTATTCAGTTCGCTATTCAACACTTTATGGGTCTGAAAATAGGGTCTATGAGCCAAAGCACTCATTGGCTTACTTTGGACCTGATGCAAATTTTATTCGGTGGATGACTATGCTTGACATGGGCCATATTATTGCATCATGTTATGATGTTGTACTTGTGCACCTATCTAATGTACAATGTCTAAAGTTCTTACCTCTTAAATCAAGACCATTGCCACTATCAGACTGTAAAGAGATCGATATCGGATTCATCAATCGTCATTTTGTGCAAGTATTTTATAATCTGAATATAAGTTGTTTATTTTATAAATATATCCTTATCTATATATATTTACACCTTTGTGCAAGTATTCTTGAAGCCAAGTCATCCAATTCCCCCTATAGGAACAAACTGGGACAGATACCAAGAATGGTGGACTACCGAATGGGCCCCCCCATACATCACTCGCATACAACAATTCATAAATATTACAAGGTCTACTGTTATAACTAGAGAAACAATTGCATCTAATGATGATTGAACTTGGTCTTTTAACAAATTCAAGGGTGAGACATATGAATTGGGCAAATATTGTTGTTTTTTCCTTATCTATTTGGCTTTGTACTCTTTGACATTCCCATGTCTTAAGAATGAGCGTTTTATATTTTTTTTTATTGCAAAGTTCAATAGATTTCTGGTCCTTGGATAACTCTGGAGAAAAAGTTTACTTACAATAGTAGAAAGCTAAGAGCATAAATGTGATTATATTCATAGAATCCATATTTACAAAAATAGAAATAAAAATTACAGCAAAAAACTGTTTTAGTTCAGTAAACATGAGAGACAGAGACAAAGATGGAGTGTGAGATATGGAAAATAAGATATAGCAAAAATGAGAGAGAGATGTGTGGGCCGTCAGAGAGAGAGAAGACATGAGCAAAGAGAATAAAGGAGAGAGGAAATTAGGTAATAATTAAAAGGGTATTTTAGGAATATTGGTGGGCGTAAAAATAGGATTGTGTTTTTTAAAATGTATATGGTGGGTGGGAAGATAAGGTGTGTAGGTGGAAATAGCAGCACTCATTAGTATTTGAGACAAACAGTATTTCTGTTTTGGTTTTAATATATAGGAATTGAATTTTGTTTTGGATTTAGCCCAAGAGGAGGCCCAGATTCGTTGGCCTTACATTAATTACTAAAAAGACAAGTATACCTTATTTGTTTAAAAGCCTGACCCAAATTCGTTGGTTTCACTTTTTGTTCATCAGATCCCCTTTTCGTTGATCAGATCTCTATCTCTCTCTCTCTCTCTCTCTCCTTCCGCAGCAAAGATGACCACATCGCCATGATGAGGCGTGAGGTGTTGGACCAGTACTTAAGGAACAGGGCTAGTGAGAATGGGGCGATCGTGATAAATGGGTTGTTTCTGAAGATGGAGAAACCGGGAGATGGGGAGGCGCCGTACGTTCTACATTACAGAGTATGATGGGAAGGTCGGTGGGGCTGATGTGAAGAAGAGTTTGGAGGTTGATGCTGTGATTGGAGCCGATGGGGCTAATTCTAGAGTGGGTAAGAGTATTGATGCTGGTGATTATGAGTATGCCATTACCTTTCAGGTAAATTATGAACTTGCTTTGTTTTAAATTAAGGAGCTACACTAATATACCCAAAATAGGGATTGAAATTATAAAAAAAACCTCACATGAATGCACTTTAAAAACACACCCAAAATCCATTTACTACATAATAAATGAGTGTTGATGTTCCTATAAATTACATGACTGCCATTAATTAACTTAAAATAAGCCCAACACAAAAAACTAAAAGAAAAACCCAAAAGAAGCCCAGCAAGCCCTTAATACATTATTAATATCATACTATAGAAGTACATTAATAATACCATGTTATAGAAGTATATTGTTAATATCATCTCATACAAAAAACTCAAAAAACCCAAAAAAAGAGCCCAGCAAAACATTTGATATCCTTTGTAGAAACCACATTCAATTGTTCACAGTTTCACCAGAAACAATCGCAAAGACAAAAGAAAATACATTTACAAGAAGAAAAAAAAACACTGTTAATACTATGTCATAACACTATCTTCTTATGCATATCATAAACTTCAAGTGCATAACTATATATAGAGCAAAATATAAAGTATGCTTTGTTACTAAAAATCTGTTAATACTATGTCATAAAAGTACACTGTTAATATTATGTTATAGAAGTGCACTGTTAATACTATGTTATAGAAATCATCTCAGTTGCAGGGTATGAACAGTATAACAACTATTCATACCACTTACTGGTAGTTAAAAACTACGTCATTTCATTTGCATAATAGGTACGATAAAGAACCCAAATAGTACCAAACATCAAAACCAAGTTAACACTAAATAGTGTTTTACACATTAAAATCACAAAGAACCTAGATCACTGAGAATCTAAATCCAAGAACAGTAATTATCATTTTTCTTGTCTTTTATTCAATTTTCTCAGTAATCAAACATCAGATAACATACATAGATAGAGCTAAACAAGTCAACAACAATGAGAAAAACAAGCATAATGAATTCTAAATCTCTAATTCCAAATATTATATCATTCTAAAGTAGAAAATGCAATATAGCAATGACTCATATTGACTAATTAAATATTTTATGCCAAAAACTCATTCCAAAATTCTGACTACCACCAACTCTAGGATCATCGGCGCTCCAAAGAATGAAGAATCAAATTGAATCACCATATCACCATTGCCAAAATCTCAATTCAATCATACACTAAGCAAACACTGTTAATACTATGTACTAGAAATCAACTCAATTGCAGGGTATGAACAGTATAACAATTGTTCATACCACTTACTAGAAGTTAACAAGTGTTCATACCACTCATAAATAATAAATTATATACTACAAATCAACTTACCAGCTTTGGTCATTCTAATACCACTATCAATAATAGTCAAGGTATTATTGTTTTTGTCTGGCTGACCATCAAGCTTGCTCTTGTCAATTATACTCTCAAATCTAATCTTGTCAAGAGCCTACAAGCAGAGCATGACATAATGAGTCAAAGGAAATTCAATTCAAACAAAAACATTATCGAAAAAACTTATTCTCTTCAGTCTAAATACCTCTTTTCAAATGCAGCTTTTCACAACAAGCAGGCCTCACCATCTTATCTGTGTTAATCCAATATTGCACTTAAAATCCTAAAAACAAAGAAAGCAGAAAACATAAAGGAAATGATAAACAAAACCAGTCTCCGATTATAAAGAGAGATGAAACTGATTCAACTTCAATTAACTCTGCTTATGCAGATGCTTACTGAAAGAGAGATGTGAGATGAGAAGAGGAAAGGTACTGGTTTAAAGTATGACAAGTGTGGAGGCAAGAAAAGCATGAGGCTGACGAAATGGCATCTTCACATTAACGGCTTGACTGAAAATATGAAATAAAAATCAGTCTTCCATCCTCACATGCTTGGCTCCTGGAGACCCTTTGAGTCTTGGTTCAAATTGGGTGAATTATTTGGTTCAACTTAGATTAAATCTAAGTAAAAAAGCATAAATAATTGATAGTTTAGATTATTATGCCTTTGTGGAAAAGCAAATGACCAGTGCTTTAGTTTGTGATTAATCACAAGTTTGATGAGACTACCTATTTTAAACAAAAGGGTCAACTAATTAAGATATTAACTTGAAACATGCATATGAGGCACACACAAAGCTGTAATCACCATGTTTGCGTGATATGCATGTGGCAGTAGAAATCTATCCTACCAAGTGCTTTATAACTTTTCTGTGTCAAATGCACTTGTCAGGCACTGATATATTGGATCCTTTATGATGTAAATATAAGAAGAAGAAAAACAATTAGAAACTCAAGTAATAGTTTTCTGTTATCAGTAAGTCCCACATCGAAAAAGAACAAAACGAGGCTTTTCCACATCAATTCAGCAAGAGACAAGAACACTAAAGACTTTTTATAAAGAAATTTGAAAATCATGCAAATAAACCTTCTAAGGAAATACCTGACAATTAATTATTTTAAATTCTGAGAATATTTGAAAATTAGAATAGAAAACACTCAATTTTAGGGTGAGCCAAACACGGAATCTGAAGGCCATGATTTTCTATGAAAGGCTTACCTTAGTGATAGAAAACCATTATTCTTTCTTTCAATCAGTCCTACCGGAACCGAGCCTGTGAACTTGTTTTTCTCCAAGTTTCTGCAAAGATCAAATCTATCACGGTGCTTTCTAACAAATTAAGCATTTACAATACTTTAGACATATAACCAAATAACTTACAGGACAGTCAAATTCTGGAATTTAGACAAAAATTTTGGAATTGGTCCTGTTCAGTTGTTGTTTGATAGATCCCTGAAATCATGAGTATCTCAATTCATTTACATTAAACGGAATTGTCTACCTTCTCATTACATTAGCAAATGCAGTAAGACCACTTACAAAGACTATCATTGTGAGATTGGATATAGAAGCAGCTATCTCCCCTCTTAAGCCACTCGAGGACAAGTGCTCAAAAGAGGAACCAAAAGCTATGACAGAATCAACAATCAGAGCAAAGGAAGAAAAAAGAAATTCTAGGCAGCAATGTAGTTGAAGGTTTGTACCTTGCGATCTACGATATGAAACATCTGGCTATGGAAGAATCGCCGTCATCGGATTCGGCAAACAGGAGATCCAGGTTGAAAACCGGGAACACCAAACGGATTTGGTAATTTTGGAATATGTCGTCGGTGAAAATCAGCGATTTGTCGGGGTTAGTGCAGGCGAAAGAGAAATAGTCTTCATCTTCGTTCTTCTCGCACTCACCACCGGCGTCGGCGTTCTGAACACCTTCGTTCTCTTCCATTTCTGGCTTCTCCTTCTTTTTATCTAAAGCTGCAGTTTTAGGGTCACTGAATTTGAAATCACTACTATAACCAGCTACTTTGAGCTTGGAGTTGAAATATACAGAGAGCTGCTCATATTCAAAATTTGTTCTTCAAATTCCTATCATAACTGGCGAGTTTTGGGCCTGTTTCAAAAAATTCAAACGAAAAGGTCAAAGCCGTAATCTAACATAGAAATTAAATCCAAAAATCGACGGCTGTCGATTTTTGGGTTTATTTTGAGTGTGTTTCTATGTTTTAAATAGTGTAGGGTATATTTATAGTTTCATGTCTAGGAATGGGTGTTTCACTAATTTTGTATTTAAATTATCCGTTAATGCTTGCTCTGTGAGCTTTGCATGTGGAGTTGTTTGCAGGAAATTGCAATCTGATTATAAAAATTAGTGGAAGAAAGGAACTTCTAATTCAATTTGAACTCAATTGTTGTGCTTTATGTTAATGAACTAGGCAAATTCTTTGATTTGAAGTTGTTAATTAACATTCTGGCTGCTTGCATAAAAGTCTTTTCTTTTCTTGGTATTTATTTGGCTGAAATGACTATATCTATGTGAGTAACTCGAAATTGAGACATGGTTTTTGGCATGCATTTTTAATTTGTTCTAAAAAAAACGTAGTTAGCTTAGCATCAAAACAAGAAAAACCCTTTGTTTAAAGTTTTAGTTGTATCTTCTATATTTGGTCAAAATTTTGGTAAAAGGCTAAACCCCATGTGCATTGCTGAAATATGATTAATTGTTTACCCTTAGTTCAGTGTTAATTCATTCTAATTAAATTCTTGGTTTCTGCCTTTTGTAAGAGAGAATCAAAATCCCTGATGATAAAATGGTGTACTATGAGAATCTTGCTGAGATGTATGTTGGTGATGATGTCTCACCGGACTTTTATGGGTGGGTGTTCCCCAAATGTGACCATGTAGTAGCTGGTACCGACACTGTGACTCACAAAGGAGACATCAGGAAATTCCAACTTACAACAAGAAACAGAGCCAAGGATAAGATCCTTGGCGGCAAAATCCTGCGAGTGGAAGCGCATCCAATTCCCGAACACCCCCACCCCCGAAGGTTAGCAGGCAGAGTAGCATGCATTTGATGTCTACTTGATTTTTTGTCCGTAATTTTACCAAGAATTTCATTTGAATTTTGTTTATTTTGTAAATACAAGTCTTTGAATATTAGGATTCAAATCAATTTGTCCTGGGTGAGTGCTTGGAAATTGAATGTCAAATTGTGTTTTTTTGTTCAATTTTATGAACGAATCCAAAATATGGAGCTGCTAATATTGAAATTCTTATCAAGTTTTGGTTTAGCTTTTTGGTGCATGGGTTTGAACTTTTTGATTTGGAAATGGTATTGCAAAACTACATTGTACAGGTTCTGCATTGTAGTTTTGCACAAACTACATGGCAGTTTAGGAAACTGCATTGCAGTTTTCATTTAATTACAATTGGATTTTTGCTATTTCCTTGGCCTTTAACCTCACCAATTTGAAGAGTAGAGGCTACCCAGATGAGGAATTGGGTGGGTAAGAGAAGAGTAAAACTACCCATAAGCAAGGGAACTCAAAATTGGACTTTTGGGAACTGCATTGCAGTTTTGGAAACTGTGTTACAGTTTTCATTTAATTACAATTTGATTTTCTTTCTTTCTTTGGCCTTCAACCTCACCAATTTGAAGAGTAGAGGCTACCCAGATGAGGAATTGGGTGGGCAAGAGAAGAGTAGAACTATCCAAGAGCAAGGGAACTCAAAATTGGACTTTTGGAAACTGCATTGCAGTTTTCATTTAATTACAATTGGATTTTTGCTCTTTCGTTGGCCTTCAACTGCACAAATTTGAAGAGTAGAGACTACCCAGATGAGGAATTGGGTGGGCAAGAGAAGAGTTGAACTACCTAAGAGCAAGGGAACTGAAAATTAGACCTTTGGAAACTGTCTTGCAGTTTTCATTTAATTACAATTAGATTTTTGCTCTTTCCTTGCCCAAACTCAACATTGCAGTTTCCTTTTTTGTATTGCAGTTTCCATTTGTGCATTGCAGTTTCTATTTTTGTATTATAGTTTCTGTTTATGCACTGCAGTTTTCGTTTCTGCATCGCAGTTTTCATTTTAGTACTTTCATCCTAGTTCCTCCATTTTGCTTCAATAAAATTAATTTATGTTTTTGTAGGTGTTTTTGTTTTTTTAAACATAATTGATATCTACATTGTATTTTTGTTGCAGTTTCTATTTTTATTTGCAGTTTTTGTGTAAATAAGTGTTGAAATGGTTTTTTATTTTATTTTAAAAAAATAAATTTAAAAACCATTGATTGTTTATATAAATATTGTATAACTGAATAAATATTACAAAATCAAGTGTGGTATAGTGGTTTGTGAGTGAGCCCTCCTTTGAGGGTCAAGGTTCAAGTTCCTTTAATGACAAAAAACCTTTTTTTTTTTTTTTTTACAAGGTGAATAAAGGGCAACGGAGTTGGTCCCCTGCAGACTATGACAGGTGGCCGGCGATGGTGGCTGGCAGTGGTCGATGGTTGTGGTGGCCAGAGATGGTGGCCGATGGGTGTGGCTGGACGTGGGTGGCTCATCGGCTGCGGGTGGCTGGCCGGAGGTGGCGGTTGACTAAATATGGACATGTGGCATAGTATGCTTGGTTTAGAAGGAGTGGCATTGTGTGTAATTTTGATTTTTTAAATGATATTTTTGTAAAATTAGGTACTACATTTTGGTATTTGGTCTTATGCTAATTAGATGAAATTGTATTCCTATTTTCCAAAATTAGTAAACTATATTGTGTTTTAAAACTAAAGCTCCCACGTTAAAATGACCCACTTTCATCCTTTGACCGAGGTTTGGTGACTCACTTTGCCCCATGTCATCAACTCCATCCAAAATTCTGTTAAATTTGATGGCATGGAATGGGTTTTTGGTAATTTCATACACATGAATCATTACACTAATTGAGTGGGTGACATGGCAAGTTGAGCCCACCTCCACATAGATAAACATATAATTAAATATTCTAATAATTAAAATAACAAAATTAATATATATTCTAATAATTAAAAACCCTACCTAACACCCAATCACTCCCCCAGCCGCCACAATCCTCGCCACCCACCAACCCCATCCCTCCATTCATCATTTGATCTGTAATCTCTCTGCCAAGGAGAAGCAGAGCAAAAGCAAAACAAAATTACAACAGAGATCAGCTCCTAAGCCACCCAACCTGTATCTTTTCCTCTCTCTCTCTCTCTCTCTCTCTCTCTCTCTCTCTCTCTCTCTCTTTGTTTCTTCAAACCCCCCAACCCAAGTTGATATTTTAATTTAAAATCAAATACCCACTATGTTTCTCCCATCCCCACCCACCACCACCAACGATACCTACTGCATCACCCAACAACCCCATGGCTGCTAGCGGACTCCTCTGAATTTGTTTTGGCAAACTGGGTTTGCATACGACATTGTCTTCTGTGTGCGAAACAAGGAAAGAGAGAGAGAGAGAGAGAGCAACAACCCTAACCTAGATCTGAACCTGGGTTCTTTGTACGTAGAGAGAGAGAGAGAGAGAGAGAGAGAGAGAGAGATAGAGAGATAGGCTAATAGAGAGATTGTTTGACATAAAAGCAGCAGCCATAACATAAGTTTGCAACCAAAGAAACAAAGAAGGGGAAAAGAAAAGATGAAAGATTCCTCAGGTGAAGGCAATCAAAGAGAGAGAGAGAGAGAGGGAATTAGGATGGGGTCGGGAGGATGAGATGACCTGGGTTTGTTTTTTAACTTTTTTGGTTACTTGTTTTTTCTTTTTGGTTATTTTATTATTTTATATATTTTGATTTTAAAATTTTTAATTAATTTAAACAACGAAGAATTTTTAATTAAGTTTTAATTCCATGTGGTATCCACCTCACCCACTCAATTAGTTTAATAATTCATGTATAAGAAATTACAAAAACACCCCTGCCACATCATCAAATTTAATAGAGTTTTGAATGGAGTTTACAACATGGGGCAAAGTGAGTCACCAACCCTCAATCAAGGGATGAAAGTGGGCCATATTAACTTTGAGGGGGTAAAGTGAGATTTGACCGAAATTTCAGGGGGCACTACAGTAAATAAGCCTTATTATTAATGTGTAAATTAATAGAGTTTTTTTGTAAATCTATTGATTATGGATGACGACCATAATATCAGTCATAAAATACATTATAAGAGCATTTACAATCGTGCTTTCTATTTTTAAGTTAAAATTTAACTAAAAACATATAAAAGCTATTTTAGGAACTCTCTATAAAATTTGAACTCAAATCATAGAGTCATAAATATTATAATGTTATAAATCTATGGAATGTGGATGACCATCATAATATTCATTACCTCCACCCCTTATTGCTTTGTAACCTATGCCCTTATTATTATAATTAGTAGCTATAAATTGTGGGTTAAATACCTCTATTGTAAGCCTATAAATAGGCGCTTATCAAAGATGAATAAGATAAGTTGATACAAGTTCATAGAACAAAAATATCTAGACTATTTTCACAAATCCTTTTACATTAACAATTCTTAAAATAACATCATATTCTATAATATCATCAAAATAATAATATAAGCAACTCATACGTTACTGTTACGAGGATAAGAGCATAAAATTGCATGATGTAATATGCTATTCATATAAAATTGTGTATATTATGCTAGCATGTCATAGGGTCTTAAAGAGAACTAAATACTCTGATAATTTCTTTAAAAAAATTGAATACGTTGCAACGATACTGATCTTGATCTTGAACTCATAATTCAATAAAAGTATTCACTGAGGCAATTAGATCACTTTCATTTCATGATATTTGAATACACACAATGAGCTTCGGGCTCCTTAACTTCTTTAGAAATTTTCTTTCAATAATTTATATAATGTATGACATTTTACATCTTTTAGAATTTATTTCTATGTATTCTTCAAAAGATCGCTTATGGCGATATGTTTAACTTCATAATCTTTTTAGATTTTTCATCTCCAATTCATTTATTAAATCAGGGTAATCCTTTGTAAACTCTTCAAGATTTCTAACAAAATTCTTCATATATATACTGCAATGATGGTAAACTTATTTCCAAATAATTTATATATCCTTTTTGTAATAGATATTTATTAAGACGATTATACCATATTCTTTCACAATACTTTAATCCACACAAGGATCATTACACGCCATCATATTTTAATCATTTGCTTCAGGCATTCTGAATCCTTCAGGAATTTTTATACACATGAATTTTCCATAAATATGCATAACATAGCTGCATATGTTTACCATCATAATCCCATATTTTTACTGAGAAACGTTGTGCCATATCATCAAGTGATTTATTTCACTTCATCTCAAACACCAATTTGTAACATATACATTTTTATATCCTTTTGGTGTTTAACTATAGGTTCAATCATTGCACTTTTTCCGAAAATATCCAACTTTACTGGACTGCCTCTTCCAGTTAGTCAATCTTTATTTACATTTCTCGACAATTATAACAAGTGGTACAATATCATCATGTATAGCCTTTGATAACTTTAGTACGTACTATGAACCAATATATTATCAATTTATGATCTCACGATTCTCATGTGCATGCACATGCATAATTTATAAGTATCTTATTGCTTTCATTATTTTCTGGTACCAATGCCACTCTGAGGCTTTCATTGTCACTTTATGGACAAATATCTCTTCTAAGATGTATGATTTATAGAATGTGGATCATAACATCTTCTAGAGCGTTATTTTGAATAGGGTTTAAACTCTGCAATTAATCTCCTCTTCTGAGGAGTTAAGTCTTTTGAACCCATAGATCTGTCATACTTCATGTATCTAACAGCTTTTATGGGTAGTTTAGTTTTTGCAATCTATAAATCTGGCATGCTTCATGTAATAATAGGATCCTTAATTAGTTTTTAATTATTAATTTATTGGAGGAAAAGACTAAAAGACCCCTAGGATATTTTATTAGGTTCAAAGTTGAATTTTTGATTGGGAAGGAATTTGGAAATTTTGATTATGCAGTGGCGTAGAGCGCGACAAAACAAGTCCGTAGACACGTAGTGGACTCAGATCCGAGTCGTATTGAAGGAAATACGATTAAATTACATTGAGGGGCAAAATCGTAATTTGCCAGAAAATCAGATTTTAAAATCTGACTCCCTGACTCTCTCTTCTCTCTCTCTCTCCTCCAGCTCGCGAAAACAACCCCCCTTGAAATTTTGCTCCAGCCGAACCTTTCCCTCCACCCTATCCTCCGCCACCGACCACCCCAAGCCGCATGATCAGAGCCAAAAAGACCGCCCAAGCCACGCAGTCAACCCCAGCCCACCCCGACGCCTGCTGCCGCCGTGATCTTGCTGGAAAACCACTAGGTTTCGTTCTAAAATTCACGGCCGTTGATCTCCTTCATTCGGCCACCAAATTGGACGAGTGAGGTATGGATTTCTAGCTATTTTTTGTTCTATAGCAGATGGTTGGTTAGGATTTGAGGAATTTTTGGGTTTGGTAGGTTGATTTTCGAGTTAGGGTTTGGCCGATTTTGGAATTGTAATTGCGGCCACTTATGGCTAGTTTTTGGGGTAGGTCCAAGAACAAAAGTGGTTCTAAATAGGGTTTTACACCCATAGTAGGAGTTTGGGCTGACGGTTTGGAGTTTTTCCAGCCGCCAGAAAATTATCAAGCCACCCAGGCGCTACCAGCGCATGTGGGGGCGAGTGGGCAGTATGGTGGGGACCACATTCGGTCATAAAATGATCCCTGGGTCCTCACACGAGCGCGTAGGTATTCACGGATTTCTATTTGGATACCGTTTGAACCTCAAACGGATCTCGCCTATTATACGATTTTCGGGTTCGATACGTTTGAGCCGTTGGATCGTAGTTACTTTCAAATATGTTGATCTAGATAATTCCAGGATCGTATAGGAGTCGACGGATCGTAAATCGGAGTCTCGAATACTCCGACAATGCCAATCCTAGGACTAGGGTTACAGGAACCGTCCGATCGTGTGATCGTGACCAATCCGACCGTCTGATCGAGACCAAACTCTTGAGACATGTGTCCTAGGTATATTAGAACCTCTAGGAGCTTTCAGATTGGAATTTTGATGTCCTGGACCCACGGGGTCCTAGGTTGACTTTTAGGGACTTTATCACTTTTTGAGTCCCGAATCTTCTCTAGACCATTTTATACTTGAGAGAAGCATATGAGTGATTTTTTTAAGTTAGTGCACACACTTCTAGGAGCTGGGGGTCAGGATTTAAATTAAATACTTATATCGAGCAGTTTTATTAATTAAATATTCATGATGTTTTAATCAGGCACACGGGCTCGGATTGACCTGCAGGAAGGACCTTCAAGAGGTCTAGCTAGCTTGGACCAATAGTGAGTGGACCTTTGCTTTCATAAATGATTTTATGCAATTTAATTCATTGTTTGATCTTGAATAAGTATGCAATAGATCGAGGGCTTTCTAGCGTGTGTTGCTAAGATTAAGTAATTTATTTATTTGCCGCCGAGTCAAGAATACTTAAAGAATAGTGGAAATAAGGATTTCAGAAATCAGATAGGATGGCAGCAGAGTTTTAAGGTTAGAAGAGTTAGTTTTGTGTATTCCAAAACCTTCTAGGAAGTTATATTTTCTTTAAGTACCTTAGGTAACCAAGTATGTTAAGTATTATCTTCGGTTAAGTCAGCATGCTTGACTTTTGCCCCATGAGGCTTAGGAATATTTGAACTGTGGGAGCGAGGGATGCAGCTCGGGCTGGCCTAGTGTCCCTTGAGTCTTGCGAGGAGGGCGGATCAGGCTAACCTGAGTCATGCGAGGGTGTGTTACCATGTTGACACGAGGAATAGATAGTGATTAAGGGAATTGACGGAAATAGATAAGTATACCTAGGTGGTAGGTTGAATTTTACTTCATTGTCTTCCAGCAGGATTTATGTTTGGTATTATGTGTATAAATATGAATGCATGAGTTCAGTACGAGTATATATGAATAAATTGATTCAGTTTTTATAATTGTTTTTACAGTAGGGTTAGTATGTTCTTATACTATTTTCTAAAACTTTGTTTTCGGTCCACTCACATTTTTCAATGTTTTGCGCCCCCAGGCAGTAGACGTGCACAGTGTACCACCACAGGGTTGTTATCCACCTTCTGCATATCTCCTTTTTGATGTAGGGTATCTGTTTTAAATAAACGAATTTCTTGGAAATCTCTTAGTAGTTGCTCTGGTATCGTGCCCTAAAATTTGAATGTAACTGTTGGAATGTGTGTGTGTATATATATATATATGTATATATGCTTGTTTAATAGGTGTAAAATTTGGGGAATGATCAAATTACAGGGGAGACTGTCGGATTTTCGGTAGAAGTCGAGCTTGTTATTTAAGTGAATTCATGTACCGGAGGGCAATTAGGTCATTGTGCTCGACACCTGCTAGTTGTCGGACACGCAAAAGATTCGGCTCGAGTTCCAAAGGGGAATTTGGGTCGGGTCCTGTCACTTCAGGTACGCAACAAATTGGTTATTAGTAGTCACTTAATTTGTGTCTGTATATGCTTCTGGTCATTTGACTTATAATCCTTTTTGTGTTTGAATATGCTTCTAGCATTTATCTTCTATACCAATTTCTTTGATGAGACAATAATAAATATATTTCATAATCATTCACGGCGTTCTTTGTTCTTTTAGGAACAACCAAATCTCCCCCTAACGACGGAAATTTTGGTCTCTTCAAAATAATACCAAGAATGTCATAAGTATTGTCCTTCGGGGACCTTAATTCATGTCGTAAGTATTGTCCTTCAAGAACCTTAATGCATTCGGGGTGCATCATATTAATATTAACATGTTAATGGAATGTCCTTCTAGGACTTTAATCTATGCAATGTATTATCAATGTATTCAACATGCAATCTTCAGAATTTGCACTGTATTTAATCATTTAGAAATAGATATATATCAAGATGATTCAAACATTTCCTCTAGAATGGTTTTTTGTATGTAATCCAAGTCATTTTTTTAGAATGATATTTTGTACAAAATGCAAGTCGTTCTTCTGGAGCACTCTTTTGTACATAAAACATGTTGTTCTTATGGAACGATTTCTTACATGTCATTCTTCCAGAATCGTCTTATCTTCTCATTTTGTGCTTTGAACTATAAGTTCAAATTACATATAAAAATAATTAAAAATAAGAACCAAGGAACTTGAAAGTTCCAATTAGAATTTGTTTACAATATTTTGATTCCATTGTGGAAAACATGATAAATAAATAATTTTTCAAAAAAAATTTGATTTTGAACTTTAGGTTCAATTAAAATATTATATATGTTATTCCAGAACTGTAGGTTCTTGATAAGGTACGAACTTCAAGTTCATATTAATATTAATCTCAATAAAAATGATGAACTTTAGATATATATTTACATATATTTGAAACTTTAGGTTCGAATACATATATCAAATTTAAAAAGGATATTTGGTTTTGAACTTCAGGTCCAAATTTGTATTAATATGATACTTTTCAAGGTAATAAAATTGAAGGTTGACACAATTAGAACTTCAGGTTCTAGAATTTCCTCTTTTTTATTTTTTTATTTATTTAATTAAAATTTAATGCATATGTGGCCGAAACTTACAGTTTGGATTAGGCATAATTAGAACTCGGGTTCTAAGATTTTTGAACTTCATGTCTTATTAGGAACTTCAGATCCTTAATTATAAATTGTTGAAATGAAAACAAAGAACTGAATATAACAAGAAAATTAAAATTAAAATTAAAATACTGTAATAAAATAAACCGTTGGAACTTCTGGTTCCAGTTAAAGAAAATCAAAGAACTCCAAGTTTTGATTTGGGTTCTGAGAATTCCAGAACTCGAAGTCCTTGTATAGATATTATATGAATTGAGAACTAAGAGACTTCGAGTCTTTATTTAATTATATAATACTAATTTAGGGACTTCAGGTCCTTGCATAAAATAAAAATAAAACCAAAGAAAAGAACTAAGTAAAAAAAAAAAAATACAACAAAAAAAAAATTAGAATAAAATAAATTGTTGAAACTTCTGGTTGCAATGAAAAATGAATCGAAAAGCTTCAGGTCTTCATTTGTCTTTTAAGAATTGGGAAAATTCAAGTGCACAAATATTTATATTATAAAGATTGAAATCTAAGGATCTTCTGGCCCTTATATGATTAAATAAGAATTAAGAAACTTCTAGTCCTCCATTAATATTTATATTATAAGGATTGAAATCTAAGGATCATCTGGCCCTTATATGATTAAATAAGAAATGAGGAACTTCATGCCCACATATAATTATATTATAAGGGTTGAGAATTTAGGATCTTCTGGTCCTAATTAATTGAAAATGAATTGAGGATTATAACCCTCAAAACTGTAATATGATAGTGCACTCCACTAAATCATTAGAACTTCTGGTTCTATAATTATTACGTTTGCTCAATGTTAAACTCCAGGTTTAGCTCATTAGGATGTGAACTTCAGGGTCACATATTTATACAAAGATATAGACTTTTCAACCTTATATTTCATTATACATGAATTGAGATCTTCATACCCTTTTTAGATTTATAGGAATTTAGGATCTTCAGGCCTTTTCCTTTAATTGTATAAAATTTAGGATCTTCAAGTCCTTCATTAAATATATTGAGGATCAAGATCTTCGGGTCTTAATTCCTCCCTTTTTTTTTCAACTCCATCATAATACACATAGTATATAGTGGAACGAATATTATCTTTTCGTATAAATATGAACCATTTATAATAAATGGGCATTAATTGCTTCTGGCAATCATGATTTCAGTTATATATATAATACAAGACCGTAAGTATCAATATTATATAGGTATATATACATATAGTAAAACAATATATATCACGGTATACAAAAAGTTATTAAGCCCATGAACTAACTATATATATGTATAGGTTATATAACATATTATATTACCATTGTAAAACGAAATTAACTAATAACCCAAAATTAAATAAAATTAAATGAGTGTAGTGGTATATAAACAAAGAATAAAATAAATAAATTAAAGACTATGAAATTCCAAGATAATCTAATATTAATGTGGATTCAATATGTAGATAAAACTACAAGTTTAATAATTGGATTTCCAACCAATTCAGATTCATATAGGCACAACTAAGTAATAAACTTTAGGTTCATATATAGTATTAAGATCCATGAAAAACTATGAACTTTAGGTTTATATCAACATATATTCGAAACTTCAGGTTTGAATACGTAGATCTAAATAAATTGAATTAATAGTTGTACTTTGAACTTCATATTCAAATCGATGTATATGCACTCGAAACTTCTAGTTCGGGTTCTTGACATATGTAGGCCTCTTGAAATTCTGATTTTGATTAATACAAAATCAAGAAGTTTCATGTCCTTATGTGCTCTTTAAATTCACAGAACTTCACACCCTCAATTATTTGGAATCAAAGAACTTAAGTTTTTGATTCAATCAAAAGGACTCTAGGTCCTAATCAAGTTATATGATGAGGATCGAGGAACTTCGGGCCTTGATCTTTTATATAATACAAACTCATTATAATAATTAAGATCATACATAAAAATAAAATAAACATGACATTATATTCATGTATAATAAGTATAAGAATTTTTTTTTTTTCCTTAAATGAGCATGATGAAGTTTGATGGTGAGTACAAAGAAACTCTATACCATGTGATGACTCTAGCTCATATAAGAAGAAAGAAAATTCAGAGAAAGAAAACATACCAAGAGCAATGTCGTGCTGATAACGTGTTATATAACTAAGGGAAAATTGTAAAGAGAATTTGAAAGTAGAGAAAGACAATAGAAATTGTTCAATCAAATTGTATATCTCATCTTGATAAGACTTCTTATTTATAGGCTTATAATGGTAAGAAGACAATAACAACTCATAAGTTACAAGCCCATAACTATGGTATTTAGTGTATATGTTACATAGAATTAGAATGGGTGAATGCTAAGTGGTATGGTAGTCATCCACCAACTCATGCATTTACAACACATATAACTATAAAGTGAGATTAACAACTCAAATGAGACTATATATCTTAGTAGTGTCTCCAAAGTTAAAAGTCATGAAAGTGAGATAACCAACTAATATTTGATCCTAAATAGTCTCCATGATAGAGAAATTTAAGAGATTTGAGAGAGAATTTAAATAGAGTATGAATGTGGAGAAAGAGCCATAGCAATGTTCTCACGGTTTCTTCTTCTATATCTTCTTATTAATATTGGTGCCTATTTATAGGCATAATATATACATATAATATTACACAAAATGTTAGGTTTGATAGCATAATGGGGTGAGTCATCCAGTAGGTATTGTTAGAGGAAAACATAGGTGACATCCACTTTAATCTTATTGATTTACAACATTTCCCCTTGAATGTCCACCATGCATGAAATATGCCTCATTAAAAACCTTGCCAGTAAAATATAGTGGGACAAAAAATTGATCAAAGGGTAAAAGAGTACATAACCATGTGTAGCATAAAACTTTGTCACGTGTATAATGAACACTGACTAGCGTGCGACACTGCCTCGTTAAAACCTTGCCAAGAAAAATCCAGTGGAATAAAAACCTGGACGAAGGAAAAAGAGTACACTGTGTGAAAATCTTTATTGATAGCACGCTCCCCCTGATGTTTGCAAAATATCCTTAAGCCATACTGTTGATCATCTTTCTGAATGTCATAGTTGACACTACTTATGTGAGTAATCTTGTAATATTGTTAGATGCTCCCCCAAAAGAATTACTTTCCTTTGATAACTTCATACTCTGATGACCTATCACAAATGATATTGATATCACATTTATACTTCAAGGAGTGATCTTTGATAATGACTGCATAAAACTTGTTGTTGCAGCATCATTGAAGGATTCATGTGTGTTTTCATTCATCTAATCCCTGTTAAGGTTAGAGTAATACAAAAAAAATATCTATGCTACTTTCGTAAGCCTTTCACTTCATATAATGGTTTGATTTTCATATGCTATATTAAAATAATAATAATAACCTCATATTTATAATGATAAGAGCATTAAATATTTATATGGTATAATCAGTCATTCACACATATCCTTATACATTTTGAGAATATTGCATATGTTATTTCATACATACCCTTGTATGTTTTGAGAATAATTGCATATGCTTTTCCATTGGCTCTTTGGGAGTCTAAATATTTCTCTTAACTTTAAGCATGTTAATAAGTTGCAACGTCTTTAAATTTGAATTCAATTAAAGTACTCTCAAAGGCAATTTATACATATTGATATTGAGTACAAAATTTGTGCTTCAGGCACATGTTTTTCAAATATTTGCTTCATGCAATTTTAATCCTTTAGGGATTTTATTTAAGGGATTACACTTCATGACACATTATATAGCTTTATATCCAGCTATTTGTTCTGCTTGTACATCTTTAGGGAATCTCTTCTGACGATATGCTCCGTGCATTTATTTACCCTTAAAGATAACATGTTGGTCTCCGTAAATGTGCAATAAAAAGGCACGATTGCATCTGTAAACATGTAGTACCTCAACATTACTTGTTTCTACCAGAAACATTGTATCATATAAAGTGAGTATAGTCCTCTTTATTTCGAACACCTATGTATAACCTACATGGTTAACATCTTTTTGGGGTTTGTACTATGAGTTTGTTCTTTCACGTTCATTCTCAACTATAATGAAATTGCCTCTTTCCATTTTGGCCAATGATTTTGTCGACATTTAATAATAGAACATAGAACATGGTTCCAATCAACACAGCTCATTGATGATTTGAGTAAGGGAATTAAGAGAGGATTTAGGAGAGTATGGATAGAGAAAGAGCCATAGCAATGTTCTTACGGTTTCTCCTTTTATCACTTCTTATTAATATTGGTGCCTATTTGTACGCATAATATATAAATATAATATTACACAAAATGTTAGGTTTGATAGCATAATGGGGTGAGTCATCCGGTAGATATTGTTAGAGGAAAGCATAGGTGGCATCCACTTTAATCTTATTGATTTACAACACTTTTAATCAATTGTGAGAATGTTCATGTTCTTCAGCACGCTCCTTGTGTTGCATTGGCTTAAAACGATGTCATTTGGCTTTAAATGGGAAACTAAAATTGATAAATAAAACACGTGGATAGGGGAATTATCAGTCGATAACAGAGAGACGAGAGAAACACTACAGCTAAATTCATTCAGATGTGCAGTCATCTTTCTCAAAAGTACAGGTTCAGCCACCTTCTTCAAAAGAGCTGAAGAACCTTGCCATCTTTTCTGAAAGGGATTGCTGGCTTTCATTTAATGATTCTTCATCTCCCTCATACTCATCATCACCTTCATAGACCAAATGGATCCCCCACTTCTTCAGCTCAACCCCTTTCATCATCGGTGGCTCTCTCCGTATCACACGTATGTTATAACTATCTTTCAACTGAGAAACCAAGGGATGGTGAATTGGGTATCGGCACAAGTGAACTTGATCTTCATTTGTATTTGGCACTCCCAATAAGAATAAAGCTGAAGTATATGTAGGAAAATCCAGTATGAGGATCTGTGCTAGAATGTCTACTATTGCAGGGACTTCGTCTCTCATGTCATCTGGTACTTGCTGGTTGAGAGAGACTACAACACCTATGATCACACTTTTGAGAACACAGTTTTTTCTTTCTGAGAATGTAACCACATCTTGAGAAAACCAGTCTGGTATCTTGCTCCCGGGAATGCTAAGATTGCGTATTTTCCTCATGTAGCTCTGCAACAAAAAATTTCAAATCTATGATTGTGTTTCACTTTCTTATACATGTACACGCATAGTATATACACGGAGAGAGAGAGAGAGAGAAAGAGAGAGAGAGAGAGAGAGGGAGAACCTTAGCAAGTCTTTTCTTAATAGCTGATGAGCAAGCTGTGCAACCACTTGCATACAACCTTACCAAGGACTTCAAGCATTCAAGTCCTGGAATGTCCACAACTTTCTCACAACTTGTAAGGTTCAGCATCGCCAAGTTCTCCAGGTTTGAAATATCAGAGATACTTTCTAATGAGGTGCAGTTTGCAGCATCCACCTCTTCTAAACTTGAGGGAAGCGGAGGCAAAGCCTTGAGCTTTTTACAGTGAGGTAATATAAGCTTTCTGAGAAGAGATAGGCCCCTCAGGCTGGCTGGAAGGCCGTAAAAGTTATTACGGCCTAGATTCAAGATTTCGAGCAGTGACAACTTCTCGAAATCATCTGCAATTTTACCAGATATATTACAAGCACCAGCATGCAGTTCATATAGCAAGGATAGATTTGAGAAAGAAGCGGGGAGTATAAATTTAATCTCTTCTGTATCTTCCCTCTTTTGATACTTCTTTCCCATATTTAAAACCATTAAACTGGAAAGCATTCCGAAGCTTTCGGGTAGTTCTGTCACAGCATTTTCCACCATCTGCAATCTGTGCAAGGACTTTAATTGGCCTATTGAAGTTGGAAGCTTGCGGAGGTGTTTACATCTGTTCAACTGTAACATTGTAAGGTTTTCCAACATCCCTATCGATTCTGGCAATGCAGTAATATCAGCTTCAGTTATGACTAATGTAGTCAATGCCTTCATGCTTCCAATTGATTCTGGTAACGATCTAAGAAATGCACATTTCCTCATCTCAAGCTTCTCAAGTGACTTCAAGGCACCAATCTCATGTGGAAGATCTGTGATTAATGTCTGATCAATTTTTAGCACAACTAGAGAATTCAAACCTCCAATTGAATCAGGCAATCTGCTCAAAATTTGACCGTGTCCTGTTGATAATTCCTTCAAATTTGATAATGAACCAATGGACACAGGAAGTTCTTTGATTCCGCTACCGTAAGTATGAAATTCCATTAACGAACTGAGGTTGCCAATGGAATCAGGAATAGTTGTCAGTGATTTACACCAGAGCAAACTTAGTTTCTCAAGGTTTGCCAAATATCCAAAGGAAACAGGTAGTTTTTCTAAAGCAGAATCGTTGAGGGAGATTTCTTTCAGAGAATGCAACTTTCCTATCAACTCAGGTAGCCCTTTCAAATGTTTGCACCGGTTCAAGCTGAGCTTTTCGAGTTTTGAAAACCGGAAAATAGATTCTGGAAGACTTTTTACAGCAGTGCCATCAAGGAGAAGATATTTTAATGATACCATGCTGTCCATGTTGCTTGGCAGTTCTTTCAGTTGTAAGCAACCAGAGAGGATCAGGTTCTCAAGTTTTGTCAGGCCGGAGACATCATTTGGAAGTTCAACGAGGTTTTCACAGTCTCGAAGGTTCAAGTGGATCAATGTATGCAAATTCCCAATCGAGGCATGAAGTTTAGTCAGTTTACTGCAACGCTCAAGATTAAGCTTTTCCAAGGCCTGATTCCCAGATAAATCAGGAATGGTGGTTAGGTTAAAGCAACCATATAGATTCAAAAGCATCAATTTCTCAGCCACCTGGAAACAATAAAAGTGTATAAGCATCTACCAAACTGCATTAGTTGTGCCTTAGAAATAGAAAGGAAGAGACAGAGATACAAGGCAGACACATATGAAGATCAGTGATATAAATTCTTGCTGTCACAATTATAATGATAAAGATGATGGATCAGATAGTGAAGCATATACCTTGTTACGGCGCCCATGCCACAAACGTTCGATTTTGCTGCGTGAAAGATCAAGGACAGCAAGTTGGCGAGGGGGAAAATCCGAAGGAAGAGAATTCAGAGGACAACCTTTCCACTGTAACCACTTCAACTCTGCGGGAAGAAACTTGAAGCGGCCTTCCAAATTCAGATAATTGATTTGAAGCAGTCTAAGATTGACCATTTTTCTTAGGGGTTTAGTGCAAATTGTAACCTGTCTCTCTTTCTCTGCTTTCGTTTGAAGATATGTTTTGTATCTTTCTTTTAGGTATGTAACTGCAGAGGTAAAAGTTGGGTATCTTCGAAAGTTATCCCAAGAAATTCTGTCACCACTTGGATCCTTCACCAGCCTTTTTGTTGATTCAAAGTCTAGTACTATCCCCTGTATACTTCTTGTTCCCTATTATCAAGGTATGGAAAAATATGTAAGAAATTGAGTGAAGAAAAATAATAATGCATCATCCTTTAAGACATTCAAGCGTCTTCAACATCTTTTTTTTTTTGGTCGAAGCGTCTTCGACATCTAAATCTAGCCAGAAGAATATATAAACAATAAAAATAATAGTGCTGGAATCTCTACCTTATCATCCTTGAAGACATTCAATATGTCATCACGATCCCAAAGTCTACTACGCATGCCAAGATCTACAACGTTTTCCTCCGTAACGATTTGTCTTCCCATGTCTTTAACTTGATCGTGCATCCACAAGATACTGTCTCCATAAACTTTAATGAGAGATTTTGCTACGAGGTCAGCAATTGCTATCTCACCATCAAAACCACAACCTTTTAATATGTCAATTGCATCTTCTCTCCTCATATTCATTGTTACAAATAAACATGCAATGTCTAGAAAGATGCACTTCTCTTGCTCATCTAGCGCATCATAACTTATCTTTAACACATCCTGAAGATTGCGCGGACGAATCTGTTTCAGTTTCTGCAGAGCATCTCTCCATTCCTCTATTCTCCTCTTATCAAAAAGGTAAGAACCAAATATTTCAAGAGCCAATGGTAGCCCACTTGTGAGAGACACAATTTGCTGAGAGAGAGTTAAGAAAGTATCCGTGGGTTTTTCTCTTCTCAGTGCATGGTAACTAAAAAGTTGAAGTGCCTGAGGGAATTGCAACTCCCTGACCTCATACAACTCGTTCACAAGATGACTGGGTAAGACTTCTCTATCTCTGGTGGTAACAATAATTCAGCTTCCTTCATAAAACCATTGTCTGCTGCCAACTAAAGCATTTAGTTGGTTTACATTATCAACATCATCCAAGACAATAAGAACTCGCTTCTCGTATACAATTGCTTTGATTGCAGAAATACCAGTATTAAGTTCATTTGCAGACATGGTATTAGAAGAAAGACTACCAATAAGCTTGTTTTGAAGTGATACTAAACCCTCATGCCCTGCTGAAATTTCTCTAACATTTGAGATGAAACTGTGGCACTCAAAATAACCCACAAGTCTATTAAAAAGAGCCTTGGCAAGTGTTGTCTTGCCAACACCACCCATGCCATGAATTCCGACAACTCGAATGCCCTTGGATCTTACATCTAACAACCTCATCATGTCTTCAACTCTGGAATCAAGTCCCACTGTGTATTCAGCAAGACCCACAGGGGTTTTGCGTATTTCAGTCAAAACCGTTTTGACTAACAATTGAATCAACTCTGCTTCTTTGCTGTCAATATACATAATCACAAATACATCACTTAGGCCCTTATGGTGATAAGCAAAACATAGAACGCCTGAGAATTAATTGTCTGTTACGGACCAATAAGCCTGTTTATCTTGACAATAACTAAATCTTGAAACAAGCCAAAAGTAACAAATCAACTGCAAATCATGTTATCAGTGATCATACAAGAGGAATAGGACGTAGAATGAAAACACCAATTAGTTAACGGGTGGTCCTCAGAATGAAATCATGTTATGCAGCAAAACACAGGAAGCAGCTATTTATGAAAACAAGTGGTCCTCAGAAACAAGCCAAAACTCTCACACTTCAGAATGTAAATCCGAATGAAAACGAGTCAAACGACAGTGCGGTGAGGAAAGAAAGATACATTAGCTTATCTTTACAGTATTGCCCAATTTAAATTACTATATTACATATGAATGAATGAATAATTTAAACAAAGTGAAAAGAATACCCCACCACACTTATTTAATTAATTCTTCCAAAACACTTTGTTATATCTTAATATCATATACCAAGACCTTAAACATTAGATAACTAAATCTCTAATCATATCTCAATTTTTGCATGGTAGCTAAGCTAAGCTAGGGTTTTAAGGGTTTTCAAACTGATTGAGTGGGAATTTAGTTATGAATTATGATTATTATTGAGTGTTGCTAAACGAACCCTAAAATTATACTACCAAAATATTTATTGAATTACTAATTTACCCTAATATAAAATGACCAAAAAATATATATTGAATTGCAAAACAAATATAATTTTAATAAGTACACCCTACTCACCATATTCAACCCGAATAAAAGGCCTAAGCAAGAAAAATGCTTCCCCGATTCCGACCATTATGAGATGAAAGAACCATGTTGGGAAACCTATGGAGAATGAAATAGGCTTCTGACCCCAGAAAAAGTAAGAGCAGACCCAGGGAAGTTTGGGTGAATGAGGGGTTGTCGATAGGGCTTTCTTCTAGGAGGGATGATTGTGAGCTTCCTGACGATTTTAACTCTACTAGCATATCCTTTTTTTGGGTCAAAACAGCAGGGAAATTTATTAAAGATGAATAAGATTGTTTACATCACTACCCATGCTGGACCTGATTACCACCCATCCTAGAAACATAGGCTGCCATCTCATGTGCAGCTCTATTTCAGTGTCGTGTGTAAGAAAACACCACTTGCCTAATTAAACTGTTGAACTAAAACATGAATATCAAATAGTGTGTAAGAAAACACCACTTGGCTAATTAAACTGTTGAACTAAAACATGAATATCAAATAGAATGTTGTGTGATAGAGTTTATTAGGGTGTATCAAGGGTATTTTAATAGTAAAGTAAGTTGTACTTAGTTAATTTTATATTTTGATTAAAACATTATAGTGTACTTAAATCATATGGTGTACTCAGTTAATTTTAGAGTTCGTTTAGCAACACTCTTATTATTTTAGTACTATTACTAATTTAATTCGATTAATTACTACCTGGCGTTGAAAATATACCCAGCTGTACCACCGACCTTCGCCATGGCGCTCCTCCACCTAGAGACGACGGCGTTTTCGTACACTTGCTCATGAGCTCTAAAATGCTCTGCAAATGGGCCCCTCTGCCGTCGAACGTCGGAGGGGTCTACTTGGTAAAACACAGGCAGAATCATCAGGCGCAGTCTCCGGCTACGCTCGCATATCTTAGCCAGCTCTTCAAGGCACCACCTTGACTCGGCATATCTCGGCGACAGGACGACGATGGCCGCCGCCGAGTCTTCGATCGCCTCCAGCAGACCAGAGGCGATCTCGTCCCCGCGGTTCAAACCTTCGTCGTCTCGGAAGACTCGGACGCTGCGTTTCTCGAGCTCCTCGTAGATATTCTTCGTGATCGTTGAGCGGGTGTCTTCGCCTCTGAAGCTCAGGAACACGTCCCAGCGTAGCCGGAAACCTCCCGCGGTTGGTGAAACGGAGTCGTCGGCGTCGTCTTCGCTAGCCATTTCTGCTTCACTTGTTATGCGTGCAGAGAAATGTATGTGCCAATTAAAGGATCGATAATTTCGAATCAAAGTAGAAGCTATATATGCACCATTCGTGATTAAAGTAATGGATTATTCTTGCCAATTGCTTGGGTTATGCCTTCCGTGTTGGACATCGCTCCAAACCAATGCAGTAGGGTTCTTTGCCCTCTCAATAGGAAAGGTGCTCGAAAACAAAAAAAAGTAGCCACATAAAAATGAAAGGTAAAAATAAAAATGATAAAACTCAGTAAGAATATAAGGAGGCTGCAAAGAATAGTTGTTCACTTGCTTTGGTCAACTGAACTATTTTCTTCAGTCACCTTCTTCAAAAGAGCTGAAGAACCTTGCCATCTTTTCTGAAGGAGATTGCTGGCTTTCATTTAATGATTCTTCGTCTCCCTCATAATCAACATCAGCTTCATAGACCAAATGGATCCCCCACTTCTTCAGCTCAACCCCTTTCATCATCGGCGGCTCTCTTCGCATTACATGTATCTTGTAACCATCTTTCAACTGAAAAACCAAGGGATGGTGAATTGGGTATCGGCACAAGTGAACTTGGTCTTCATTTGTATTTGGCACTCCCAATAAGATCAAAGCTGAAGTGAAGGTAGGAAAATCCAGTATGAGGATCTGTCCTAGAATGTCCACGATTGCGGGAAGTTCTTCTCTTATGTCATCGGGTATTTTCTGGTTGAGAGAGACTACAACACCTATGATCACACTTTTGAGAACACAGTTTTTTCTTTCGGAATGTAACCACATATTGAGAAAACCAGTCTGGTATCTTGCTCCCGGGCATGCTAAGATTGCGAATTTTCCTCATGTAGCTCTGCAACAAAATTTTCCAAACCTATGATTGTGTTTCACTTTCTTATATATGTATATAAACATGTACACACAGAGACGGAGAGAGACAGAGAGTTAGGAGAGCACCTTAGCAAGTCTTTTCTTAATAGCTGATGAGCAAGCTGTGCAACCACTTGCATACAACCTTACCAAGGACTTCAAGCATTCAAGTCCTGGAATGTCCACAACTTTCTCACAACTTGTAAGGTTCAGCATCACCAAGTTCTCCAGGATTGAAATGTCAGAGATACTTTCTAATGAAATACAGTTTGCAGCATCCACCTCTTCTAAACTGGAGGGAAGCGGAGGCAAAGCCTTGAGCTTTTTACAGTGAGGTAATAGAAGCTTTTTGAGAAGAGACAGGCCCCTCAGGCTGGCTGGAAGGCTGGAAAATTTATTACGGCCTAGATTCAAGATTTCGAGTGATGACAACTTCTCAAAATCATCTGCAATTTTACCAGATATATTACAAGCACGAGCATGCAGTTCATATAGCAAGGATAGATTTGAGAAAGAAGCTGGGACTATAAAATTAATCTCTTCTGTGTCTTCCCTCTTTTGATGCTTCTTTCCCATATTTAAAACCATTAAACAAGAAAGCATTCCGAAGCTTTCGGGTAGTTTTGTCACTGCAGTTTCCACCATCAGCAATCTGTGCAAGGACTTTAACTGTCCTATTGAAGCTGGAAGCTTACAGAACTGCTTACATCTGTCCAGCTGTAACATGGTAATATTTTCCAACATCCCTATTGATTCTGGCAGTTCTGTGATAGCAGCTTCAGTTATGATTATAGAAGTTAGGGCTCTCATGCTTCCAATTGATTCTGGTAATGATCTAAGAGATGCACATTTCCTCATCTCAAGCTTCTCAAGTGTTTTCAAGGCACCAATCTCATGTGGGAGATCTGTGATTAATGTCTGATCTATTTTTAGCACAACTAGAGAATTCAAACCTCCAATTGAATCAGGCAATCTGCTCAAAAATTGACCGTTCCCTGCCGATAATTCCTTCAAGTTTGATAATGAACCAATGGACACAGGCAGCTCTTTGATTGGACTACCGTAAATATAAAACTCCATCAACGATTTCAGGTTGCCAATTGAATCGGGAATAATGCTCAGTGATGTACACCAGAGCAAACTTAGTTTCTCAAGGTTTGCCAAAGATCCCATGGAATTCGGTATTTTTTCTAATTTTTCGCACCCGTTAAGGGAGATTTCTTTCAGAGAACACAACTTTCCTATCAAGTCGGGGAGCCCTTTCAAATATTTGCACCTGTTCAAACTGAGCTTTTCAAGTTTTGTAAGCCGGAAGATAGATTCGGGAAGACTTATTATAGCAGTGTCATCAAGGAGAAGTTCTTTTAATGATACCATGCGGTCCATGTTGTTTGGCAGTTGTTTCAGTTGCAAGCAAGCAGAGAGGATTAGGTTCTCAAGTTTTGTCAGGCCGGAGACATCATTTGGAAGTTGAATGAGGTTGGAGCATTCTCGAAGGTTCAAGTGGACTAATGTCTGCAAATTCCCAATAGAGTTGTGAAGCTTAGTTAGTCCAGTGCAATGCTCAAGAGTAAGCTTTTCCAAGGCCCCATTACCAGATAAATCAGGAATAGCAGTTAGATTAATGCAGCCGGTCAGATTCAAGAGCATCAGTTTCTCAGCCACCTGGAAATAGAAAGATAAAAAAATAAAGATCAGTTATGCACATGCATACAATGTCAAAATAATAATGAAGATGATGGATCAGACAATTAAGCTTATATGTACCTTGTGACCACGCCCACGCCACAAACGTTCGAGTTTGCTGTCTGAAAGATCAAGCACGGCAAGTCGGAGAGGAAAAAAATCCAAAGCAAGAGATTTCAGAGGACAACCTTTCCACTGTAACCACTTCAACTCAGCAGGCAGAAACTTCAAGTCCCCTT
>NC_024127.1:17981820-17993952 GCF_000346735.1 Prunus mume
ATATATTATACAAGCTAACTTTTGCTTTCCAAGTTTACCCTTATTAAATGTATTCAATTTATCCAAAAAAATTTCACAACTTTCTTACCATATTATTATTATTATTTTTTAAACGTCAATTTTTTAATAAAGAAAATGTCTGCTTTAAAAAAAAAAAAAAAAAGAAGAAGAAGGAGGAAATGTCCCTTTTTTTTTTTTAAACAAGGAGGACCCTTTTTTTTCCCCTATCTAAACCCTTTGTGTTAAAAAAAAAAAGAAGGGACATTTCCTCTTAAAAGCAGATATTTTCTTTATAAAAAATAATTGACGTTAGAAAAATATTAATAAGATGGTAAGAAAGTTGTGAATTTTTTTTGGATAAATTGTATACATTTAATAAAGGTAAACTTGGAAAGCAAAAGTTAATTTGATAATATATTAATGGCATTGCTTTAAGTGTAAGGAGAATTACACATGTCAAGCAAAAAAGGGAGAAGGTTCAAAGGAGAAGGTTGCTAGCATTCCTCACCTCACAAAGTGGTTCTACTTGAGGTGAAGCCCTCATCACAAGCAAAGTTCGAGCCTAAGAAATCCATCAAACCATCCCCAGATTTTGGATGGTGGACAAAGAAGATTTAACTACGTTTAAGAGTGCTTTGAGGAGCATAAAGCGGGAAAGTTGGATAGGTGCTTTCATGAAACAAAAGCAAAGTTGGTGGCTATATGGGGATTTATAGAACAAGGGTTGGTATGCGATTTGCCTATCAAGGAAGGCAAGGAGTAAGGAGTTTGGCATAGGGATCTCTCTTCTACACAAGAGGTCTGGGTGGCCCAAGTTTAGCTTGGGTGGAGCACCTTCTCACCTAAGGTGCATTGAGGCAAGAGGTTTCTTGTCATGGTGGAGCTCCTAAAAAGTACTAGAACAGTTTCCAAGAGGTTGACGAGGTTCTAGGGGTCAAAAATTGTTCATGGGTGATTAATGGTTAGCCAAGATGGAGATTGTTGTGTTTTGGCTCACCATAGATGCGAGATGGGAAGAGGAAACAAAGGGATGGAAGGAGGGAGAAGAAGTTGCAATAAGGCAACAACACAATAGGCGACCGGTCGCTTTGGCCATGTAACCGGTTGGTTTTGGCCGATGCTCTTGTTGGCATCTTTGTCTCCAATGAGGGGTCGCTCATTCCTAGAAGCCGGTCGCCACGTGAACAATGTCGCACGTATGTTTGATGTTTTGGCGTGTTTTGACGAGCTTCTCCCATTATTTTGGGGTTTTCTAGCCTAATTTAATAGGGTTTTAGTTTCCTACTCTAGGTAACTTGTAGCAAAAGTCCTATGCATTATAAATAGGACTTTTAGGGCTAGGTTAATTTATAAGAGAGAGACACAAGAGAGCTAAGGTTTTTGTGAGAGCTAAGGGGGTTCAAGTTGTAACCAAAATTGTTCTTATATACTAGTGAATTTCTCGGGTGATTACCAAAAGAACATAGGCACGAGGCCGAACATCTATAAATCTTTGTGTTCTTGTGTGTTTGTTTTTCTCTTCGGCGTGTGTGTGTTTTATTCTCAAAAGGGGTTTATGTGTGTCATCGCATAATCTATCAATGACAATGTCTTGGAGTGTTTCCGTACAATAGAACCTGGGTATGATATGATCTGATATGATATTTAGGATGCTCAAGATTCATGACATCCAATGTGGATCAAATGTTGAACCTGAGAATCACTCATAATAAACCCATCATCGTACAAATAATTTTTGTCAAGACAATCATCACTTTCTTCACTTCAGTAAAACGGTTTTTGTCAAAACTCTAACATCAGTTAATTACATTCAAACAAATCATAACACTAATAAGACAGAAAAAGGATGAATTTAAGACACCCTTTGCTATAATTTCATTGCTTTTCTTTCCGTACACTCACATTATCCAATAACATTCAGGTACAAAATATAGACCATACCACCATCATCACCATATTCATAAAAAAGAAAAAGAAAAAAAGAATGATGCATGTTCCCTTGTAATTATCAGATATAAAGCTTGATGAAATGATCTCGAAACCCTGCATATATATATGCTACAATGTATCAGACGAAAGGTAAGGCAATAAATATGTACAAAATGATCTGATATGCAATTTGAGTTTGAGACTTACTAGTGAGAATGCTAGGAGCCTTCTTTCTTCTCAAGGCTCAAGCTTTCCCTTCTGTTTGAGATTAATCTATACATTATTTTCTTCTTGCAAGAGAGGGACTTTCCTCTCAGAATTAGGTTCCAGCCTCTCATCAACACATTGTTGGTCTTGCTGCCCTTCATCTTCTCTGATTTGTCCCCATGATATTGCAAAATACCCCATTCCAATTACTACTGATCCTATCACACTGCAAAAACAAAAATAAAAAGGAAACCAATGAGTTTATTTTGGTCAGCATTTAGCCCTTGAGCTCTGCCTTAAGTTCTCATATGTCTAGAGGAAATAGATTGGAAGACAAATTTCTAATAAATTACCTTCCATAATGCAGACTATTTGCAGATAAGCTGACACCAAAAATGGTAGCAAAAACAATCCCAAATGGCTTGAACAGCGGCACATAGTATGGACCCTTCATGCTCATGCACCAATTGTGAACCCGGCTTCGAACTAGACCCCCAAAAAGTGCCTACAACAGAGCATATATGCAAAGTCTTGTGTGACATACAGCGAAGTTGATCAACTTAATTAATAGCTATGTTATGTGCTAATCAATTACTTACTGTTAAAATAATGAGAAGGGGCTCCATGTTGAGTTTTAATCTCCAAGCACTTGGGTTTCTTTCTAAGAACAAGGATAATATTGCGCTCTGTATTGTCCCAAGCAAGCTATAAAAAGTTACCACTTCCATTGCATCCACTTCCGGATATAGTTTCATGGTTCCCAGCTAAGTAACCAATTAGAGATTGAACAAGTAAAAACAAGAGGACAAAAAAAAACAAGTGTAGGAGATTAAAGAGATTATATGGAGAAGTGATTATTCGTCAACCATAATCACTCCCAAACAAGCCGTTAATTAATTACCTGAATGATGTTCCATACTGAGACAGATAAAGAAGCAGATGCCAGTAAAATGCCACCCACAACCCAATGTTCCGTTGGTTCTGAGGAGAAGACCAAAAGTGCTTTCTGTGCTAAGACTTGAAGTTGCTTCCCAGGTGAAGAAGAAACTGAAGATGTTCTTATATATGCACCCTTGTAGAGTTCAACCGCTACTGCCCCAGTGATTGATATTATCGTCCCACTTACTTTGGCCTGGAAGTTGGAGCTTCTCCAATCTAGCCTTGTCCTTCTGTAGAGATAATTTGGGTTAATTTAAAGCAGCACCTTTCTCTCTCTTTAATGGTAAAAAATGTTAAAACATTAGATGATGAAAGGAACAAGTTGAGTTGAGGGAAGAATTAACCTGAGAATGATGGAGAGCAGGAAGGAAAAAGTTGGGATCATTAGGCCCATGGCACACACAAGAATTGGAGAACTGTAACTTAGGCCTAGGAATCCAAGGTTCTGAGATATTGTTATCCTACAAAGAGAGAATTAAAGTAAGTATTGCTACAAGAACATTTTTTTTTATATTTTTATATTTATATTTTTATTGAAACATTACTTGAAGGTTGAGAATATGGATGAACATCTTTTCATTAGGACTATTTTCCTAAATTAGAAGGAGCATCCAAAAGCATAATGCCTGGGACTAATCAAAGAAGAAGCCCAACAAAGACTTGGTACTTTGGGCTTGGATAGAGTTGGAGAAACAAAATGATGGGTATGATTGCAAATTTACTTTGGGTTTGAAACTTGGAATTTAATTGACCTCTCTGTTTTCTAGGCCAGGAGATTCAGGGAAGGAAATTTATTTTTTATTTTAAAAAAAATGAGTAAATGAGGATTCAGATAAAAAAAAAAAAAAAGGAAGAAGAACAAAAGAAGAGTAGGCAAAAATTTGAGAATTTATTTATTTTTGAAACTAGGCTAAAATTGGTATTAATGATGATATTGGGGTGTTAGGCCACTTAATTAAGGCAATGTGCACGTCATTTTGTATCCAAGCTTGATTCCCCTCCTATTATATTATAGTAGTCTAAAATATCAATTTGTAAAAAAATAAAATACTTAAAATGAAATGTTTGTTGAATATTACATAACCCAAAAATTGATGAACGTATTGACAATTTGCAATGTTGCCCTTCAACTAACAGAAAGACTAGGCCCACCACCATACTATAGCAGAATATTCTGAGGCTTCTTGTTGGGGTCAACTCGAGAATCCATGGATTCAGGGTGAATGGTATCCTTTTCCCTTGGGAGAGGGAGAGGGTGGAGACATAGGTGTTTAAAGTTTACGTTACGTAAAAGCCTATGAGAAGAGATGAAATGAGAAGAACAAACCGACCCTGTTAAACCCAAGAAGAAGCATCGCACGAACAGATTCAAGCTGAAGAGTGACTGTTCTCTTCTGCCTCCGTTTCTGCAGTAAATTCACGAGAAAAAGAAGAACAAGTTACAAACCAAGTATGTGTTTGTGTGTGTTTGTGAGAGAGAGAGAGAGAGAGAGAGGTAGAAAGAAAGAGAACCTGGGGCAGTGAAAGATGAAAGAATAGAGGAGGAGGATGAGAGAGGAAAGGGAGTGGGTGTAGAGGACAAATACAAAAGGGCTCATGCCATCAACTGTCATGACAGTTTTTGCCCAAATGGTTAATATTATGGTACAACCTTCCATTGTCACCATAACCGAAAACGGCACCGCTTCCCATAGCCGAACACTTCTCATCCACATCACTTGTGATCACTTCTCTTAATTTGCATGTATGTACATAATATGTAAGAAGAAAGGAAGAACAAGAACAAGCAGCAGCAGCAGAAGAAGAAGACTGTATATGTTTTGATTCTCTTTCTCTATATATTTATGGAGCAACAATAAAAGAGGGAGAGGGAGGGCAACCCTTGGGGAAATGAAGCAGCTACTTGACAAGGAGAAGTAGCTACTCGGATATATTATACATTTCGAATTATTATTAATGGCAGCTAAGGAGGCTGACCTTTGTGGGGCAAAGGTTTGTTGGACATATTGCTTTCGTTTTTGGCCCAAACTTGGCTACATGTTTGCCATTCATTCGTCCCTCACTCTAATATTTGTTTTTAGTGCTCCCCAACTGAGCAACTCTATTACTAATATGTTGTTTGGTGGGCTTATGACTCTTTTTCAAAGCTAGAAATTATGTTTGCAGTTAAATAATTTAGAACCACAGGCTGAAAATGAAAGCTCTGTCTTACTTGGGATTTTCCAGTAACATCTTCAACCACCTTACCAGTTTATAGTATTACTTCATAGCTTCTTAGGCAAGTATTTGTGCTGCTTTGGATGGAATTTCATGCCAGCTTTTGTTACTATTAGCATATTTCCAGGATGAAATTCCTGTTTCAGTGAATATGTTCATCTTCCCAAATGACCCTGCATTTCAATTTTAACTCACCCAGTATTGGATGTATGAAAAGCTCTTGATATTGATTATAATATTCTTATATTGTATTTGATTACACAGTTGAAAATATGTTCTTCAAGAACTTTGGCCTTTGCCATCATTTTCTCCCCCAATGCCTAATTCCAACATTATTACCTTATTTACCACAAGTAATGAAGGATATCATACATCTAAAAACCAAAGAGAAAGAGTATATTTCACTTCCAAGCAAAGGAGCTGCTCCTCACTGACATGTTGCTCTTGAGGCAGCTTTGACCCTGCAAACTCAATATTCAACTCATGCAGCTGATATCTTTGATCATGCTCCACATGTTCATGACCCTACATTACGTGGAAAATAAACTGTTATTTTCTATTTAATACTTTTCAGAAAATTCTTCCCTCAGGTCTTGGGGCATATTATGAAGATAACTACCAAAACTGACAAACAAAGTTTCTTAAAAAGAATATATATGTGCAGGAAAACATCAAACATAAGTCTCCATATACTCATTGGAAAGTAGACAAGATAATCATCAATTAAGAGTATAACTACAAGTGCATGGACAATATAAAATACAGAGAAACTCTACAAATGAATTACAAACGCTTTAGTAGTTTGAAAGGTTCATTAATGGCAAGCCAATAAAACTGCCTCCTCATGCAATGAGGAGCCAGATAGTGCCAGCCAATCCAACTTGAATCGTCTTTTGAAATTTCTACTCTCTCTTGGACATTATTTAAAATGAAACAGATGCATTATAACATGTAGTAACAATGAGCACAACATACTTCTCATGGTATTTGCACAAACTTGCAACCATGCTCAGTTTGCACCAACAAACTGCCTTTGGATGTATGCAGGATTACCAGGAAAAAGAAAAAAGAGTAGAAGAAATCTTTGTGCCAAATGATTGCCTTGACTTGGACAATATCAAATGGTTGTTCCTTGTCCTGCATTACTTAGGGTGACTAATTCCCAACAAGCATGGCCTGAGGAAAACAACTCCCACAATAACCAATCCCAGTTTTCAAAAATGATGGAAAGGGTAGCATTTTAAAAGAACTAAGACAAAAGCAACAGAGAGTACCCGTGTTTTTTGGCAAGAGAGACCACACAGGGCGATGTACTGCATAGAAACTTCTATATTTCTTCAATATGGCTCTGCAATAGAGGGACCCGTTGTCTACTTGATGCCACACTCCTTGCTCCTGTATCATCATCCATCTTCTCTTCTTTTGATTTTCCCCACATCACAGAATAAAATCCAATGACAATAACAATTGCTCCTATCAAACTGCAGCATTCAGAAAATGTAAACTAAGATGTTGAATTAATGACCTTTAGGATTTTTCAACAGGAACAAAATTGGTGCTGCTCCAAAGTCGGCATTTTGATATGGTATTTATGGGGAAAAAAATGAGAGAAACCGTACCTTCCAAGGTAGAAAGTATCTCCTAAGAAGGTGACACCAACGAAAACTGTAATGACAATCCCCAAAGGCTTGAACATAGCTACAAAAACAGGCCCTGTCCTATGAAGGCACCAAGTAGATACACCAACCTGGAATGCTGAGCCAAAGACTCCCTGCAAGAGTAGAATTTAAAGTTTGAGTATCGTAGGTTGATGTTTGAGAAAATATTTCAATGCAATAGGTATATACATGGTTTGGATTTGGTAATCTAATTACCGAGTATAGAACAGCGATCAACCTGATTTTAGGCTTCAATTCCCATGCACTTAGGTCTCTTTCTACAGTCAAAGAGACTACTACAGATTGAATAGCCACAAAGAAGCAATAATAAAATACCATAATCAGCTCTGCGGGGTATTTCTTTAGAACTGATGCCTGAAACATAGACGAGGAATAGTAACTAGTCTTAATTTTCTAACCAAACTCCACACTTTCACGACAGATTTAATTAAATTTTACAGATTTCACCTGTACTATAAGCCAAGATGAGGCCAACACACAATTAAGCGCAATGCACACTCCTCCAAGGACCCAGTTTGACTGTTCCGAGAAAAGTTGGTTATGAGACAATATATCAGTTGAGGATGTCATCAGAAGTGGGGGGCCCTTGTAAAGAGTAACAATGAAAGCCCCTGAAATTGAAACTATTGTTCCCAAGGTTTTAGCAAGGCTACTGGAGCTTCTCCCATCAATTCTTTCCATTCTGAAATTACCCAGTTGAATGAATTTAGAAACAGGTGACAGTCAAAGATTACCAGTTTACCAGTGTCTCAAAATTGCACTGTACAACTCTTATCTGGAATGAGAGAAAAGCTCATCAGCTGAAATTCTCATTGGAAACAAGAAAGCAAGATAATTGAACTATTTACATGGTTCTTTTACAGAGACCTCTAGAAACAGAACAGGTAAAAGCAATGTCATGGTCCTCATGGATACATCACTAGAAAAGAAAAAAAAAAACCTAGGGTTCAGGATTCATTAACAAAATAAGACAATTATGATAGATCATAGTTCAGAATAAAGGAAAAACAAGGATTCTTAAGCTCATTGAAGGCAAAAGTGAAATAGGTAATCATAGAGGGTAGTCACAATTTGCAGTGTGAGTAAATAAGAGGAGGGCATGACCTAAAGATGACTGCCAGTATAAAGGTAAAAGCTGGAATGAGGTTGAGCATAGCCGTGCTTAGAGTAGGAGAGCTCAAATTAATCCCAGCATACCCAAAAAACTGCGCCATGAATCTGCAAAACGCTAATATCAATCAAACCCACTAAACAGAATCCGCTAAAAACACTCCAACGAATTAAAAGCGTCAAATGTGCACACAATACCACCCCCAAAATGCAACCTTTAATTTCCTATGTGGGATTTTATTATAGATGAAAATCGTAACTTACCCAATTAGACCAAGCAAGAAGAACCAACAGAGGGTAGAGAAAGTGAGAGGAGGACGTTCGGATCTACCAAAAACATAAGAGCAAAGAAAGGAATTACTTTTGTGATCAAAGTAGGAAATTATAGTAAAAACAAAATCTTTGGTTTCTGGGTAGTTCACAAAGAGTAAGATTCAATCACCTGTGGAAGGCTAAGGAAATTGGGAGGAGGATAAGGGCTGCAAGAGCGTTTGAGTAGCAGAGAAAGATGAGGTTGCTCATGCCATTAGACATGGCTACTTTGCTCACTATAATTAGCCCAGCTTGTGCACTCTCAGCCAACACCATCCCAACTATTGGTAGTGCTGCAACCTTCCCCATGGCTCTGTTTTTCTTCTTCTTCTTCTTGTTTTTGGTTCTTCAATCTCAGAGCCAGAATTCAGAGACTCAAACTCGTCTCTTGGAAAGTGTTAAATCGTGAAGTTAGAACTCAACTTCGATGCCCCACCATATGCAGACATGTAGTTGGTAGGAGCCTAAAGCCTAGAGGGAGTCAAATAATGTGAAGAAGAGTGAAGACAAACGAAGATGAATATTCCAAGTGATTAAAAATTGATTGGCACCACTTGGGTCGCCCAATTGCATGTTATCTTCAAGCCGGTAAGCTAAAAACTATTGTTTTATATACACGGTTCGTTTGTATTGCATCATTTTATGTCTGCTGTGAGTCACAGCCGCCACCATAGGCTGGAAGGAAACACGTGCAAGAATTCTTTGATGCATAATGTTGGCTAGGTTCAAAAGAGCCCAACAATAGACAACCATTTACAATCTTCCGTTGTTTTTTTTTTTATTGTCTAAGGAAAGAAAAACCTTGAAGGAAGGGACAAGAGCCCAAGTTGTGAGATTCAGTAGCTTTCTATAATTTGAAATGTTCCACTAGAATTTCACACTTCTTTCCTTCATGTTCACATTGAGAAAACTCTATTATACAACAATGTATACTATCATCACTTCCTTTAACTGTTAGGATATAAAGTGATAACCACCGTTGAGGATCTTTCCCCTGAGAATATAAAGCAATAATCACCGTTGGATCTGCAATGTATCCCATACATCGTCGTTGTACGGTGTACGTTGACGTCATATCTACAAAGAAGACTTCTGCACTACTGCTCTTGTATATTGTTTGGTAGCAGAGGGACCTTATTTCGGCCTAGTGATTCGACCAGCTTCTCATCTATGGCCTTCCCCTACATCATCGCATAAAATCCAATAACAATTATGAGTGCACCAATCAACTGCAAAATTGTTCCAAAATTTTCAATAAGAATTCTTTCTTAATCATGAACCAGACTTCTTAACAGGCCAAAGACTTTGTGAACAAGCTGTAGCTTTCACTAACTTCAATTATTCAATCAAACAAAGATTAGAATTTACTTCAGCCTGAAGTTTACTGTTCTTTTGCCCCTCCACAACCTCCCACTTAATTAATAAAGACTAAAGATGACAGCAACAAGTTACAACAAACACTTGAATAGCACAAGTGGCAAGGTTGAAACAAATGAGATGAACAATATTTATACCTTCCAAGATAGACTGAAATCTCCCAAAAAGATGACACCCATGATCACGCTACAAATTATTCCAAGGGGCTTGAACATAGAACAGAAAAAAGCTCCAGCCTTCCACACGCACCAAGTGATCAAACTGTAGCGAAGAACGCTCGAAACAATACCCTATATATGGTGATCTTGCAAAAAAAATTTAATTGCATGCACCAGTGTACTTGATGAATTATGAAAAATCTTTCAAATTCAAAACATGATAGGGTAGCTATTCTCTTACAGCGTATAAAATAGCAATCAGCCCCATATCCAGCCTTGGCTCCCAGGCACCTGCATCTCTAACTGCAATTAAAGTAACTGCTGCAGACTGAATGGTTGCTGTTTGAACCAATGATGGAAAAAGTCCAAAATTGGTCCTTATTCACTATTTCAGAAATCCAGGCCCAACTCACTGAGCAAAATTTCTTCTGTGAGCTTAAATGGACCAAGAATTTGATTTGGTTAACAAGGCCCATGGTCCATTATTGAAGTCAGACTGTGACCCAGCAAAAGAGTCAAAGGGGAACAACCTTTCTTACAGAGGATGCACGCGATATGGGGGAAGAAATTATGATAAAATATTTTATCTTTCACTCGGAGAGCAAAAACAGGACAACCACAAGGCCAACTTGGAGACTTTCGATATAGGCAATTTAATTCGCAAGAAGATAAAAACTTGTAATGATGTTGTGGGATCCCAACATTCCTTTTGTCTATTCATCACTAGCGCATTCAAGCCATCAGTCTATAAATAGAGAGCCTCACGGCAGGCATCGGGGACTCTCTCTCCAAACAAGACTTAACGTCTGTAAACAAAAAACAACCCTCAAAGCTTTCAAAACAGCCAACTCACTACTCAGATTATCCAGTCAGCAACTCCTGCGATCATCTTCTTTATTGCTATGCCAAACACTTGGTATGATTTATTAGCATCACTGCTAATCCTTTCTAGATACTGTACTAAAAGTGTTCATTTATTATATGAACGTCTGCAGTGTTCAGCGTTAGGAAGTTTGTATTACATTCAAAGCTTGTAGCATTTCATATCTCTGTTCACCTGCCATCATAATAAAGATCGGACAAAAATGTTTTTCATTTCCAAGTGCCTATTCACTTTCAGTTGTAATTTATTTCAGTATTTATCTTAACTTTACTAAGGGCATACATAGCTTATCTCGTAGAGAAAGCCCGTTTAAGGGCCTTCGCTAAGCCCGATCAACAGCATCTGGCTGGTAGAGGGCTTTGCATTTGCCCGGGTTTGTTCTTACCCGGTGAATAGTACCTATCCCCTACAGGGCCTCGTCCTGCCTGATAATGATAAATACTGCCTCACAGACGAGAAATCAGGGAGAATCCCTGGAGAATCTAAGAATCAACTTACCCATCTATGTTGAGAAGGCGTCTATTGCTCTGCCCGATATATAGGGTGGCCGTTTTGGATTGTCATCGGAGGAAGAAGAAGTGGAAGAGTCACTGTTCGACTCTACCCTACTCACTAGCTTTTTCTGAACTTCTTTCTGAACTTTCTTCTGGACGTTTTTCTTGGGAGCCATTCGAAAATTTGTTGTTAGATCAAAAAATAACAGTTAGGGTTTTTCAAAGTTCTTCACATTGGCTTAGAGACGAAAGAAGAAATGGAATAGGCAAAGGTTGCGACTGGATAGTTTTAAAGATTGGCGCCACTCGCTTTCTCGAGCCGTCAATTAGATTTTCCTTGCCATGGATGCTACAAAGAAAAATGATTTAAGATAAGCAGATGCACAGTATACAGTTTAATCAGACCAATAATTGTTGGAGTTTTTGTGTGTGTGCATATGTGGAGAAAGGGAGAGAGAGTACGTATACCAGATCTAATATAGTACCTATCAGGGTCATATGGAGCAAACTCCTTGAATGTACCAGTCTTCACAATATCGGTCCAGTCAGGAAGCCCGATCTATTAGGAAGAACAAACAAAAACATGAGAAAATGCCATATGCAGTTAAGTTCTTTTTAATTTTTTTGACGAATTATCATCCAACAATTTGGTTTTCTCATTATAAGCCAAAATCAGTTTCCTCTATTAAAAAAACTACATCTTTAACAAATCAAGAAAAACCAAAATTGACCCATATAATAGATCCAATGAATCCCACCGACGCAGCCTCCCATTTCAATTTTTTTCCCTAAGGGCATTGTCAACATGGGTCCTCCTGAAACTGAAC
>NC_024127.1:17993962-18073351 GCF_000346735.1 Prunus mume
CCCACCTAGACTAACTCCCAATCAAAATTAATACACAAACTATCAGAAATTTCTATGTTGCAGAACCAAAACTGAACCTAAAAGTTTGAATTATCTAAGCTTGCAATATTTGCATCCCTACATTATTACATACACGACTAATACTGACAAAATACGTATACAAATACATAAGGAGAGGGAGGGAGAGAGACTGACTTTGCCAGAGCGTTTCAGGTGAGCAGCGTAGGCCTTGACGAACACATGAGGAGACATGCCTTTTACTGTTCTTGCCGAGGGAGAGACGAGATGGAGGCTTGGATTGAACTTGGAGAGGAGAGGAATCAAGATTGGATGTTGGAGTAGAAATTCTTACAATAAGAATGTCTTCCACAGGTTCTTGGCTTTACTCCGCACACGAGATGAACAAATCTCCAAGCGACACTTCTCCCAAATCAGATGAAAGAGGGATGGATACCTGCAAAAGATACTCCGACGCTCAAGTCAATTTTTGTGTGTATTTGAGTGCGTCAATTAATCTTAAATCGCCTCCTTTTCTTTGGTTGTGGAACTCCACATTTATACCTGGTGACAGACGTGGGATGCAAGCCTCACTTTGCACGTCTTATGTCCATTTCCGCCACTTCCGATTAGCGTGAGTTGCGCGTTGTCGACTCTCAACGGTGTTCACGTTGTCCCTTGATTCATGCAGATTGGGGAGTGCGGGCGTTTGAATATACCCAAGAACCCATGTCGGGCCACTTGTACACGAGTCAACATGGGGTAATGCGCTTGTGAACCCACGTTGAGTGGTGCATATCCGAACCCGCGTTGGGCGGTGCGCATCCAGAATCGCATTGGGTTTACGCGCATGCGAACCCGTATCGGGCCAATGTCAATACGAACTCACATTGGGCTTATGCGTATATGAACCCATATTGGATCGACCCCAATCTGAGCTCGTGTTGGGCTTTTGCGCAAGAGAATCTGCATTGGGCCAACGTCCAATAAACCTATGTTGGGTTGTGCCTAAATCTGATCCCGTGGTGTAGCGGATCGGTAGCGAATTATTTTGCTCCCACATTGCTCCCTTTTTTCCTCTTCCTGCTCGCGCTTAGCATGTGGGTAAAGGGAAGACACTTTTGCTTGAGTATAGGCAATGGCATACTTGAGTGCCTACCATCTAGCAATGCGGCAATGAGTTTATTTCAACTCTGAGAATTGCATGTCCACCATTTTGACAAGACTCCCCACATAGCCAACTATGCACGCAAAGGATTTCCAAAAAATAATGGGTTTCTCATGACCTTGACAGTTTTAGCTTTTCAAAACCTATTCCTGACACCAATTTAATATTTCCCCCTCTCCTTTAGAGCTTTGCATTTCCCTCTTCACTCATAAAAGGAGGTGAATGAATTATAGAGGCAATAAGAGGGAAAACAAAAGAGAAGAGGAAAAGAAAAATAGGGGGAAGGAGGAGAGGGAAAACCCCTCAGAATCTGCTTTGGCTTCTTGCTCGATTGTACGTCATCTTACGAACGGTGTTTGGTTCTTTCCTATGGCTGGCCTACAAACAAATTCACACATGAGTGCTGCTTTCTTCCTATAATCTGTACTCTGCCATATTCATCACCAACCATTCTTCTTCTTTGTGGTTTCCTTCACCATCAATAGTTATTGTCCAGGTACCAACTGAATATGCAATAACCTATGCACTTCTATTCGTGAAGAACATATGTATACACGAATGAAATATGATGCGTGTGTGTATATTAATATATATATATATATATTAACATAAGTCTACGTGTGCACATATGAACATAGGTCTGTGCATGGCAAACGTTAGTATCAATCTATGCATGGCAATCTATATATATGTATATAATGCAAAGCTATGTATATGTATCAATATGTGCATGGCAACATATATATATATATATGTATATGTGGTACCCACCATCTGTAATGCAATATATATAGTATAAATCTGTCATTGTATATAATAATAATAACAAAAGTTTTGACGTTGACCTTATGTTGACACGCCTGATATACAACTGGTGTTGTACCCACCATCTGTGCTTCCCAAAACACATACAATTAACAAGTGAAGTTGGCGTGGGACAATGCTCACCTTGATTATAATATGTCCTAGGTGCAGATGGTTTAGTAGATTTACAAACTAAAGTCAACTGACATATGCACACTGCGCAGTTTTCTAAAGTCACTTATCTTTGTGTTTGACTTCTCAGGAGACCTATTCAACTCGAACCTTTTCAATCCGGGGTTGTGTTTTGACTAAGCTAAACCCCCTCAAGTCTTATTTATCTAGCTTGGTTGCGCCAATCTCTGAACCCAACTCACATTCAAACTGACTTCGTTGTACGCACCCCCTTTTCCAGTTGCCTATCTCATTCAACTTTCGTTTCGTCTGCTTACTTTCTAATTACTTCGATGTCGAGGCTTAACCTTTGGCCGAAGTCGAAGATGAGATATCCCTCGAGGCTTGAGATAAATAAGATGTGAGAGAAATTCCGCATTCCTGGTGACGTTACTATCGGTCGGATACCTAAGGAGGCGGATATGTACATAGGAGTTGGAATCCCGGAGGGAGCTCTAGTGCTTTCACCATCCCACCTAGAGTTTATTAGGTTCCCGCTTCACCCCTTATTTCACCTTGTGTTGAATTCTCTGAACCTTCATCCTATGCAGTTAAATTCGAACTCATACTTATTGATTAGTGGTATGCTGGCAGTTGGCCTCAAATGGAGGGTGTCACTAGGCTTCTTAGATTTCTTCTCCCACCATTATGTTGCCACTATTAGACATGAGACTGAGTATTTCTACCTAACCCCTCGACCTACCCGTAAGTTCTTTGGCTACAAACTGTCTTCCGCTAAAGATTGGAAGACCTGACCCTTAATGATTACCAGGAATTGGGCTACCCCTGAGATGTCTTGTATCTCTATTCCTTCATCATTCGGGCCTGAACCTGGTATTCTTGATTATGACTGCTCTACTAATACTGACTATGATACGATTTTTCAAAGGAAGCTTATTAAATGGTTTCTTTGTTTTGCAGTGCCCAACCCAACCCATTCGGAGACTGTCCTTACTCATGAGTGAATCCAGTGGCTGAACTGCCACTTAGTTGGTCAAGATTGGGACGTTCAGTACTTCCTCGATCCCAACACGCTTCTTCGTATTTATCAAGATTGGGATAATATCATCTACCCATCTTACCTTAGGGTTGATCTTAGTGCGGATCTACATGAGACATAATTAGTAGGTCACATAGTCAGCTTTGATCGAGCTCTCCAATTTGAGGAGGATTTCTCACATCGCATCCGAAGGAGTTACGCAGAGAGACAGGCTGAAGAGGAAGAAGATAACGGTGGTTATTCCCCTGACGACTCCGAGCTATCTGACATGTCGGGCCCATTACCCAACCTGTCGAAACGTGCTTCTTGACTAAGTCCAGGGCAGATACCATCCATTGATCAGCAGACAAAAAGGTCCAAGCGTGTTCCAGATGCTGGGTCGAGTTCAGATCCTTCAGATGCGTTCATTCCAGGTTCATCTTATGGCCGATCCCATCATGATGTGCTTCATCGAGTTGGTTTGGCCACCTCTGCTCAATTTGTGGTTCTTGAAGATATTGACCTTGACAACGAACCTGTCATTCCTACTGATAGTGAGATATGGAGACCATGGTTTCATAAGTAAGATGGGAAGCGTCTTATGAAAAATGAAGGACTCTTGCATGATCCTGAGGCATGCGACGTCGTTTTGGGTGGCCTCATTCTCCTTCACCCACAAGACATTAAAGAACTAACGGACTTGGATGATCATGACATTACACTCCAACAAGCTCACAACTTAATCTCGGTATGTTTTTCCTTTACACTTCTCATTTCTCTCAGTTTAGCTTTGCCTTACTTTACTAACTTATGCAAACTCCGTGCAGATGGCCGAACTTCGCTTGGTTGAGCTATCCAGGGCTCAAGGGCGCAAGGATGAGTTAGACAACTTGATCAAGTTCCATGACCATTTAGGACAACGACTTAAGGTTAGTGAGGCTACATCAACGAAAGAGAAAGGTGAGATTTCCCGTCTTTCTGACAAAATTGACGTCCTCAGCCTTGAACGTAAGAACGCTTTACTGGAAATAGATTAGCTGAAGAATGACGTGGGACGCGTTGAAAAAGAGAAGAAGGATCAGTACGATGCATGTTGCGCTCAAATTTTCAATGAGTCCGCCAAACAATTTCGGTTCGGCTGGGTGCAGGGGCAGCAGCCTACCCACCATAGGGTTGTGGCCGATCCTGACGCCTACGACGGAGAGATGGGAGTTGGCGTCGCAGACTATGAGTTCATATTCGGGATGATCCCTACAGACATTCCTATTTCTGGCTCTGCAAAGCATCATGCGCCTCCCGACTCTGGTGATGTTGTGCCGTCCACTGCGAGCCATGACATTTCTGTTCATGACTACAAGATTGGGGAGTAGGCTTCTGGGTTGACACGACGAGTTTTTGCATGTGACTTGGTTTGAGATTGAACTTATGTATTGTACCTTATGTGGACTTGGTTGGCTTCCCTTTGATATTCAGGCTCGGGTTTATTATGATTATATATCTAATTCACTTGTCCTATCTGGGTGAGTACGAAGACAAATACCACCTCTTTCATTATAGGTTCTCTTAGATATTATTCGCTCGGGTCATTGTAAGTTTCAAATCTAACCTGATCCTATGTTGTTTCGCGTACTAAGTTCATTGGGATAACACTATCCTTTTTCAAAAATAAAATCAAGTTGGAGTATCAATCTCTCAGATAAAACTGCTTTTTGAATTTGAAACTTTGCATAATTATCTGAACTGATTGAGCCATCTTGATTGACGTTATAAAATGAGAGGTTGAGGATGGGTTTCAAGTACCTGGATGTTATGGCTCACAGGCGTAGGCTAAAACTTCGCTTCCACCTCTGCGCTGACATCCCCAGAAATGGTTGCTGTCCCAGGAGAAGAGGCACTAGAGGAATAGAAATCTACTTTGGTGAAGGTTCTTCATTCGATTCACCAGTGAGGTCATTCGACTGCTCCGAAGTTCCAAACTCGCTGCCCGATCGTGAATATAAGTCCAGGACTCGGTCGAGATATGGCAACAGATGCGGACTTCATTATGGCCCTTCTTCGATCCGTTGTGGGTGCTCGTCGAATTGTGTTAGAGGAGAAAAAGAGGGTCCCATGCCTTTTTGCTTGAACAAAGGTGATGCTGGCCCTTCAAAGTCGATAAGGGATGACCCCGGGCCGTCGCGGTTAGGACATCATTAACTGCACTCTGATAGGGATATAGAAACTTCTTCCTAGATAAATTATCACCATATGGAGAGGGAAAAAGACTTACTCAGGGAAACTTTGACATGCCTTAAAAGGAATCTGGTAGATGCGAACCGTGTTATGGCTCTTGCTCACTTTGAAAGGATTTGTGACGGCTTCCAACAAAGGATCAGCTACTTTCGTGACAAGGCCAAAGCAGCTTATTCGTTTGTTGATTGGGATAACTTCCCGAGAGGGACAAATTGAGTTTAGGGAGTGGTAAAAAGTTGGGTTTCAATTCTCAATCCTCACTAGGGCTCTAGTGAGGTAAGTCTAACTAGTTTGTTGTCTAATCTTTTGTTTCGTAGTATTCGTTTTTATTTTGGGTCAGCCCATGACTTTTATTATTTCTTGTACTTTTGAGTTTTTGAATAAAGTTGGAAGGGTTCTACTTCCCCTTTAGTTTCCCATAATGTGTGCAAGTTGAAGTATACTTAAATTCCCTTGAGGTGATCTAAGAATCGACAAGGGCCTAACTGACTATCCCTAGAGAATTGATAACCTCGAGGTAGTGTTGGGATTAGCACGAATCCTATTGGACACCTCTGGGTGACGTCGGGATCGGCATAGATCCCATTGATTGCTCCCAGAGGATTGGTGACCTTCGGGTGATGTTGAGATCGGCATGGATCCAACTGACTGGCTCTAGAGGATTGGTAACCTCGGGGTAGTGTTGCGATCGGCATGGATCTTATTGATTTCTTCCAGAGGATTGGTAACCTCGGGTAGTGTTGTGATCAACATGGATCTTATTGATTGCTCCTAGAGAATTTGTGACCTCTGGGTGATGTTGAGATCGACATGGATCCAATTGACCCCCAAAGGATTAATAACCTCAGGGTAGTGTTGTGATCAACATGGATCTTATTGATTGCTCCTAGAGGATTGGTGACTCTGGGTGATATTGAGATCGGCATGGATCCAATTGACTGCCCCCAGAGGATTGGAAACCTCGGGGTAGTTGTTTGGGCCAAAAATTGACACATCCAGCCCAAGGCCCATCAGAACAAACAAAGCTGAGTTGGGCCTCACAGGCCCAACATAATAGGAAGAGGGAGTCCAGACCAGAAGAGGGAACAATCCCACATGGCAGCCTCTGGGATAAAAGTCAGCAATGGCGGAAGTCAGCAGGGATAAAAAGTCAGCAAAGGCAGCCTCTGAAATGAAAAAAAGTCAGCAATACCAACTGCCATAGAAGAAGTGACTGAAGGGCTCGTGACATCAAGAAGAACTAAAGATTAAGTCCCCCTTATATATGTATATACAGAGATTTTTCCATCAGTTCTGCCTAAAAACAGTTTAAATTCCATCAGTTCTGCCTAAAAACAGTTTAAATTCCATCAGTTCTGCCTAAAAACAGTTTAAATTCCATCAGTTCTGCCTAAAAACAGTTTAAATTCCATCAGTTCTGCCTAAAAACAGTTTAAATTCCATCAGTTCTGCCTAAAAACAGTTTAAATTCCATCAGTTCTGCCTAAAAACAGTTTAAATTCCATCAGTTCTGCCTAAAAACAGTTTAAATTCCATCAGTTCTGCCTAAAAACAGTTTAAATTCCATCAGTTCTGCCTAAAAACAGTTTAAATTCCATCAGTTCTGCCTAAAAACAGTTTAAATTCCATCAGTTCTGCCTAAAAACAGTTTAAATTCCATCAGTTCTGCCTAAAAACAGTTTAAATTCCATCAGTTCTGCCTAAAAACAGTTTAAATTCCATCAGTTCTGCCTAAAAACAGTTTAAATTCCATCAGTTCTGCCTAAAAACAGTTTAAATTCCATCAGTTCTGCCTAAAAACAGTTTAAATTCCATCAGTTCTGCCTAAAAACAGTTTAAATTCCATCAGTTCTGCCTAAAAACAGTTTAAATTCCATCAGTTCTGCCTAAAAACAGTTTAAATTCCATCAGTTCTGCCTAAAAACAGTTTAAATTCCATCAGTTCTGCCTAAAAACAGTTTAAATTCCATCAGTTCTGCCTAAAAACAGTTTAAATTCCATCAGTTCTGCCTAAAAACAGTTTAAATTCCATCAGTTCTGCCTAAAAACAGTTTAAATTCCATCAGTTCTGCCTGAAACAGTTTAAATTCCATCAACCATTTTGGCCAGAGCAGCCTGTTTATACTGAGATAAATTGTTAAAGTCCTCACCCGTCTGAGGCAAGAAAAGAACTTACTTGGGAGATATTCCTCACCCAAATTCACAATCGTTTGTTTGCAGAAATCAGTAACTTGGGGCGCAAGTTATCTACTCCAAACTAAGTCTGCTAGAATTTTTATTGCTAGCAGTGGCACGCTCGCACACCAAAGAAAGCTGACTTGTCGACCAGTTTATGGTTCTCAAGGCAGTGGGGAACTTTGCCCTTCCATCACAGGAGTGAACGCAAAACGGGCAAACAGTAGTGTTGCGATCGGCATGGATCTTGATGATAAGTTTGAACACATCTAGATTTGCAACAAATTTAAGCCAAGTGCATGGATCGATATTTAAATGGGAAGTGCGGATTTTATTTAATAAATATAAATGGAATGATGGACAAGTAGATTAATTTAAACATAATATTTCTTCAAATGAGTTGCATTCCAAGGGCGTGGCATATACTGACCAATTTCAACCCGTTTAAGCTTGTAGGCGTCTTTTCCGTATGCTTCTGTGACCTCAAACGGTCCTTCCCATAAGCGACCAAACTTGCCTGCATTTAGATCCTTGGTGTTTTTCATTACTCTCCTAAGGACCCACTCACCAACTTTGAACCTTCTCGGGTCGATTCGCTTGTTAAAGTAATTAGCGACCTGGTTCTGATAGTTTGCTAGTCTCAACGCTGCAACCTCTCGATGTTCCTCAATTAAATCGAGGTTACGAGCAATCTGTTGGTCGTTATCCTTACTATCCACCACCATCGTTTGGATTGTGGGCATATTTTTTGTGGCTAATAGAACATATTTTTTTACCCCCAGGCGTAGATAGGGACCTGAAAAAAACTTCCTGAAGAGGATGTTTTCTATGAGTGCGTACCTGGCAGCTTTCATCCAAAGTTTTCTCGCTTCGACCGGATCTGCAGGTTGCATCCCTGCCGTTAGATAATTTACTATTGGCGTCATCCACGTCACCTCTGAGTTAACTTGTATAACCCGAGGTTCAACAACATCTATATTAGGGCTTTCCAAGCATTCTACAGATATGACCTTTGTTGAATCATCACCTGAAGCTGAGGCTGATGCCGCACATGCCAACCGGTCTGCCCGTCCATTCAGCTCTCTCGGAATCTGCTTCAGTTTGAACTTCTTGAATTGTTGAGACAAACACTTTGACAGTTGTTGATACGCCTCCATCCTTTCGTCTTTGGTCGCGTATTCCTCATTTGCTTGATTGACTATAAGTTGAGAGTCACTGTACACCTTTAAATTACATATCTTCAGTAGTCCGACAAATTTCAATCCTAATACCAAGGCTTCATATTCAGCAACATTGTTTGAGGCGGGGAAATCCAATATGATAAAGTATTCTAGCTCTATTCCTTTTGGCGAAGAAAGGACGATCCCGACCTCGGCCCTTACTCGGTTGGATGAGCCGTCTGCATATAACTCCCACGGTGTTTCCTCGTTGCACCATGCTCCTACTGTATCCCTTTGTTTCTCATGCATTCCTTCTATGGGATAACATTCAATGAGAAAATCAGTAACTACCTGTCCTTTTTTAGATGTTCTCGGTGTATCTCTTCTCAGCGTCAATCAGGCTCTTGCTGACATATAAAATAGGTTGTTGGAGGTAGTTCTTTTCCCGAAACAATGATGCGCTTACTGCCGCTTCAATTATGGCGAGGTAGATATACAACATCTCTCCTGGCTTTAGTATAGTTAGGATTGAGGGACTTGTCAAGTATCGTTTTAGTTGATCAAAAGCTTCCACTTGCTCTGGCCCCCATACCTCATCTTTTCTATGCTGGATTGCTCAGAAGAAAGGTTTGCACCGGTCGAACAAACGTGAGATGAACCGACTCAGTGCCGCTATTCGCCCAGTTAGCACTTGCACTTCTCTTAGAGTCTTCGGGCTTGACATGTTCCATAACGCCTCCATCTTCTCTGGGTTTGGTTCAATGCCTTGCCTATTCATAATGTGCCCCAAAAATTGACCATATGAGACACCGAAAGCACATTTGGTTAGATTCAGCCTCATCCGATATCGCCTCAGCACGTCAAAGGTTTCCTGAAGATGACTTAGGTGCTGGTTTTCACTGCACTTTTGACAACCATATTGTCGATATAAACTTCCATTGTCTTCCCAAGTTGGTCTTTGAACATCTGATTCACCAACCGTTGATACGTTGAGCCTGCATTCTTTAAACCAAATGGCATCACCATGTAACAATACAAGCCACGCTCGGTAATGAAGGTTGTTTTTTCTTGGTCTTCGATTGCCATTGGGATTTGGTTGTACCATGAGTAAGCATCAAGAAAAGTTAAAAGTTCATACCCGCCTATTAAGTCCACCATCTGATCAATTTTAGGTAGCGGGTAGTAGTCTTTCGGGCAGGCTTTGTTTAAATTGATGTAATCGACACAAACTCGTCATTTTCCTTTCTTCTTAGCCACAACCACCATATTAGATATCCATGTCGGGCACCACACGTTGCAGATGAACCCAACCTATAGAAGTCTATCCACTTCATCACTAATGGTCTGATTTCTCTCTGGCACGAACCTCCTTTGCCTCTGCTGGTGTGGTGGGTGGTTAGGGTCCACATTTAGGCGGTGACACACGACACTAGGATCAATTCCAGACATATCTACATGTAACCATGCGAACACGTCCTTATTATTCCTCAAGAACTCGATGAGACGCTCCCTTTTGGCGTTGGATTGGAGGGAGCCCAACAATGCTTTTCTATCGGGATCAGAAGGATCCAATATCTCCTCCCTTAGTGGTTCAATTATGGGGGGCTTTGGATCGTCTTCCTGCTCTGTTAGTGGATCCTCCATTAATTGCTATAATTGCTGGTTCGGTTGTGGCTGCGCTTTGGCTGCATCCTTGAGGTCGGTTGCTATGTTGTAACACCTTTTGGCTTAAAGTTAATCCCCTTTGATATCGATAGTACCAAGACCATCGTTAGTTAAACATCTCATCACTTGGCATCTGGTTGATGCCTCCCCATCCATTATATGGATCCAATCTTTTCCCATGATCACATTGTAGGCACTCGGAGCGTCCATCACCACGAAAGTTACCAACATAGTTTTTCCGGCAACTATGACGGGTAGTGTCACATCTCCTATTGCTCGTGCCTTGCTGCCCTCAAATGCGAAAAGTGGTGTGGGATTAGGTCTGATCCCGTTTTCATCCAATTTTATTCTTTTAAAAGTGTCCCAAAACATTACCTCTGCACTGCTTTCGCCGTCAATCATAACCCTCATGACTTTCAAATTTCCGATTTGAAGAGTCACGACCAGTGCATCATTATGGGGAAATTGGATTCTCTCGCTGGGTGAATGAGATGATCCCGACCTTCTCCAATGACTGGGCTGATTATGGTGCTGAAGCAATTCCACAAACACGTCTTATTTTCTCAGCTTGTCTCTTCTTGGTTCGGGCTCGAGCCAGTTGACCCTCTGGCGGATGAGGCCGGCCATGGATGACATTAATCTCCAACAACCCCTCTTCAGCGGCGATGTTGTTGGTCACTGGTTCACCCGCGTACTCCTCCTTTGGCTTATCTTCTGGTCGGGCCCGATATTGCGAAAGCATCCCTTTTTTTAGCATTGCTTCAACTTAGTATCTGAGATTCTGACAATCGTTGGTAGTGTGGCCAAAGTCATTATGGTGAGCACAAGTCTTACTTCGGTCTCGTTTTTCTGGCGGTTCCTGTAATGTCGGAGGCGTTCGGAAAATACCTTTGCCCTTTTTTTCGTGGAAAAGCTTAGCCAAACTGACAGTAAGTTTGGTTGGAGGAGAATTGATCCTAGCTTGGTTACTAAGATTTCCACTTCAAAAATTTGTCATTGGCCCTTGGATCGTCTCATACTGGTGCTTTGGTGCTGAAATGGTTGCGGCGGTGCTCTTTGACAGAGCAAGTTCCTCCTCTTCTAGTCTGATGATTCCATCGGCCCGAACCAGAACCTTCCTCATATCAAGGGGTGGTGTTTTAACCAAGGACTTGTGCATTTTTGTTCCTGGCGTCACCCCTTCACGGAATGCCAGTGACGCAGTGTGAGAATCATAAGTCTCTATAGTAGACATCTCCTCCGTGAATCGCTTCAGATAATCTTTGAGACTCTTACCTGCCTTCTGCTTTGTGTTGAACAGCGCCGTGATGTCTTTCTTCCTTGTTTGGTTGCATACATATTGGGATATGAAAGCCTCACAAAGCTCAGTGAAGCTACCGATGGACTTCGACTTCAACTACCTGAACCAGGTCAAAGCCGACCCCGACAGGCTAGACGGGAATAATTTGCACAACAATGCTTCGTCTTCGCTTTCGAGGACCATTTTCTGTTGAAAGTGATAGATGTGCTCGATGGGGTCTGCTATACCTTCAAATAACTTGAATTTGGGTTGAGTGAACTTTGCGGGCTTCTTACCCTTCAGAATATCATTGGTGAAAAGTGATTTGCAGATTCCCTTGACAGCCTCAACAGCCAATTCGGCAGGTGTCTGTAGTTTGTACCCTTTCACAATCTTTTCTATTTGTCTTCGCAGTTCGCTGTCTTTGGATTTTTTCAATTCCTTCCTCTGGTCCTGGTAGTCTTCATGGTTGTTGTGCTGACCATCAGAGTAGGTACTTTCTGTGGAACTTCCATCGGATAACTCTATCCTCTCTTTCCTTTTGCTCCCACTGGGGCCTTCATGTTGCGACGTATGGTTGCCTTTGGATTTCTCCAAAGCTTCGGCTGCCATCTTCCTCATTTCACGCAACTTTTTCATTATCTTCTTAAACTGGATGGCTGTGAGGCTGGGTTCTGCTTCCTCAGAGTTTGATCTGATATCTGTGGATCGGGGATTGGATCGGACTGAAGCGTCCTGTGCGGATTCGGCCATTGATTGATTTTGTAAGAGTTCCCACAGACGGCGCCAACTGTTGGAGCAGAAATTCTTACAATAAGAATGTCTTCCACAGGTTCTTGGCTTTACTCCGCACACGAAATGAACAAATCTCCAAGCGACACTTCTCCCAAATCAGATGAAAGAGGGATGGGTACTTGCAAAAGATACTCCGACGCTCAAGTCATTTTTTGTGTGTATTTGAGTGCACCAATTAATCTTAAATCGCCTCTTTTTCTCTGGTTGTGGAACTCCACATTTATACCTGGTGACAGACTTAGGATGCAAGCCTCACTTTGCACGTCTTATGTCCACTTCCGCCACTTCTGGTTAGCGTGAGTTGCGCGTTGTCGACTCTCAACAGTGTTCACGTTGTCCCTTGATTCATGCAGATTGGGGAGTGCGGGTGTTTGAATATACCCAAGAACCCATGTCGGGCCACTTGTACACGAGTCAACATGGGGTAATGCGCTTGTGAACCCACGTTGAGTGGTGCATATCCGAACCCGGGTTGGGCGGTGCGCATCTGGAATTGCATTGGGTTTACGCGCATGTGAACCCGTATCGGGCCAATGTCAATATGAACTCACATTGGGCTTATGCGTATATGAACCCATATTGGATCGACCCCAATCTGAGCTCGTGTTGGGCTTTCGCGCAAGAGAACCTGCATTGGGCCAACGCCCATATAAACCTATGTTGGGTTGTGCCTAAATCTGATCCTGTGGTGTGGCGGATCGATAGCGAATTATTTTGCTCCCGCATAGTGAGCGAGAGCGTTTCAGGTGAGCAGCGTAGGCCTTGACGAACACATGAGGAGACACGTCTTTTACTGTTCTTGCTGAGGGAGAGACGAGAGGGAGGCTTGGATTGAACTTGGAGAGGAGAGGAATCAAGATTGGAGCTGACTGAGGCTTGGTGGCTGTGTGAGTGTGTGACAGTGTGAATGAGATGCAAGGGTTATGTTTATATATATAATATGCGTTGTAATTTTTTTAAGAGGGGTAAGCAAGTAGAAAAAATATAAAAATATAAAAAATAAAAACATTAGACAAAATTAGAAAAATATTTATTTCACATTTAAAAAAAAGAGGAAACATGAGACTACATTAATTTTTTTAAAAAACGACAATTACAAGTTACAAGTTACAACATAAACCATCTCTCTTTGCCTTTTGAGTTCCAAGTTACAACATGCTATGTGGTCAGTTTGCTCTTGCTTATAGGACCTGCACCAGCTCTGCATAGTATGCGTTTTTCTTTTTCAGTGTTGTTATATGTCTATTGGCATAATCCAACATCCGTTGCAACTGCAATTGAAGCATATTTCTTTTTACATAACAACAAAGACGTTTGACCCCAAAAAAAACAACAAAGACGACCAAAATTTGTTTTTGAATATGAAAGTTCTTGTCACTTCTTCAAATGTAGCCACTCAAGCTGTAGATTTGATTATCCTATTTCTCACCAACTCTTGTGATTAGATTATCCCATTCTACTTGGTTTCATACGAAATCAACTATAAACAGAAAGTTTAATATCTTTAGTAATAGCGATGCACACATTCGCTGAGTAGTGGTCCCCAAGTTCAAATCATTCATACTATCAGAAAAAAGCAGAACCTGAAAATGATGGCAAGTTTGAAAGTGAATGCTGGGATGAGGTTAAGCATGGCCGTGGCAAGCATGGGAGAGCTGTATGCTATGCCGATATTTCCAAATATCTGAGATGAACATCTGCATGGAGTAAGTAAAACAAATTCAAATGACCTCTACCTTTCTCCAGAATATGTGCATCAATAAGAACAAAAGAACAACAAAAAAAAGGTCTCTAAAAGAGTGAAGTTGCTTGTTACCAACCCAAACAGGGCAAGCATGAAGATTCTGCAAAGTACGGAGAGGGTAAGGGGAGGGCGGCGCTCTGATCTGCATATAGACCAGAAATTCGAAGTAACAAGAAAAGAAAAGACAATAATGTCACACTTTATTCACCATACTGTAAAATAAATATATAAATGAAAGAAAGAGAGGAATTATATGTAACCTATGGAAGATGAGGGGAGAAGAATGAGGGCGGAGAGGGCATTGGTGTAGACGAAGATGATGTATTTGTTGGTCCCTTTGGACATGGCTGCTTTGTTCAGCATCATACTCCCAGTCTGAGCCATAATCACCACCACCATTCCAATAAATGGCAGAAATTTATCCATGCTCATCCTTCCTCTCTCTCTCTCTCTCTCTCTCTCTGTGACACACACAGAGTCACAAACACAGGTACACATGCAGAAGAACGCACATCCCTGTCATTTATTTTGTCATAATCAGCTACAGTAATTTTCCTGAATTATGGATGTGGGTTATTATTGAGGGTTCCTAAACCACTTGGCCTGTTTCAATTCTTTCCCCACGTACTTAATTTTGTTGTAGTGGAAGAAATGCATGGTTGGTATTTTTGCAATAGTCAATTCTCTTTCATTGTCAAAAGTATTATTGGATGCAATGCAAGATATATTTTTCATAGAGCATTCTATGTGCAACCATGTAGATATTTTTCTGAGCAACGCTACAAGCATATGCTTTATTCGCACTGCATTCTGTACTTATGAATTATTATTTTTATTTGAACCCATGAATTATTTTTTTTATTTGAACCCAAGAACCTTCCATGTACTGACTTAACAAAACAGAAGAAGAAGAACTAAACCAACTATTTGCAAGTAAATTCTTTTTTCTTTTAAATGAAATGACAGCACTCATTCTATATTTGGAAATGCATAACATATTTTTCTTTTGATAGATGGAAATGCTTAACATATATATATATACTAAAACACATCAAAATTACAAAGACGTCTAAGACCATGGTTTCTATACACAAGACAAATCTGTGTCTCTTGTGTCTAATTTTGCACTTTGCAGCAGGGGGGGTTGCTTTCAGATGATGATTCTGACCACTACCCTTCTCCACTGTCCTCATGCAGTTTCTCTTCTCTGGCCTTACCCCATATCACAGCATCAAAGCCAGTGATAATTACAGCTGCTCCAATCAAGCTGCAGTAAGATTTTGATTACTTCTTATGTACCATGGGCAAAAAAAGAAGAAGATAGTATTTAGTACAAGTTGAAAAGCTACACCATCATCTACTACATTTTAGCTAACTGCATCAAGTATTGCATTCAAAAAGGCATATATCACATTGAACTCAGAGGTATCTTGCACAATCAAATCAGTCAACAAAATACAGAGAACAAAATACAGAGAAATATGTGTTCATACCTTCTGAGATGCAGAGCTTGTCCCAGAAAAATTACATCAATGACATCTGCGACAACAACAGCAAGGGGCTTGAACATAGAAACATACACGGGTCCTGTTCTCAGCAGGCACCATGCTACGGCACTGATACGTAAAGCAGTCCCAACAACCACTTATATTTTCCAAATTGTACCCCATGATATATACTCACCACTTCACAGTAAACAAAAAATTAGGCTAAAGTTCAAGGTCAAAGTAGATTTGTGCCTTAAACTAATTCTGAGTCAAGGATGCCGAAGGTCCAATTTTTTTTTTTTTTTTTTAAACCCAAAAACAAAGTGGGGTTGTGTTCTCCACATCGATTTTGTTCCTTCCAAGAGATGGAACTATGTTTTTCTTGGTTCCGCCTTTGTTGTTTGATTGCATATTTTATCTCGTTGTTCTCTTGTAATCCTAGTGGTGTAACGAAACAGTAATCAAACTAGGATAGCTCTAAACTATGATACATGCTTGAGCCTCGTCCAGTTCAGGTTTTCCATCCTAATTAATCACATAAAATCATGGGTGACATGGAGAACAATTATTTTATCCTCAACTTAACATAAGAAAAATTATTATTATTATGTTTTTAGCCTCAACTTAAATACTCAAACGCCTGACAGATAGAAAGAAGTAGGAACTACAAATTGAGAAATTAGAAACCTGAATAGTAAGGCAAGTATGAATGTAAAGGCTGGAATGAGATTGAGCATGGCTGTGTTAAGCGTAGCAGAGGCGTAATTTAAACCAGCAAGTCCCATTACCTGTGCAGAAGTTCTATACATAATGAGGATTAAATTAGCATAGTATCATAACCCCAGCTTGAGCACACTCAGCCATCATCATCCCTACTACCCCAGCTTGGGTAGTGCTTCAACTTTCGCCATGACTCTGCTTTTCTCTTCAATCCCAGAACCAGAATTTACACAACCACTTTCTATCAAACTCGTCAAATAATTCAGAATTTCAACTCTCACTTTTTCATTCATCATTGCCTAGGTGTGTGTTTGTTTGTCTAACTTTGCTCGCCACTTGGTTTTTACTATTTTTTAAATACACTGCTTTCACCTTTTCTTTTCTTTCTAAGATAAAAGAAAAACATTGTTTCAATTTTCTTTCAAGCATTGTCCTGTTTTTACTATTTGTGAGAGATATTCGGACTTAAAATCTTCTTTATAAAATGTAGGAAATATTATTGGACTAAAACTTAGTTAGTGGTCAAATGATAAGTTGAATGGTGAAACTCCTTTTGCATTTCAATTAGTTGTCTGCTGCATCGTTCTAGTCCAAAAAATGTTCAAAAAATCGACATTATAAACTTTAAACTTAGTGAGTTGAGATATTTCAAGTGTGTTTTCATATGCAATCCCGAGTTTCTACAATTAAAAATTGTGTATTTATTTACATTTCATTACATTAAAAGTTTAGAACCATTTTAATAATCACATGACACAAACAACAGAGAACCTGCCTTGTTATTTACATAAGAGCATCTCCACCCACAAGGGCTAAGTCTAAGGCAAGGGCAAGCAAGGGCCGCCCCCCCTCCACCCGCCAGTTGTGGCCCTCTAAATTTTCAAATAAAATTTTTGGATAAAATTTTTCGAATAACATTTTTGGTTTTGCCTTGACTAATCTATTAAAAAAAAAAGAAATTGGAAATGCAAGAAATATATATATATATATAAAAACATTAAATTGAATAAAACGGATTTTTTTTTTTTTTTTTTTACCTCGTTGCCAAGATTTTGATGTGGAAAGTGAAAAATATTGGAAGGAGATGAGTTTTTATGAAGATTTGGTGTAGAAAGTGAATAAAATGGTTAGGTATTTATAGGGAAAAAATACATAATTTTTTGGTATTTAAAAAAAAAAATTCAGAAATTTTCAGAATTTTCTAGAATTTTTTTGGCAAAAAAAAAAAAAAAAAAACTTTTTTTATAGGCCGGTGGCCAGGGGGGCCCCCCCGCTGCGGCCCCCACACCCTCAGCCAACTCGGGCTTCAGCCCGGGCAAGACTTGCCCTTGGGCTTGCTCGGGCACGTGGGACCCACCACCAAACCGGGCTACGGGCCCTGCGCTGGAGCTGCCTCGGGCTCCCTCTGGCAGCCTTTCCCCCGGGCTGGGCTTTGCGCTGGAGATGCTCTAAGATACTTGTGCAGTTGTGCTTCTCTTGTATATTGTTTTGTATCCCAACGACCTTCCCCACCAACCAAACTGAAAACTTTTGGACTAATTATCATTAATTAATTTGCTAACAAGAAGTCTTTCTTAATCATAAATCTGCAGACTTGTACTGGGCCCTCACTAATTGAGGGTACCTGGTACCCCAATTCTCTTACATGATTATGTACTTGTCGTCATTTCTGATTATTTATAAGTTTAACCAAATGCTTCAATAACACGAATTACAATTGTACGTACCTTCCAAGATAGAATGGATCTCCCAAAAAGATGGCACTCATGATGATCACACCAAATATAATTCCAAGAGGCTTGAACATAGAACAAAAAAGAGCTCCAGCCTTCCACACCCACCGGTGGTTAAAGTGTAACGGAGAATGGTTGAAACAATTGCCTATATGATGAGATATGATAAACACTTGGAAAGCACAAGTGAGAAGGTTGAAACAAACCAGATGACCAATATTTATACCTTCCAAGATAGACTGAATCTCCCAAAAAGATGACACCCATGATCACACTAAAAATTATTCCAAGAGGCTTGAACAAAGAACAAAAAAGCTCCAGCCTTCCACACGCGCCAAGTGATCAAACTGTAGCGAAGAACGCTCGAAACAATACCCTATATATGGTGATCATGCAAAAAGAATTTAATTGCATCTACAAGTATCCTTTATGAACTATGAAAAATCTTTCAACTCCAAAACATGACAGGGTTGCTATTTGCTTACAGCATATAAAATAGAAATCAGCCCCACATCCAGCCTTAGCTCCCCAGGCACTTGCATCTCTAACTGCAACTAATGTAAATGCTGCAGATATGGTTGTGAATAAGCATTGGTAAAAGGCTATGAACACCACTGCTGGGTACTTCTTAACGACAAATGCCTGCAAACATTTGCTTGTTCTTTACTTTCAGCTCTAGAAAGGGTAATTGAGTTGATAATAGGCCTAGTTACCTGCATAATGTACCATAAAGAAGTTGCGAAGGCTTCAGCTGCAAGAAAAAGCCCTCCCAGAATCCAGTTTGATTGTTATGAGAAAAAGGAGTTGATTGGGTGAATTGGAGAGTGATGATGATAGCAGTATGATTGGCAGGCCTTTGTAGAATGTTACCACAAATGCTCCTGTGATTGAGACTATGGTTCCAGAAACTTTTGCTTGGCTGCTTGAGCTTCTGCAGTGCACCTTTTCCATCCTCAATCACCCATTTCAAACAATTGAAGCATATTTGTTCTTACATAACAACAAAGAGGACCTAATTGCAGTATTTTCACTCGCATCTTCTGTACCAATTAGTGGAAAACTGGAGGACAGCTGACCCTTCGAAATTTCAACTAGACTGAGGTTATAAAAGCTGCTGCTATAAGTCATTTTTGAAAATTTTGTTTTTGAATATGAAAGTCCTTGTCACTTGTTCAAATGTAGCCAATCAAGCTGTGGATTAGACTATCCTATTTCTCTTCTCACCAACTCATGGGATAAGATTATCCCATTCTACTTAGTTTCATAAGAAATCAACTATAAAGGGAAAGTTTAATATCTTTAGTCATAGTCATGCACATATATTCGCTGAGTAGGGGTCCCCAAGTTCAAATTACTCTTACTATCAGAAAAAAGCAGAACCTGAAAATGATGGCAAGTATGAAAGTAAATGCTGGGGATTAGGTTAAGCATGGCCGTGGCAAGCGTGGGAGAACTGTATGCTATACAGATATTTCCAAATATCTGATATGAACATCGGCACGGAAATGCTCAACATATTTTTCTTTTGATGGATGGAAATGCTTAACATAAATCACATCAAATTGCACATCAAAATTACAAAGACGTCTAAGACCATGGTTTCTATACAAGACAAATCTGTGTCTTATTTTGCACTTTGCAGCAGGGGGGTGCTTTCAGATGATGATTCTGACCACTGCCCTTCTCCACTGTCCTCATGCAACTTCTCTTCTCTGGCCTTACCCCATATCACAGCATAAAAGCCAGTGATAATCACAGCTGCTCCAACCAAGCTGCAGTAAGATTTTGATTACTTTTTATGCACTATTGGCAAATAAAAAAGATGGTATTTAGTATAAGTTGAAAAGCTACACCATCATCTACTACATTTTAGCAAATTGCATCAAGTATATCACATTGAACTCAGAGGTATTTTGCACAATCAGATCAGTCAACAAAATACAGAGAAATATGTGTTCATACCTTCCGAGATGCAGAGCTTGTCCCAGAAAAATTACATCAATGACATCTGCGACAACAACAGCAAGGGGCTTGAACATAGAAACATATACAGCTCCTGTTCTCTGCAGGCACCATGCTACCGCACAGGTACGTAACGCAGTCCCAACAACCGCCTACATTTTCCAAATTGTACCCCATGTTACATACTCACCACTTCACAACAAACAGGAGTAAACAAAAAATTCGGCCAAAGTTCAAGGTCAAAGTAGATTTATGCCTTCAACTAATTCTTACTCATTTCCTAATTCCAATTTTTGTATAATTGGAGTTAGAACATGAAATCAGAACATTGAGACGGTAATTATTTCCTTACTGAGTATAAAACTGCAAACAAACCAATATCGGGTTTTAAACTCCAAGCACTTAAGTCTTTTACTAGTATCAGTGAGGCTAATGCAGATTGTATGGTCACAAAGAAGCAGTAGAAGGAGACTAAGATCAGCACTGCAGGGTACTTCTTAAGGATTAAGGCCTGCAAAAAGAAAAAAGGGTCCTATTTAATTAGCTAGAAGCCTAGTACTTGTACAAACTCACCACCAATATAAATATTAAATCGAATTACCTGCAGAATAATCCATAATGAGGACATGAATGCCTCAGCGGCTAGGAGTGATCCTCCAAGGACCCAATTTGATTTTGGTGAGAAGAGAAATGGACCACTCAACGGGTCAGAAGACAAGCGTTGGTGGATCACTGCTGGGCCCTTGTAGAAAGTCACAACAAATGCCCCTGTAATTGACACTACAGCTCCAACAGACTTAGCTTGGCTGCTTGAGCTCCTCCAGTTCAGCTTTTCCATCCTAATTAATCACATAAAATCATGGGTGACTTGGAGAACAATTTTATCCTCAACTTAGCATAAGAAAAATTATTATTATTACGTTTTTGGTCTCAACTCAATTACTCAAACGCCTGATAGATAGAAAGAAGTAGGAACTACAAATTGAGAAATTAGAAACCTGAATATTAAGGCAAGTATGAATGTAAAGGCTGGAATGAGATTGAGCATGGCTGTGTTAAGCGAAGCAGAGGCGTAGTTTAAACCAGCAAGTCCCATTAACTGTGCAGAAGTTCTATACATAATGAGGATTAAATTAGCTGCAAAGTGGAAAAGCGCAAGACAAGTCGAAAATTGAGTAGTACGTACAACTTGAACCTCTTCGAAAATAAAAACAAGGTCTTTTTTACAAACCCAATAAAGCCAAGTAAGAAGAAGCTGAAGATGATGTAGAAGCTGAGCGGAGGACGCTCTAATCTGCCATTAAATGAAGAGTCAGATATATATTATAAACATGCAGGGGAATGTAGTTTCAAAATGTATAAACAGTGTGAAAGAAACAGAGAAGGAAATGAGACCTGTGAAAGATGAAGGAGGAAGGGGTAAGGATGAGAGTGGAGAGAGCATTAGAGTAGACAACAAGAGTATATTCACTCAGTCCGCTGCTCATGGCTTCTTTGTTCAATATCATACTAGTCACCTGAGCAAGAACTGCCATCACCAGTGCCACAAAAGCCACTGAAATTCCCTTCCCCATGCCAAGAAGGAAAAAAAAACCCAGAAAAACCTGTGTGTGCTTGTGTGTGTGTGTTTCTGTAAGCATGCACCTTGTGTTGTGCCTTGTGACATATACAAACAAAAGGGACCACGGCTTCACAGTTGAAAGCATGCAAGTTTGACACTGAAGCTATTGATATCTGTCATGATTGTCTTTCAGGCCCAACTGGCTTAAGGCGCATGAAAATTGATACCTGATGGTATAGTTGGTTTCTTTGTCAAATTATTCGTTGCCAGTTCTAGTTAGGTGGTGTGATTATGTATTTACTTGTAAAAAACGCAATTATCTTAATTTTTAGGTTAAGTTATTGGTTCCATTTAGGCAGGCACACGTTTTTACATTTTTGAATTGATAAAATTTGAAAATGCATCAACTAGAAACAGAGGAATTCCATTTCCATTAGGCATAAACAGAGGACTTCTGCAGTTGTGCTTCTCTTGTATCTTGCTTTAGATTTTTTTTTCTAAAATCTGAACTCAACCCAGATCTAGCAATATTTTCAGCATATATAATTCATAATACCCATCAATATCAGCCTACAAGAGCCTGCATTTCAATTGCACAATTTGAAGTACTAGTATGATTAGAAAGAAAAATAATGATATATAATTACAGAAACAACAAAAGATGTCAACAGATGTTTCAATTAAATAGTGGAAAATATGTTCTTCAAGAACTTTAGCCCTCGCCAATTGCCATCATTCCTTCCCTCCCAAGCCTAACTAACTTATTGTTACCTTATTTGGTACAACTAATGAAGAAGGAGATCATACATCTTAAACCAACTACCACAACTAGATTTCATTTCCAAACAAGAAGCTGCTTTCACATAAATGTTTCTGTTACGGTTGCCTTTAAGTTTGACCCTGCAAACTCGACGTCCAACTCATTCTGATATGATATGTATGATCATGCTCCCCATGTTCACAACCCTACATTTTATAGATACATAACTTCTCCAGTCAGGTATGGGCATATTATGAACAAAAGTACCAAATGTATATGCAGAAAAATACCAAACATAAATCTCCATATTGTGCCTATTACGCAAGTACCCACTGGCAAACAGGTCATTGCTTGCAATTAACCTTGACAGTTTCCCCTGCACCTGAGGTCCTACATTCGAATCCCCCCTCACCCAATATCACTTGCATAAAAAATAATAAAAATAAAACTTGACGTTTAGCTGCCATCTTCTCTAATTGTCACATCAACAGTGGTTGTTAGATATTTCCAACCCCACATGTGCACGATGGTGGTAGTTCACTATCTGTTGGTGATACAAACAGCATCATGGATTGTCTGGTTATCTTAAACAGTTAAAATACCAAAAATAATAGACCAACCCAGCGCCAAATCAGGCCTGAATTGGAGTATAACAACTGATGGAAAGGATGAGTTTTCCAGTTATCCTCAATTTTCCATGGCCTTCAGCAAACAATTCCACAATAACCTATCCCAATTTTCAAGAATGACAGAAATGGTAGCATTCTGAAAGAACGAAGAAGAGGAGATAGAGTACCCATTTGTTTGGCAAGATAAACCTCATGGTGTGATTACTGTAAACTTCTATATTTCATCAAGAGTGTTTTGTAATAGAGGGACCCGTTGGTTGCTTGTTGCCAAGCTCTTTGTCTCAGCACCACCATCCATCTTCTCTTCATTGGCTTTGCCCCACATCACCGAATAAAAACCAATGACAATTACAATTGCTCCTACCAAACTGCAGGATTCAGCAAGCAACTGATTTATTTCTTTTTTTTCACCAGGAACAAAGTTAATGTCTCTCACTCTGCAGCATTTAGATATGGTAGTTAAGAGGGAAAAACAAGGTAGAAATCCTACCTTCCAAGGTAGAAAGTATCCCCAACGAAAGTAACACCAATGGAAACTGCAACAATAATCCCCAAAGGCTTAAACATAGCTATAAAAACAGGCCCTGCCCTATGAAGGCACCATGTGGTTACACCAATCGTAAATGTCGAGCCAAAAACTGCCTACAATAATATAATTTAAAGGTTGAACAGCTTAGGTTCATGTTTTAGCACATATCTGAATCCAATAGGTATGTAATGGTTGAGTTACATTTTCCATTTACCGAGTATACAACAGCGATCAACCTCATTTTAGGTTTCAAGCTCCAAGCACTTAGGTCTGTTTCTACAATCAAAGAGACTACTACAGCTTGAATAGCCACAAAGAAACAATAATAAAATACCATAATTAGCTCTGCTGGGTATTTCTTTATGACTGATGCCTGAAACACACAATAGAATAATAACTAATCTCAATTTTCTACACAAATTCCACAGTTTCATAATTTAAATTCACAGATATTACCTGTATAATATAAGATGATGAAGCCAACACACAATAAACCAAAAGGAGAATTCCTCCAATGACCCAGTTTGACTGTTGTGAGAAAAGTTGTTTATGAGACAATATATCAGTTGAGGATGTCAACAGAAGTGCAGGGCCCTTGTAAAGAGTCACAATGAATGCCCCTGAAATTGAAAGCATTGCTCCCAAGGATTTAGCTAGGGTACTGGAGCTTCTCCAGTCAACTGTTTCCATTCTGAAAATACCCAGTTGAATGAATTTAGAAATGGTTGACGGCGTGACATTACCAAACTACCAGTCTACCACTGTCTCAAAATTTGTACAACTCTTATCTGTGGTGAGAGAAAGCTCATCAGCTGAAATTCTCATTGGAGACAAGAAAATAAGATTATTGAACTCTTTACACTGGTTCTTCTACAGAAATCTTTGAAAAACATAACAAGTACTGCAATGTGGATACAGCAGAAGAAACTTGATTCTCCCGGGAAACTAAGGCCAATGACTCAAGACTCAGAACATAACCTTTCAGAAACTTTTTTATTATTATTTTGCCCTAGAAGGTTTCTTTAGAAAACACAAGATAAATTTCCCAAGTAAAATAGAAACAAGCTAAAATAGCTTCCACTAAGACAAAAGTAAAATAGGTAGCCCCAGAGGGTGGGGTGAGTAATAAGAGGAGGGCGTGACCTGAAGATGACTGCCAGTATGAAGGTAAAAGCAGGAAGGAGGTTGAGCATAGCCGTGCCAAGAGTAGGAGAGCTGTAATTAATCCCAGCATACCCAACAAACTGCGCAACGAATCTGCAAAATGCTAATACCAATCAAACCCACTAAACATAATCCACTTACCACAAGGCAACAAATTAAAAGTGTCAATTGTGCAAACAAAACCATCCCAAAATGCAAACTTTAATTTATCATATTATATGGGATTTTTCTAATATTGTAGTTTGTAGATGAAAATAGTAACTTACCCAATTAGACCAAGCAAGAAGAACCAACAGAGGACAGAGAAAGTGAGAGGAGGACGCGATCTAACAAGAACACTCAAAGAAAGGAATTACATTTGTGATCAAAGTAGGAAATTATAGCGAAAAACAAAATCTTTGGTTTCTGGGTAGTTCACAAAGAGAGATTTAATTACCTGTGGAAGGCTAAAGAAGTAGGGAGGAGGATGAGGGAAGCAAGAGCGTTGGAGTAGAAGACAAAGATGAGGTTGCTCATGCCAGTAGACATGGCTGCTTTGCTTAGTATTATGACCCCTGCTCCAGCACACTCAGTCATCATCATCCCTACTATAGGTAGTGCTGCAACTTTCCCCATGGCTCTGTTTTTCTCTTCAATCCCACAACCAGAATTACACACACTTTCTATCAAACTCGTCAAAATCGTTCAGCTACGCTTAATTTCAACTGACTAAAGACTCATTTTTTAATTCATAATTGGTGTGTCTGTTTGTCTCACTTTGCCCGCCACTTGGTTTTACTATTTTTTTAAATACGTTGTTTCCACCTGTTCTTTTTAAGATAAAAGAAAAACATTGTTTCAATTTTCTTTCAAGCATTGTCCTGTTTTTACTAGTTGTAACTTGTAACTCCAAAATTCAATGTTTATTTCATCTCTCTTTTCAACTTGTGAGTGAGATTCGAACTTAAAATTTTCTTTATGAAATTAAGGGAAATATTATTAGATTAAAAATTAATTAGTGATTAAATGATGAGTTTCATTAGACTAAAAACTAGTTAGTTATCAAATGATAAGTTGAATGGTGAAAACGTCGCTTTGCATTTCAATTAGTTGTATGCTCGATCATTTCAGTCCAAAAATCAATATTATAAATTTTAAAATTAGTGAGTCAAGATAATTTAAGTGTAATTTTCATAGGGATCTGATTTCCCCACTCCATTTTTCTCCACTTACACTCCTTTTTGCTTTTTAATACTTTTTAATCAATTTTGTTCTTTCTCTTTCTTATTCTATCTTTACCTTACATTAATTTCTTTTTTACTTCACTTTATATTATTTCTTTTTCTTTACGCTTAATTTTTCAACTTACACTGTAACACCCCGACTCCAAATTTATTGCATATTTTAATTTATTTAAGTGGAATTACGAATTTACCCTTGGGATAGGGGTAATTTAGTCATTTTCTTATCTGGAGGGAATTTGAAAATTCCAGTTGTACCGTTGCGTAGAGCACGGTGAGATGAGTCCGTAGACACGTAGTGGGCTCGAATCGGAGTTGTAACGAGAGAGATACGATCAAATGAAGCTCAGTGGCATAATCGTAAATATTTTGAAATGAGTTTTTGGTTAAAAGACGGAATTACCCCCATCTCTCTCTCTCTCTCCCGCGCGTTCTCTCTCCTCTCTCTCTCTCTCCCCGACTCCGATTCTCTCTCTCTTCGATTCACGGCCGTCCGGCCATGGCAAGACGTGGGACCGGTCACGTTCGAACCGGCTCGACATCCCGGTCACGTCGCACCTGAAATCCCCGCCGGAAACCTCGAATCCCTCCAGCGGTTTCGACTGGTTTGAAACGGGTTTTTCCCGTCGTTGCGCCACCGCCTCCGCCGCCCAAATCCGGTGAAATAAGTATGGTTCCTCATCTATTTTCTGAGATCTAGCTGCCTGTTGGGTAGGATTGGATTGATTTCTTGTCTAGGATTCCGATTTTAGAACCTAGGTTTTGGCCAGATTTCGGGTTGAAATTCCGGCCACTTGCCGTCCGAATTGGACGTTGCCGTAGTTGAATAAGTTGCTCCACTCGTCGAGTAGTAGCTGTAGCCGGAAGGGTGGCTCTCGATTTGGAAGTTTTCCGGCGATGGGTATCGCTTTGGACACCCACGCGCTGCTTGCGCGTGTGGCGGCGCGTGGGCACTGTAGAAAAGGGGCATTTTATCCCAATGTGATCTTCTTGTTATCACGAGCGCGTAGGTGTGCTCGGATTTCAATTTGGATATCGTTAGAGTCCCGAACGGATATCGCATATCGCATATTTTTTGGGTTCGCTAGGTTTGGACCGTTGGATGGTCCTGGAGTTATAATATGTTGATCTGGGTAGTACCAGGATCGTGTAGGATTTGACGAATCGTAAAATGGAGTCCCGGATACTCCGAAAATGCCAACCCTAGGGGTAAGGTTTAGTAACCGTCCGATCGTGCGATCGTGAGCGATCCGACCTTCCGATCTGGACCAAATTTGCAGGACGTGTGTCCTAGACCTTGTAGAACCTATAGGAACTTTCGAATCATAATTTGGAGGTCGTGGGCCCCGCGGGCCTGTTTGACCAAGTTTGGGTAGTTTGACCCCGGGTTGACCTCTAGACATTCGTTGTAGTTCTACCATCCTAAGAGGGTTAGAATGACCTTAGTGACAGGTCTTGAGCATTGTTGAGTTAAATGGATATTGTGGGTTTAGGATATAAATTGGTGAATTTAAATGGGGGAGTTTATGGAATGCTTTATTGATCGAGGTTAATACAGAATTAGAAATTAGAAATTATATATTTAATTGTGTGGTTGAATAAAAAGTAAATTAAGGGATCGAATGTTAGTTTACAGTGCTATACGCACTACCCCACGTACCCCTCCATATTGTGATTATGTTGAGGGGGGTAAACCCGTGCGGCTGGTGAGAATGTAGTCAGGCCCAGTGTGAGGTCGCACGCGTCTTTGGATTAGCCGGCGTGTTGACAGACCTCATGCGTGGCCGGGTGCATCCCGACGTATGCGGGGAGATGTGATTGTGTGCGGGCTGGTGAAAACGTAGTCAGGCCCAGTGTGAGGTCGCACGCGTCTTTGGATTAGCCGGCGTGTTGACAGACCTCATACCTAGCCGGGTGCATCCCGACGTATGAGGGGAGATGTGATTGTGTGCGGGCTGGTGAAAACGTAGTCAGGCCCAGTGTTGAGGTCGTACACGTCTTTGGATTAGCCGGCGTGTTGAAAGACCCCATACGTGGCCGGGTGCGTCCCGCCGTATGAGGGGAGATATGATTGTGTGAGGGTTGGTGAGAATGTAGTCAGGCCTAGAGTGAGGTCGCACTCGTCTTTGGATTAACCGGCGTGTTGACAGACCCCATACGTGGCCTGGTGCGTCCCGACGTATGAGGGGAGATATGATTATGTGAGGGCTGGTGAGAATGTAGTCAGGCCCAGTGTGAGGTCGCACGCGTCTTTGGATTAGCCGGCGTGTTAACAGACCTCATACCTAGCCGGGTGCATCCCGACGTATGGGGGGAGATGTGATTGTGTGCGGGCTGGTGAAAACGTAGTCAGGCCCAGTGTTGAGGTCGTACACGTCTTTGGATTAGCCGGCGTGTTGACAGACCTCGTACGTGGCCGGGTGCGTCCCGACGTATGAGGGGAGATATGATTGTGTGAGGGTTGGTGAGAATGTAGTCAGGCCTAGAGTGAGGTCGCACTCGTCTTTGGATTAACCGGCGTGTTGACAGACCCCATACGAGGCCGAATGCGTCCCGTCGTATGAGGGGATTATATTATGATTGTGTTTGGTGAGTTGTGATGAATAAATCCTAGAATGTATGAATTTGTATGGCTGTAATGGTTTATCTGATATTAGGAGCCAGGATAGATACGAAAGAACTACGTGTGGCTTGATCCCTTAGTAGGGTACGTAGGCAGCCTGAAGTTACTAGGTGCAGCCACAGATTAGACCACACTTAGGTGGTCTTATTGAGATTGGTTCGGACCTCGTGGTTGATCCTGAAACTTAGTTGAATTGAGGCTTGTCCTGTGGACTGAGTGAGTGAAGGTGGGCATAAATAGATTTTGAATTCATTATATGCATGTTTGATGGATTAAGTTATTTTAAAAACATTGTGGGCAGTTCTGCTAGAATCATTTGAAGGCCGAAGGCCATTTATGTAAATTGCATGAGATTATATTGTGCATGCTGCCGGTTGGGTTATAAAATGTGTTTTATGCAGGTGGAAATTTGGGGGAAATGTTCAATTTACAGGGGAGACTGCCGAAATTTCGGCAGAAAGTCTCGTGCCCTTAATCCTCTCTGGTAAATGAGGACATAGTTTTAAGGAGTGAACCCGGCGTGGGTGTGATGTCGGGGTCTCCGCAGGGTTCGCCTCGGGTTCCGGGAAATTCGGGGCGGGTCCTGTCATACACTCCATTTTTAGTGTCAAAGGGAAAAAAAAATACTTAATTTCTTACTCGATTAAAGGAAAAAAAAAACTAAAAATAGAGTGCAAGTTAAAAAATTAAGTGTAAAAAAAAAAGAACTAATATAAAAGTGAAGTAAAAAGAAATCAATGTAGGGTAAGAGTAGAATAGGAAAAAGAAAGAACACAATTGATTAAAAAGTATTAAAAAGCAAAAGAGAGTGTAAGTGGAGAAAAAAGAAGTGGGGAAATCACATCTCTTTTCACATATGAGATCTCGAATCTTTACAATCACCATTAAAAAATTTAAATTTATTTGCATTTCATTACATTTAGACTATTTTAATAATCTAACCGCTTATGTACACAAACAAAAAAGAACCCGCCTTGTTATTTACACAAGATACTTGTGCAGTTGTGCTTTTCTTCGATATTGTTTTGTAGTAGAGGGACCTTATTATGACCTAATGATTCCCAACGACTACCACCTTCCACCAGCTTCTCTTCTTTGGCCTTTCCCCACATCACCGCATAAAACCCAGTAACAATTATAAGTGCACCAACCAAACTGCAAAATTATTGAACAATTATCATTAATTAATTTGCTGACAAGAAGGCTTAATCATAAACGTGCACACTTGTTAAGAGGCAAAGACTTTGTAAACCATCTGTAGCTTTCAGTAACTTTCAATCAATCAATGAAATAAAAGATTCTCCACTGGGCCGTCACTAATTGAGGTTGGGACCCCCCTTTCTCTTCCATGATTATGTACTGGTTGTCGTTTCTGATTATTTTACAAGTTTTCCACCAATCAATTTTATGCTCTCAACCACCTTAATTTAACGAAAGTTTAATATTACTATAGAACATATACTATTTTATTGCACCTAAAAAGAGTGAGACCACCGCTTATTGACTCTAACAAATTATAATTAGCGTTTACATAAAAGTACTCAATCTTTGAGCTCGTTTCAAATTAGTACTCAATTTTTAAAATTTTACACGCAGGTACTAAAATTCATAAATAAATAAAAACCTACAAATTAACCCTTACAATTAATTGGAACGAGATCTTGGATAAACAAATAAATATGTTTAACTACTTAAGTTACAAATCTCTTAACGATTATATCCAAATGCTTTAATAACACGACTTACAATTGTGCGTACCTTCCAAAATAGAATGGATCTCCCAAAAAGATGGCACCCATGATCACACCAAAAATAATTCCAAGAGGCTTAAACATAGAACAAAAAAGAGCTCCAGCCTTCCACACACACCAGGCGGTTAAAGTGTAACGGAGACCGATTGAAACAATTGCCTATATGATGAGATATATGAGCATACAAAAATGAATTTATGAATAAAGTTTGAACTTGAAGACATTATAGACATTGCTACTTGCTTGCTTACAGTGTACAAAACAGCAATCAGCCCCATATCCAACCTTAACTCCCAAGCACTTGCATCTTTAACTGCAATTAAAGTAACTAATGCAGACTGAACGGTCATGAATAAGCTTTGAAAACAGACTGTGACCACAACTGCTGGGTACTTCTTTAGGGTTGATGCCTGCAAATGTTTGGAATTAAGAAAATAAAACAATTCATTAATTGATTTGCTTGTTCTTTGCTTTGAGCTCTTGAAAGGGTAATAGAATGATTGAATGATACGCCTAATTACCTGCAGAATGTACCATAAGGAACTGGAGAAGGAGTCAGCTGCAAGAAAAAGGCCTCCCAGAACCCAATTTGATTTTGATGAGAAGAGATTGGGTGGATGTGATGATGGTGGCAGCATGATTGGCTGGCCTTTGTAGAATGTTACAACAAAAGCTCCTGCGATTGATGCTATGGTTCCCAAAATTTTGGCTTTACTGCTTGAGCTTCTCCACTGCACCTCTTCCATCCTAAAACCACCCATTTCAAACAATCAATGCATGTGATTACACATACACATTAATCTAATTGGTTTTTTCTTTTAAGAAATCAACTTATAAGAAAAAGTTTAATAGTTTTAGTCATTTGCCATGAGCTCTAAATATGTATAATTCAGATCAGTATTCTTATATTCCAATCAGAAAGAAAAAAACAGAACCTGAAAATGATGGCAAGTATGAAAGTAAATGCTGGGATGAGGTTAAGCATGGCGGTGCCAAGCGTGGCAGAGCTGTATTCTATACCAACATATCCAAATATCTGGGCAGAACATCTGCATGGAAGTAACTAAAATCAACCAGAATATATTTCTTTTTCTAAATATGCATCAATAAAGAACCCCTAAAAAATTCGCATGTCAATTGATTGAGTTATTTATCTTACAATTTACATGTAAGAAATTGCAAATTCACATGTAAAAAAGTAGTGTAAAGTTTCATAGTACTATGTTACCAACCCAAACAGGGCAAGCATGAAGAATCCGCAGAGTATGGAGAATGTAAGGGGAGGGCGCCCTGATCTGCCAATGACCAGAAAATCAAAGTAACATGAAGAGGAAAGATTGTCACACACCTTAGTGATGAACACAGTAAATTAAAGAATTAAGGGAGATGGAGAATTAAAGAAAGAAGAACCTGTGGTGGAAGAAGAGGGCTGGAGGGAGAAGAATGAGAGTGGAGAGGCCGTTGGCATACACAACCATAATGTATTTGTTGCTCCCTTTGGACATGGCTGCTTCGTTTACTATCATATTTGCAGCTTGAGCCAGAACCGCCATCACCATTCCTAGAAATGGCAGTAAACTCTCCATGCTCATCCTCTCTCTCTCTCTCTCTCTCTCTCCCTGGCGCACACACACACACACAGAGTCACAAGGTCACAAAGACGGACCACTTCTCCGTTTTCTTCCCCTTTGCACTTGTAATTTTGTTGTAGGATAGAGGAAATGGGTAGTTTGTATATTTTCAAGGCAACTGCCAATTGTCTTTGGCAGCAGTGTTATGCTTTTCTTTTCAGACCCTCTTTGTAAAACGTTGTATTTGTTGTATAAAGAGATGATTTTTCTGAGCAAGCATGTAGATATTTTTCTGAGCAAAAACCCACAAGTGGTGTATACTCTGTGACTTCACTTCCACTCAAATTAAAATTATGCTGTATATTCGCTCACTACAAACTGGACCATGGAATGAGACATCTTGAGTTGGGTCCAATAGCCTTAATTATTTCGATCTACCGACTCAACCAATCAGAAGAAGAACCAAAAAAACTTTTTTCCTTTCCATTCATCTGATTTTCCCATTTGATAACTATTTCAATTTTAATTTTTAATTTTTAATTTTTGTGCTAGAGTATAGAGGAAAAAGAGGGAGAATGGAAGTGAGAATGAGAGTAAATATGAAATTGAGAGGGAAGATGAGAGTGGAGGATGGGAGGAATGAGTAACAAAAGTGAAAACAAAAATTAAAAACTGAAATCTATTTGAAATTGTTTTCACTTTCAAGTTTTGTTTTCACTTTTGTTACTCCTCGTTCCCATCCTCTCCCCTCTCATCATCTCTCTCATTTTCCCCTATGCTCTATCACAAAAAGTGAAAACTAAAAATTAAAATTGAATGCGCTATGTAAATCATTTCTTGTTTTCAAATTTTAATGAAATGACAGCACTGATTCTATATTGAAAATGCTTTACATACATTAAACACATCATAAAAGCTACAGAGACCGTCGTACAATTATACAATGCAATTCTATGTCTTATTTTGCAGCAGGGAGACCCTTTCAGTGGATGATTCTAAGCAACTCTGCCCTTCTTCACTGTCCTCATGCAACTTCTCTTCTCTGGCCTTTCCCCATATCACAGCATAAAAACCAGAGATAATTACACCTGCTCCAATCAAGCTGCAGTAAAATTGTGATTACTTCTTATGTACCATGAAAAAAAAAAAAGTGAAAAGCTGCATCTTTCTCTGCTACAATAATTTTGGTTAACCACTAGGTGTATATCAGTTTGAGCTCATATGTATCTTGTGTTGTACGTATTTAGTCAACAAAATACAGAGATATACACGTTTATTATACCTCCCAAGATACAGAGCTTGTCCCAGAAAAATTACATCAATGACATCTGCGACAACAACAGCAAGGGGCTTGAACATAGAAACATACACAGGCCCTTTTATCTGCAGTGCAGGCACCATGTAGACATGCTGATACGGAATGTAATCCCAATAATCGCCTACATGTTGCAAATTATACCTCATGTTATTTAACAAAAAAACTAGGCCATTATATGCCTTAAATTATACCTCTGTGTCATTGGGGTTACAACATGATATCAGAGTTATATGTGCACAGTTGCTAACTGAGTATAAAACCGCAAGCAATCCAATATTAGGTTTTAGCCTCCAAGCACTTAGGTCTTGTACAAGTGTCAGTGAGATTAATGCAGATTGTTAGGGGACAAAAAAGTTGTAAAAGAAGGTTATGATCAGCACTGCAGGGTACTTCTTGAGAATTAAGGCCTGCAAAAATTCAGGGCAAAAGATAGAGAATTGAGTGGCAACATGGAAGAGTTTATCTTGGAAATATCTGTTGTTATGCAGAAATAATGCAAATGTCTTAAATTTTGACAGTTTCACATACATCATATATGCAAATGTCTAAAATTTTAACAGTTTCACTTAATTATAAGCCCGCAAATGGACCTGAATTATAAGAAAACTCTATAATACTTAAACTCTAGGGAAAAACTCAATTGACCATTCAATATGGCCAAATATACCATACAAGCCTTAAAAATCCAAAAAATTATAATATTACCACCGAAGTTTGATACTTTTAAATTCTAAAAAAAATAAGAAAGCTAGTACTTTTTGGTTTTTTTTTCTTCGAGTTGTAGGTTGTAGTATTTATATATAAAATCAATGTTAAAAATGGGGTTTGTTATAAATATCTATTAAATTTTCATATTCAATCGGCAACAATTAGATGTTTAAAACAGAAAATATGCATGCATGATTCTATACTTCCATGTACGCAGGTACACATTTCTACCTCTCTACCCCTACACTAGGATACCAATAATGCAATATTTTGCTATGATCTCGGCCAATAATACCATACCACGTGGAACGTTATTAGCTGGAAATAAAAAATTAATACTATCCTTGTTTTATAGAAGTCTTTCTCCACACGTACCGACCCCCTCATCTCATGAGGTTACTTGTTTGCTTGCTTGATCCATTCCCTGTATATGAAGGTAAAGTCCAATGGCCCAACGTGTTTGTTTTTTATCTGATACTAGACATACCAATTTTTCGGTTACTAATAAATGTGGCAATTTCTTAATTACTAAATAAAGTATACAATGGCCCATTTTCATATTCATCCGAACCAATCCATATGCTCCCATTTTTAATAAGATTCTGGCTAAAAGCATACAAGTACTATCAAATTAAAAAAGACCTAAAGTTAAGGACTTATCAATAGGTAGTGTTACTCCAATACCCAGAATGAAAGGGTTCACTTTGACCGTTAAGAGTAGATAACCCATTCCTTATATCTTTGTTTCTATTACATTCTATCACATTCTATTCTACGATATTTGAGAATCACCGTCAACACCTACCCCACGCTCATTCGATATTTTCTCCCTGATTGATGATAGTAGGCACAATTCAAATAATCTATGCAGCTTCAACATCTGAAACAAATGAAAATTTATGAAAGTTATACAATGACTCATTGGTTGTTATTAGGGGTGGGCATGGTCTGAATTGGATTGGTGTCACCTCAAAATCACAGCTAAATCAATTACAATATAATGGTTTGGTTTGATTCGATTTTGACAAAAGTCATAAAGAAAACAAAATCAAACCAAACAAATTTAAAACGGTTTGGTTCGGCCAGTTTGGGCCTAAGTCTAATTCTCTTTTCTTTTGCATTTTTTCAACATTGTTAGCCAATTACAGCTAACAAATTCACAAAGCTCAACATCTCAATTCAAATTTCAATATCTCAATTCAAATATTCATATATAATTATTACCTAATTAGAATATTACACAGTAAAATATAATATAAATAAAAAAATATACACATAAACGGTCCTGTTTATTTTAGGCCAATTTACAAAAGTTCAAAGTTAAACTAAACCAAATCATATACGGTCTAGTTCCATTTTTAAACCGTTTGACTTTTTTTTAATCAAAATCAAACCAAACCGGTATTTATAGTTTAATTCATCCAGTTTCATCGATTCGGCTGGATTGATGCCCACTCCTAACTGTCATACAACATTTTAAGCCGATAATAAATTTAGCAAGAGGCCTATGTACAAACCTTAGGTAGAGACTTGACCAAAAAAAAAAAAACCTTAGGTAGAGAGGGGACACCTTAGGTAGAGAGGGGACAGACTTACTTTTAATGTTAGACCACTAATGAGATGACATACTGACAGTAACATCCCTCCCACCGAAAATGAAGGGCCACACCATAGTTCAATTTCTTTTCTTCTATTGGCATTATGTTTTTTTTTCTTTGTTGCATCGGATAACAAAGGAAAAAATGGCCACACCATAATGTTTACGTTTAAGTGATTGAGAGTGTTTAGTTATCCACATATTGTGTTCGATTTTATCTCCTTCATCTATATTAAAGGAAAAAAATGGAGTTTTTATATATATAAAAAAACATATCATCTCAACTATTTAACAAGAATATTTGTTTTCAAAAGTCATCAAAGCTTGTTTGGTATTCAATTAAGATTTTAATGGATTTTATTTGACTTTCATAAACTCCACATATACTTTGATTGAATTTCATAAGAATTTTGATGAAATTTGTTAGAATCTTATCATAGAGTTTGATAGATTTTTATAAATTTCTATAAATTCAAAATAATAGTAGGCCATCATGTTTGATGTTGGGAATGGTAGTAGAGACGGTGGTGGTGGGGATGGTAGAGACATTAATGTTGGTGAGGAGAGTGGTGGTAATGACCATTTCAAGTGGTGGTGATAAATATCATGTCAAGTCATCAAGAGCTTGGCATTTGATGGTGTGCAACACTTTTCATCTCAGTGCCTTGTTTAGTTGAAAAGCTTGTGTGAAGTGAAATGTTGCAATTCCCGTTGCACACAAGTGTTTTTTCTTGTTTAGGCAAAAAGGTTCTGTTCGAGAAAATGACTCCCTTTGATCATTTTGAGCCTCCTCCTCTTCTTGGACTTTCCCCAAATTACAGCATAAAACCCTACCATTGTTATAGCCGCTCAAAGCAACCTGTTGAAATAAGTTGGAACAGAGATACATGATGTAGGACAAATCATGGGTTTGTTCCTACGAAGGAAATTTGAAAAAGGAGACGAATTCAAAATCAGAAAATTGGGCTTCACATATGGAAAATCATGTTTGAGCATCATCTATGGCACTAGGAAAAGAAGGAATGCACATTGGTATTGTATTAAGAAGTTTATTCAAATTATTAATCCAATTTTAGAGATTCACCCTATTTTCTGGTGGATTTTAGTTTATCTTTTCTGATTTAGACGTTTGTCGATCCATAAATCCGTGCTTCCGTACTGCATCACTGTAACTTATATCCTTGCAACCAATGACATGTTCTCTTTTTTCTTTTTTCTTTTTTCATTTTTCATTTTTCTTTTTTCTTTTTTCTTTTGGGTCGGTGAATAAAACATGGTTATTGCAGATAGCAGAGTATCTCCAAGAAATGGCACGCCAAACAAAAGTAGGATGGCTAGCCCAAGTGCCTTAAACATGGCAACATAAACAGGACCTTTTATATTCAATGCCCACAAATGAACACCAGTCCTCAGCATTACTTCAAAAGCTGCCTCTAGTAATCAATTAAGCAGCACATATGAGTTTTGGTTGAAAATCAAAAGAAAATTAAGCCAATAATGTTGAAACAGATCTTCCCTCACATTATACCCAATACCTATGAACTCAATATCAGACTTTAGCCTCCATGCATTTAGTCCTTTGACAGTAATCTGAGAAAGTGAAGCATATTGGATGGTGACAAAGATGCCACAAATTGTTGTTACCATTAACACTGCAGGTTAGTCCCTAATAACCCATGTCTGCAGATAAAAAAATCAGATAAAGAAATGACAATGATCTCACTTTTCTGCCATTTCTTGTTTTCAATTTTTAAAGAAATGACAGCACTGATTCTATACTGAACACATTAAGACCATAATATTTACACAAGGCAATTCTGTGTCACATTTTACAGCAGGGGAACCCTTTCAGTGGATGATTCTAAGCAATTCTGCCCTTCTCCACTGTTTTCATGCAACTTCTCTTCTCTGGCCTTTCCCCATATCACAACATAAAGACCAGAGATAATTACAGCTGCTCCAATCAAGCTGCAGTAAAATTTTGATTACTTCTTATGTACCATGGAAATAAAAAGGAAGATATACAGTAATTGGTAAAATTAAAAGCTGCATCTTCATCCGCTACATATATCTATATTATACCTTCCAAGATAGAGAGCTTGTCCCAGAAAAATTACATCGATGACATCTGCGAAAACCACGGCAAGGGGCTTGAACATAGAAACATACACAGGTCCTGTTCTCTGCAGGCACCATGTACACATGTTGGTACGAAATGAAATCCCAACAATCCCCTACATGTTGCAAATTATACCTCATGTTAAGTAACAAATTATGTATAACTTAAATTAATTAATCCAATAACAATATGATATCACAATTATATGCAGAGTTGCTCACATAGTATAAAACTGCAAGCAATGCAATATTAGATTTTAGCCTCCAAGCACTTAGGTCTTGTACAAGTATCAGTGAGACTAATGCACATTGTATGCAGACAAAGAAGCAGTAAAAGAAGACTGTGATCAGCACTGCAGGGTACTTCTTAAGAATTGAGGCCTGCAAAAATTCAAGGTTAAAGAGAAAGAAAAGACGAAAAAAATAAGGGTCATATCATATTAATTTGTACTTGAGGTAAGTGGGTGTTATGTCAGCTAGAACTTCTTGTACAAAAGTTCATCACCTGCACAATAAACCATAATGAGGTCGAGAAGGAGTCAGCTGCTAGAAGTAGCCCTCCAAGGACCCAATGTGATTTTTCTGAGAAGAGAAATAGATTACTGAATAGGCCAGTCCCAGCAGAGGACAAGCGTGCGTGTACGACTGCAGGGCCCTTGTAGAAGGTCACAACAAATGCCCCTGTAATTGACACTACAGTTCCTATAGTTTTAGCTTGGCTGCTTGAGCTCTTCCAATTTAGCTTTTCCATCCTAATTAAACAGTAAAATACAAGTAATCATGAGACTTGCTTTACAAATAATTAAAAGTGGCTCTAGAAAATACTTTCTTTTTTTAAAGTCATGATTTGAACAGAAGAAAACGACTGACGTTGAATAGTAAGAAAAACAGAAACTGTGGAAATTAAAAACCTGAACAGTAAGGCAAGTATGAATGTAAAGGCTGGAATGAGATTAAGCATGGCTGTGTTTAGTGTAGCAGAAGCATAGTTTAAACCAGCAAGTCCCATTAACAGTCCAGAAGATCTGTTTGTATGAAAATAAAATTAGCTGAAAAGTGGAAAAAGCCAAAGACAAGAACAACTTGTATTTATTTATTGGTTATTAGTTTCAACTTTCAACTGAGGTCTTTTTGACAAACCCAATAAGGCTGAGTAAGAATAATCTCAAGATGATGGAGAAGCTGAGTGGGGGACGCTCTGATCTGCCATCAAATGAAGAGACAAGTAAGTAAATCAACTTAAAGACAGAGAGAGAGAGAGAGAAACAGAGAGAAAAGGCAGAGACCTGTTGAAGAAGAAGCAAAAAGGGAGAAGAATGAGAGCGGCTAGAGCAAAAGAGTAGACAGCAAGAACATATTCACTCAGTCCGCTGGCCATGGCTTCCTTGTTTAGTATCAAACTAGTCACCTGAGCAAGAATCACCATCACCATTCCCACAAAGGGCATTGAAATCCCCATCGCCATATCCAAATCTCTCTGTCTCTCTCCGCCTCCCTCTCTGTCTCTCTCCAGGAATTATACTGGTAAGAGTCAAAGCCACAAAGGTGGAAGCATGAAACTGAAGCCGAGAATGGTATACTTTTCTGGCATAAATTAGTCAAGGATTGATTTTTCAAGCCCAAAAATTGAGTCACATCTGATGGAAGAATTTTATCACGGAAAAATCTGTTGTTATGCAGAAATAATGCAAATGTGTTAAATTTTCAAGTTCAATCGTCAACGATTAGATGTTTAAAACAGAAACTATGCATGCATGATTTTATACTTTCATTCACGCAGTTACACGTTTCTCCCTCTCCACCGCCTATGCTAAGATATCTTGGCCCACGCGTACCCACCCCCCTCATGGGGTTGCTTGTTTGCTTTGCTTACTTCATGCCCTGTATATGTTTATGAAGGTAGAGGCCAATGGCCCAACTAATTTTTTTTTTATCTGATGCTGTTATTAATTGATGCGACAATTTCTTAATTATTGTGAATAAATAAAATTAAGAATGAGCCCATTTATGAAACAAGTGAAATTCTTCAACATCAATTGGTGTTTCTAGTATTATTTGAGGCATCATGTAATATGGACAACATTTTTTTTTTAATATATAAAAGGAATCTATACATTTGTCTTTGTCGACAGCAATATTTTGAAAGATGACCTCACTGGTTGTCATACAGCATTTTAAGCCGACAATAAATTTAGCAACATGCCTATTTACAAATCTCAGAAAGAAAGGGAAAATGAAATATGCCAGACCGTAATTAAAGTGGAACATCATTCCACCTCATACTTGAGTAAAAGTTGGACTTTATTCCAATGTTCTTTTACTACTAGGATGCAAATGCTTTTGACCACCAATAAGATGTCAATTTTGCATGCTATTAATGACAGACTGACAATAACATCTAACCCACCCAAAATGTAGGGTCATGGTTCAATTTCTTTTCCATTGGCTAAAAAGGAGATAACACTATTTTATTATCTCAGTCAATAATGTTATGCCACGTGAAAGTGTTATCACACGTATCATAGTGTTATTGGTGTTATCCCTGTTTCATGGAAGTCTTTCTCATTGTTTAGGCAAAAGAGGTTCTGTTTGAGAAAATGACTCCAACTTCAAGCTTCTAGTTTGATCATTTTGAGCTCCTCCCTCGCTTCTTGGGCTTTCCCCCAAATTACAACATAAAACCCTACCACTGTCAAAATAAGTTGAAACATAAGCTATAATTTATGGAAGATTCAATATTATATCCAATATAGGAGCCCAAATTATAAATAAAAATTTTAAAAATATATATATATGAAATGGACTTTAGAACACCCAAATCTCATTTATAACATAACAAAAAGGCTTTTAACTTCTTTTGAATTACAAAACTGTCATTGATTTCTTAAAACAAACTCAACCCCAAAACCTTATAAAAAAAAATGCTCAAAACACTCAATAGGGTATCAAAGTAATTTAATAATCAAAATTAAATTCAATACGGCCAACTGTCATTTTTTGAGTTTTTTTTTTGGGTTTGTTTATAGATATTAAATTATGTAGGGTTTATTTATAGATTTAGTACTAAGAATAAGTATATAACTAAATATCTCATAATTTATATCTTTGCAACCAATATAAAGAGTATTATAAAAGATAACATTTACCTTCCAAAAAATGCCACGCCAACAAAAAGTGCGATGACTAAACCAAGTGGCTTGATTCAATGCCCACAAAATGAATACCAGTCCTCAGCATTGCTTCAAAAGCTGCCTCTAGTAATCAATTAAGCAGCACATAAAGTTCGGTTGAAAATCAAAAGAAAATTAAGCCAATAATGTTGAAGAAGTTCTTTTCTCACATTGTACCCAATAGGCATAGCTATGAGCTCCTTTGACAGCAATCATAGAAATTGCAGCAGAGTGGATGATGACGAAGACGCCGCAAATTGTTGTTACCATTAGCACTGCAGGGTAGTCCCTAACAACCCATGTCTGCAGATAAATGAAATGACAGCACTGATTCTATATTGAAAATGCTTTACATACATGATATACATCAAACACATGAAATGACAGCACTGAGTCCTCGTAGAAAGTCACTACAAATGCCCCAGTAATTGACGCTACAGTTCCTATAGTCTTAGCAATTTAGGGCTTGTTTGGTATTCAACTTGAATCTAATTTTTTAAACTCAAAAACAAAATTTGAGTTCAAACAAAGAAAAACTATTTGGTAGTCCTATTTTTAAAAACTCAAACTCAAGAACAACTAAAAAAAACACCCTAATTATTAAAAACAAAAAATATCTGTTTTTTCAATTTTTTTTCTAACAACCCACAAGTTCTCAAAATTTTAAGATTTGAAAACAGTTTTCAAGTTGCACACCAAACAAGTTTTTGAATCTTAAAAATAGATTTAAGAACTCCTTGTTTTAAGAAAAATCAAAGATTTTGAGTTTCCTATTTGAATAGGATACCAAACGCCCCCTTAGCTTTTCCATCCTAATTAAACAATAAAATACAAGTAATCGTGAGACTTGCTTGACAAATAATTAAAAGTGGCTTTAGTCATTATCTATGGTGAGTTGGAAGAAGAAGAAAAAAATCATGATTTTAACAGAAGAAAAAGCTTGACGTTGAATAGTAAGAAAAACACAAACTGAAGGAAATTAGAAACCTGAATAGTAATGCAAGTATGAATGTAATTAAGGGCTGGAACGAGATTAAGCATGGTTGTGCTAAGTGTAGCAGAGGCATAGTTTAAACCAGCAAGTCCCATTAACTGTCCAGAAGATCTGTATATATGAAAATAAAATTAGCTGAAAAGTGGAAAAAGCAAAGACAGGAACAACTTGAAGCCCAATAAAATAAAGGCAAGCCCAGAATTACAATGGAACTAAGGTTTTTTTTTATAAAATATAATATTTGGTTTGAATACTTTAGGTTAATTGTATTCTTCTCCATAAGGAGATATATAGGAGTTTACAAAGGTGTTTTATAAGAAAATAGGTATAGTAATTAATTAGGAGAATATCTCATAATTATACAAGGATGTGTCGACTATATAAAACAAGAAAGTAAATCACCTAATTAACTTAGGAAATAAATCTTCTTGATTCAGTAGGTTAACTCACATCAACACTCCTCCTCAAGTTGGTACATATATGTCATCATGGCCCAACTTAGTAAGTAAGTCATAAAACACTCATCCACAGACAGCTTTTGTTAAGACATCCGCTAATTAATATTTTGATTTTATGAAGAGTAAATAGATGATCTTGTTCTCAATTTTTTCTTTGATGAAATGTCTATCCACCTCAACATGTTTAGTTCGATCATTTTGAACTCGATTATGAGCAATATCGATAGCTGACTTGTTATCACAATATAACTCCATTAGATTTTCTAGTTTGAAACCCAATTTTGTTAAGAGTCTTATGATCCACAATAATTCACAAACTCCTTGAGCCATTCTTTGATACTCTCTTCTACACTAGACCGAGCAACCACATTTTAATTTTTTACTCCGCCAGGTGACTAGGTTACCTCCAACGAATGTAAAGTAACCCAATATAAAGCATCTATCTGTAATGGAACTAGCCCAAACTTCAAGATTTCCATTCTTTGAGAACATTAATCCTTTTCCAAGGGCTGACTTTAAGTATTTAAGATCCGATCAACTGGATTTCTATGAGAAACACTAGGTGAATGCATAAACTAACTAACCACACTCACATCATATGCAATATCTGGTCTTGTGTGTGCTAAATATATCAACCTTCCAACAAGGCGTTGATAGTGTTCTTATTGGTTGGCAATCGGTCCACATCTTCACACAACTTGTGATTCATCTCAATAGGTGTGTCATCAAGCTTACATCCAAGCATTCATGTTTCAATAAGTAGATCCATCACATACTTCCTTTGAGACAAAAATATACCAGTTTTTGACATTGCTACTTCAATCTCGAGGAAGTATTTTAGAGCACTTAAATTATTCATCTCTAATTCCTGAGACAAATAGTTTTGTAGCTTTTTTGGCTCTCATGTGCCGTTCCCAATTATAACCATGTCATCCACATAAACAATTAATGTAATGATTTTTCCTCCATCACGCTTCAAGAAAAATGTGTGCTCTAAATTACTTTGAGCGTATCCAAAATTCTTCATGGACTTAGTAAATCTGTCAAATCATGCCCTGAGAGATTGTTTTAACTCATATAATGATTTTCTGAGCTTGCAAACTTGATTTTTCTTGTCATGAGCTAAATTACATCCTGGTGGTAAATCCATGTATATCTTTTCTTCCAAGTCTCCATGTAAAAGGGTATTTTTAACATCGAACTGCTGTATTGGCCAATCTAGATTTGCTGCTAGAGACAATAAGACTCTAATAGTGTTGATCTTGGCTACTGGGGCAAAGGTCTCCTAGTAGTCCACCACATATCTCTGTGTGTATCTCTTCGCCACCAATCTAGCTTTATATCTTTCAATGGATCTATCTGCTTTGAGTTTCACAATATAGATCCACATGCATCCCACCGTCTTCTTAACGTGAGGTAAAAGCACGAGCTCCTATGTGGCATTCTTCTGGAGAGATCGCATTTCTTTCATTTATGGCTTCTTTCCATTTTGAGTCTTCTAGTGCTTTAGTCACACTATTGGGACAGATATAACAATCAACTACTTCACAAAGTGTACATGTGACTCTGATAATCTGCTTAAATATATATAATTATTGATGGAGTATTTTCTTTTGGCTTTAAGATATGCTTCGTACTGTGCTCGAGGTTTACTACGGTTCTTCCTTTTTGAAAGTTGGTATATATGGGTATCTGTATCCTTTATGCTTTCTGAAATCAAATCATCATGGTATATTTCATTAGTGTTATCAATTTCATAGGGATATGTTACATGAATGACTTCCTCAGAAGGCGATTGGTGTGGTACTAGAGCTGAAGGTGGGTTTGGAGTGGACAAAATCTCATATAACAATTCAATTTCCTCCTCTTGATTTTGGCAACATTGAGTCAACCTATCGTTTTCCACCAGCGACCGGTCGTGTGGGAGATGCGATCGGTATCTTTGAGGCAAAGACTCATCCTGTGCACGGATAAAAGGATGCGGCTGGTTGTGTTAGAAGGGCAACCAATCACTTTGATGCTGAGTCTCTTCAGTTGTGAAAAAGTCCAGAAAAGTTGGGGTGTTTGGCTCTAGATTCTCCTCATGTGCTTCTGAAAATATATGTCATGATCCTGGAACACTACATCCGTGGAGATATAAACCTTCTGACTTGGAGGGTGATAACATCGATAGTCTTTCTGATGAAGGGCATAGCCAATGCAAACACACTTTTCTGCGCGGGGATCCAATTTGTTGTGTTGGTGATCATGTAAGTGTACGAGTACAACACAGCCGAAAATACGTGGGTCAAGGTTTGGGGTGGGAGATATTTGAAGATGGTGGTGAAGTGTTTGAAAAGGAGTTTGGAAATTCAAGATAATTGAGGGAATCCTATTTATGCACGAACAATGCACGAACGACTTCCAATAAATGTACAAATAAAGATGCACAAACGACTTCCAATAAATGTCGGTTCTTTCGCTCAACCACCTTATTTTGATGGGGAGTATATGGACGTGAACGTTGATGTATGATGTCATGATCCTATAAGAATTTTTTGAGATCATGATTAAGAAATTCTCCGCCATTAACAGAACAGAGAACCTGGATTTGGGCATGAAACTGAGTCGCCACCATTTTGTGGAACTGTTGAAACGTTAAACTAACTTTTCCTTTGGTTTTGAGAAGGGAAACCCAGGTCATTCGGGTGCAGTCATCAATGAAAGTGACAAACCATCGAGCTCCAGCTGGAGTAGCGATTTGAGGAGGGCCCCAAACATCATAATGAATAAGGAAAAAGAGAACCAATCTTTTATTTGTACTTAACGAGAACGAAATACGATGGCTCTTAGCCAATTCACACATATCACATTGGAAGCTGGAAATATCAAAACTGAAAAATAATTGTGGAAACAGCTTCTTCATATAACTGAACGAAGCATGCCCAAAACGTTTATGCCATAACCAAATTTTGTCTCTCTGCATCTCATAACTAGATCCATTTTTTGTGAAAGTTTAACCAACTTTGGTCTCACTATCTGGTGTCCAGTCCAAGTAGTAGAGTTTGCCCAACCTAATACCACAACCAATCGTCTTCCTCGTGAAGATGTCCTAAAAAACACAATGATTCGGCCAAAATGTTACAGTACACCCCATACTAATAGTAAGTTATGCAAGAGCCAACAAGTTATGGTCTAAGGTTTGATAAGAGGATTTGATTTGAGATGTAAGGAATTTGATTTAAGGTTTGGGTTTGAATTTGACGATATGATTTGAAGGCTTAGAGAAAACCTAGGATCAATTCCTCTGATACCATGCTAAAATATGATATTTTGTTTGAATACTTTAAGTTAATTGTATTCTTCTCCATAAGGAAGTATAGATAGGAGTTTATAAGGGTATTGTACAAGGAAATAGATACAGTAATTAATTAGAAGAATATCTCCTAATTATACAAGGATATGTCAACTATATAAAACAAGGAAGTAAATCACCTAATTAACTTAAAAAATAAACCTCCTTAATTTAGTAGGTTAACTCACGTCAACATTTTTAACAAACCCAACAAGGCCGAATAAGAAGAAGCTGAGTGGAGGAAGCTCTAATATTCATTAAATAAAGAGACAGTTAAGTAAATCAATTTAAATAGAGAAAAAGCAGAGACCTGTTGAGGAATAAGAAAGGAGAGATAAGAGTGAGAACGGCTAAAGCATTAGAGTAGACAACAAGAACGGTTGAACATGGCTTCCTTATCAAACCAGTCACCTGAGCAAGAATCACCATCACCATTCCCACAAAAGGCATTAAAATTCTCGTCCACATATGCAACTCTCTCTCTCTCTCTCTCTCTCTCTCTCTCTCAAAGTAGGGCAGGAACATAAGAGTCGCAGCCACAAAGGTGGAAGCATGAAACTGAAGCCAAGCATGGTATATTTTCTAGCATTAAATTAGTCAAGAATTGATTTCAGGCCCAAGAAAATTGAGCGACATCTGATAGAAGAGCATATGTTATCTGGTGTTATGCAGAAATAATGCAAATGTCTTAATTTTTCATGTTCAATACGGTTAGATGTTTAAAACAGAAACTATACATGAATGATATTATACTTCCATTCAAGCAGTGACACATTTCTCCCTCTCTACTCCCCCTCCCTCTCATGGGCTTGCTTTCTTGCTTGCTTGCTCTATGCCCTATATATGAAAGGTAAAGGCCAATGGCCCAACGTTTTTATTTTAGTTCGGATATGATCCTAACTGGTTTATCAATAGTACTACACCTATTAACCTTTTTTGAGAAACTTTCCTATTGAAAGGAGTGATAGCATATTAAACTCACACATTACACGGATGCTAGGACTTGAACTCAGAACATTTCTTGAGGAAAGCAATTGCTTCCAAACCACTACTTAGAGCATGTCTACGGGTGATGTGAAATGCAAAATGTTAAATTTGAATTTGATGACTTATGTGGCAACTTGACATTTTAAAAAAAAATATAGTGGGGTCCATGACTAAAAAAATATTAAAATAACATTTGACATCAAGCTTTTTGATCGATATGTTATTTTTGACATCTCTCTTTAAACCTTTAAATCCATGTAAGATTTGACTACTTGATTGTGATAACAGTAGAGAAGATTGAAGAATAAAGCAGAGAAAGAACTCAGAATTTTGTATTGATCTTGATTAAGTAATGATTACAATGTAAAGCTAAACTTATATACTTGATAACAGACTTAGAGACTAAGTAAACTCAGCTTAACAACCTAACAGATTCTACTAACAATTCTAACTAGAACACATGACCTCCATGTGCTATTCAAACAATCTTAAGCTGATCTGGACAATACAGTTATCAGGTTGGAGCAACTTTAATTTTCAATTTTTGTTATTTCATGCGCATGTGGCAATTTGATATATATGTTGGAAATGCTCTCACAGTCTTTTGCAAATCTATTAACTTTTAGTTATCAATTGATATAGTAATTTCTTAATTACTGAGAAAGAATAAATAAAATCTGGAATGAGCCTTTGCATGAAACAAACTGCAACGTCACTGGTGTCGCTAGTATTATTTGTATAATGTATGTAATATGGATGCTCAAAAGATTTTTTATAAAAAGAATCTATAAAGTTGTCTTTGGATATCAAGATTTTGAAAGATGACCACACTGGTTGATTGTCATACAACATTTTAAGCCGAGAATAAATTTAGCAAAGAGGCCCTACTTACAAATCTTAGAGCATCTCCAAGGGAGATGTCAAATATCAAACATCAAATTTAAATTTGATGGCTAATGTGGCAATTTAACATTTACATAGTTTTACACTCCACCCGATATGTCAAATAAATAATTATTGTAACAGTCAAATCATTTAAGATAAAGAAGAAAAAAAAATATAAAAACGAAAATAATAAATGAAAGTAACAAACAACTATCTTTAAAAATAATAAAATATTCATTTGACATCTTGCTTTTGGGATGTCAAAAATAACATCTCAACCTCCAGCCTTCATTCCATATCAGCTTTGACACATCGGTTGGAGTGATGTGAGATATTATTTCTAACAGTTAAATGTCTATGTGGCACTTTTAACACATCGGTTGGAGATGCTCTTAGAAAGAAAGGGAAAATGAAATATGCCAAACCATAATTAAAGTGGAACCTTATTCTTGTACCACAATTTCACCTCACTCCAATAGAAGTTGGACTTTATTCCAATTTTTTTGTTACTACTAGAATGTTTACTTATCCACGTTACACATATTGTGATCGATTCTACTTACTTCATTATCTCTTATATCAAATAGTTACACATGCATATTGTGTTCGATTCTACTTACTTCGTTATCTCTTATATCAAATAAAAAAAATAGAATTTTTTGTGGTTTGACAACATATCATCTCAACTATTTAATAAGAAAAACTCCTTCCGAAAGTCATCAAGAGCTTCTTCTTCTTTTTTTTGAAGTCGAAGTCATCATCAAGATCTTGACAACTGATGGCGTGCAAGACTTTTCTCCTCAGTGCCTTGTTTACAATGTTTAGGCAAAAGAGGTTCTGCTTCTGATTGAGGAAATGACTCAAAGCTTCCGGTTTGATCATTTTGAGCCTTCTCCTTCTCTTCTTGGGCTTTCCCCCAAATTACGGCATAGAACCCTACCACTGTTATAGCCGCTCCCAGCAACCTTTAAAAAAAACGCAATAAAACATGGTTTTTTATTTTCTGGGTCGGTGAATAAAACATGGTTAATTAGGTAGCAGGTAGCAGAGTATGTGAGAATTATAACAGATAATCTTTACCTTCCAAGATAAAGAGTATCTCCAAGAAATGCCACGCCAACGAAAAGTGCCATGACTAAACCAAGCGGCTTGAACATGGCAACATAAACAGGACCCTTTATGTTCAATGCCCACAAATGAATACCAGCCCTTAGCATTACTTCAAAAGTTGCCTAGAAATCAATTAAGCAGCACCATAAAGTTTGGTTGAAAATCAAAGGGAAACTAAGCCTATAAAGTTGAAACAGATCAACCCTCACATTGTACCCAATAGCTATGAGTTCAATGTCAGGCTTTAGCTTCCATGCATTTAGTCCTTTGACAGTAATCAGAGAAATTGCAGCAGATTGGATGGTCACAAAGATGCACCGAATCGTTGTAACCATCAGCACTGCAGGGTAGTCCCTAATAACCCATGTCTGCAGATAAAAAAATCAAAAAAGCTTTGAAATTATGCAATTAAGAGGTGGTTTTGATGTGAGCACAGGATTTTAAATTACCTCTGTAATATGCATCATTGCTAGCAAAAAGCTTTGAAATGCAAGCACAATGCCTCCAATGAACCAGTTCGTTTGAGAGGATAAAAGAAGCTGCAGACTGATTAATTTATTATGTGATGCATCAGCCCTTATGAGTGGTAGGCCTTTATATAAGGTCAGCATGAGTGCCCCTGAGATTGAGACCACTGTGCCTATGCACTTGGCCTGTCTACTGGTAATTCTCAAATCCAGAATTTCCATCCTAAAAAGCCAAAACATATTTTTTATTATAAAATATATATATATATATATATATATATATATATATATATATTCATCAATTTGGGACAGCCACTGTATATTTACCCAGTGATGACAGCAAGAATGAAGGTAAAAGCTGGCATGAGATCAATCATTGCAGAGGCCATAGTTGGAGAGCTGTAGTTTATCCCAATAAACCTTAGCAGCTGCGCACTAGAGCTAGAAATCATGTTCAAACAAATTTAAACACGATTAACCAAAATATATAGTAAAATAGATCAGCAGAGATGACTAAGTTTAAGCTACCTCATAAAGCTAACAAGGAACAGTTTACAGATGAAGGACCATGAGAGAGGTGGATAAGTTCTTCTTCTGCAGAAATAAATAATTAACTACTTCATTAAAACTAAAAATTAAAAGAAGGGTTATTGGGTAATTAATTGGATGAGATTAAAACCTGTAGAAGAAGAAGGAAGATGGAAGCAAGACAAAGAGGGCGAGGGCATTCGCATAGACAACAAAGACAAAATCACTCATCCCTTTCTTCATAGCTGCTTTGCTCAAAATGTTCAACCCCACATCCAAAAACTCCACCATCACCATGATCACTGTTACTGATTTTAAACCCAACATTGCTGCTTGCTTCTGTGCCCTGCTTCCTCTGTATGCATGCTTGCTTCTCGTTCCCACTTGCTCAATAGATCAATAATTCAATCATAACATACGATCATATTTTACTTTTGTGGGTCGATTGAATTAGGTTGTTGAGTATACAAGAAATGATGACATTAACTGTTTACCAATTATATCGGTTGAGTATGGACCACCTATATATAATTGGTAAACAACAAAGGTGTGATTAAATGCTCGACCAATCGCACTCGAACAATGGCTTGGATTGGAGTTTGAGATGTGATGTTCTGTTTGTGCGGTAACAGATTAAAATTCGAATGATGTTACCTCATGATCATCATAGTGTTCTTTTTTTCGCTATTAAAATATAAAAAACAGAGAAAATTATGAGAGACGTGACGATATATTTCTTTCTGTTGTTTTGTGGCTCAGAGAAAGATAGTAGCTGTGTTTGTTGGACCATCTTCTCTTCTTCTTGGGCTTTGCCCATGAAAGCATTCGCAACAAGAGGCCTTAGTTTAAATTTAACTGAGACCATGTTTATTTGCTTGCTGGAAAGTTTTTCCCTTTATCTAGAGTGGCCCATGAACTTGTTTAATATTTTCCTGCTACCATGATGGCGGCTGCTAGTCTGTAAATCCAAGCCTTTAGCGATCAGATTCTCAGTATTCAAAGCCTTTTTAGTTTCCCAACTTTTGGGTCTTTCCCCTGCAGTAGGAAGGGCTGATTGGAAGGCCACAGAGATGCAACAATCAACCCTCAAGGGCAGCTCTCTGCGTCTGCATGGTCCAACTTGGTAAGTGTAAAAATAAAATTCCTAATTTTTTTCAAATTTTATAAGCAAGGAGTATAAAATCTGATTAGTAATCATTCTTTTTGTGTTTCTAATGCCAAATTAAGGGCATTACTGTTCTAGTTTGCGGCGGGGTCGATCATACAGTCCAAAAGCAACGGGTCTAACCCAATGAAAAATGGTCTTGATTTGATGATCAGTGGTCTTAGATTCACATCTCTATGGCACCTTGTCAATATGTGTGTAAGAAAAATCCCCTCCCGCTTTCTAACTTTGGCCAAAAAATTAAGAAACAAAAACCAACAACAACAAGAAGCAGCATGCGAGCACCTTTATGTGTTGAAATTTGGACCTATTTACCACATAGGATGAATGTGAGTCTGGTTGAACTTATGCAAGTCAGTTGTATGCTTAGGCAGTGGACCAATAGAACATAGTTCTTCCATCTGGTGGTCCTATAGTTCGGTTTGAATGACAAATCGACAATGACCACTTTGGGGGCTCTTCTCTGCAGCTTAGCTCCCTGGTGGTCTCTCTGATGGGTTACTTATCATCAACATACTCACTGCTTCTCCAGCTGTTTTTTTAAGGTCACAACCTTAATGAATGTGATCTCGGCCCTCCTATTGGAACATGCCAGGCGTACGTAGTATGTGTGCATGCATGTATGCATGTATGTATGCATGTGTCTCTCCATGTTGCATTTCTATACTGAAGTGGGGGTTGCTGCAGGCATTTGGCAATGATGATATGGTGATGTCAATGCTTACTTGAAATAATTGGAGGGAGGGAGGGAGGGAGGGAGGGAGCAATTATTTTGGAGAGGAAAAGCCACATGAATCATGCCTCAATTTGACTCTAATGCATAAAATTCCACACACTCTAAAGTTCATATTGTACTGTGCCCATCAGTAAAGTAGGCCGGAAAATCTCCCCTTAGAGCAAATTAGGTTCTGGAGCTTTTGATATTAGTCTAATACAAGATTGCCAAAAAAGCAGTAATTTTTGGACATTGTCCCTGTCTGCCTAGAACTTGGAAAAGAAAATAGACACGATAAAATGAGAAAAGGACATTTGAGTCGGTGTTCAAATATAGGCAAACTTGGTAAGGACGTGCATCTATTTGAATCAATTAACTTCTGCCTTTGGTTAAGAAAAAAACTTCAGGAAAATGCACAATAAGAAGATAAATTAAAATGCACAATAAGAAGATAAATTAACCCTTTTAATTCTTGATCATTCTCAAATATTCTACGATCAATAAGTCTCTGAAAAAAATTTGGTTCTGATATTTGCAAGCACTAGCAAAGGCACAGAGAAGGACAAGTCAATGCAAGCCATTGGCTGCTAGTACCAATTACCTCCCCCCTTGTTTCATTCACTGACAGACGCAAATAAAGGAAGAAAAAAAAAGCTTCAAAGAGAGAGAGAGCAAACGTACAATATGAGGGGCCCTTTGAGGGCTTTGATAGTGGCATATCACTGGATCTCCATTCCTCCATAATTAAATGTTGTTTTCTCCCGAAACCAGTACAAAAGCTTTAACCATTATTCAAAAACAATCAAAATATTGGTACATGATGAAAGTGGTGTCATGGTACTTCCTTCAATCCAAAAGAAAATATGAACATTAACTTTGAAGTGAAGTAAAATGAGAAGCGTATTTTCAGATTCATACACGCAAACTATCAATTATTTATAAACGAATACACAAACTCCCAGAAACCTACATTTTAAACCATCCGTCAGCCGTAAACCCTATATCATCAAAGTCTCAGAAGATTGGGAATTGACTGTAACCTACCCAGGCGTATAGTCCAAAGAAACGGGGCCATAAGGTGGACAATCTAGAATGGGGATTGTTGAGACTTGGGAGGATGTGGGATCATATTTTAGTTGCTTTGGTCCATGCCCCACACAGTACAAACTTAGCGGCCTAACTGGATAAGAGCATCTGCAAGGCAGGCACCTACCACAAACAAACTCAACATGCAACCATTTTTTAAAAAACATGTATCATGTTTTCTTTTTTTTTCTCTTTCTTGAGTTACATGCATCATGTTTCTTTGTTCATTTGGTAAACTTGTTTGCAAATGATGCAGGTAAACATGTCTCGTGTTTATGTTTATTCTGTAAAGATTGACAATAAAAAAAAAGTGGTCAATAGTACTTTGATAGGAAAAACAAGAATTTAGTCCAATTTGAACACCTAAAGAAAAATCCATGCTTCGGTTGTTACTGCATAATGTAGGCCAAAAAAATTATATCTTTATGTTCTGCTTCTTTTTCAAAGTAGAGAACAACGAGCATCTCACTTCACTATGGCCATGTTTTTATGTGTGTCATGCCAACTGTAAAGAGAGCTTCAATAAGTCAAAAATACTATAGCAATATTAATCAAGATATGCATGGTAGCTGTAGCAGAGCAGACTTTTTTTTTCTTTTTTACATGTAATCACTTGGTGTATAAAATCTCAACCTGTCTTTGATTTGTTAGATGAATTAATTACCATGAGAATGCATTGGAAGGTTAATTGTGTTTGATTTGATAAGTCTCCATGTGGGCACAAATGAGGGAGAAAAAGAGAGGGTTTTGGTGATTGAGAAGAAAAGGGATGAGGAGGCAGCTTCTGTGTGATTTGATCAAGTCCCTATCTCTCCATGTATGTCCCACATATCTTAGTCATGGTGTCCTCAACTGCAGAGCTTTAGATGCCAATTCTATCTCTCTATGATTGTTAGTCCCTTTCATCCTTCTGTTAACCAAAGAAGCTAGCATCATCCCTTCAAACCCCACTCAATTGAGTGCAATCATGGCGATCCATGCATGTATCTCACTTAACCCTTGTTAACACTTTGTCTATATATGTATAACAACATAACTAATTTATCATTAATTGATCATATCCAATGATTAGCATAATCTAATTGTCCCCCTAATTCCTTCTCCTAAAAGTACACAAGATTATGTACATGCATGTTTCCATCAACCAAAGCCTATATTTATAATGTCAACTTAAGCGGGTAATATTGACAAAAGTTTCCTATTAATCAATTAATTAATGCATATGAGATGACATGTTTTGCAAAGTGAATAATGAAATTAATCAATTAGGACCCTCAAGGACGAGAAAAACTCTCATATAATAGGGATAATACTTTTCGTTATTTCGGACCAATAACACACACTGACAAGTAAGATAACTTTTCAACGTGTCATTATATGTTATTGGCTAGAAATAAGCTATTCCCCTTAGAAGAATTTTTTTTTCCTTAAAAGACATCACGATGTCACATTGCTTACAGCTTATAAATGGACCAGTATATATATATATATTATATTAGTTGTGTCTTGGTTGTCCAGTGGCACTTTAATTTTGATGCTGATGCATGCTGATAGTGAAAGGGATGGTGATGATTATGAACGAGCGTTGGAGAAAAAATCTTTACAAGTCCCCTCAAAGATTGAATTATATATTATGTGTAGAGCATCTGTATCTCACAATAACGGTAGGTGGATCCTCATATGGATCGTCCACTAGATTGACCAAGCTTCAGACTTCAAAGAGAGTGTGATGAAAAATCATTTTCCATTCTTTCAAGTACAAAAGCAAACATTGGGTATCTTTCTCTGACTTTCACAGCAGCACCAATGATCATGTTTGAATGTTTTCATTTTCCTATTTTTTTCCCCCCTCAAAGAACTAATTATATTCGACCCTTTGTGAAGACATACAAGAACAAGAACTTGCACCATTATATTTCTTTTTTTTCCACCAGAAATTTTACCTTCTTAACAGAGCAGAGGCACATGCCTAATGCAATATCTGATGTATATTCTACTGTCTCTACACCTTTGATTATTTGGTCCCTTCCCTTGTGATGGACGGTCCAGAATGAAAGAGCATCTTCCATCTTTTGATTGCAGGTTTGAGCTTACGACCACTTTTTGATACCATATATGGGATGGGTTTTTGCAACACTGATGACATGTAAAAGTTGGGTGTGGTGTGTGTGTGGGAGCCAAGAATATTTTGTCTTTGAAAGACAGGCTCAATTTTACAGCAATGAAAAGGTTGCAAAAGCTACCCAGAAAAGGGATATCTTTCTTTAATCTCTTCCCTTTTCCTTTTCGTTATGGACTTGTACACACAGCTTTTTTTATAGCCCAAAATTGTCACTGGCAATGCCTTCACGTGATTGCCTTGGAGTTTTCTATGTTAGGGTAAAGAATTCCCAGTATCTTCATGCATTTGATCAACTTCTGTCACAGCCTAAAAACCCCTCCACTCTGGACTTATTTGAGTTTTTTCCCCTCTGGATATTATGGCACACCCTAATCATGTATAGTTTCCTTCATCTTAGGTTCGGTTCCTCCTCCTGATATCGCTTTGTATTAGAAATTATTAATTGTGCAGAAAACAAAAGGCACCTCTCACTTTGAAAAACATGGACCAAAGCCTTGCTAGAAAAAGAATTAAACTCACCGTATTGTTGTGACACATGCATGTTGGGAAATGTGGATGCCATTTTTATATGAGTGTGAGAACAAATCATCTTGTTAAGTGGATAAGAGATTTCATCACTCCAAGAAACACTGAAATTTAGATTTTTGGACATTCATCACAAATTCACAGTAGAGCTAGAGAAGCTAATAACCAACCCTTTCTAACAAAACCAAATAACTGAGGAGCATTTAGTGTTTCTGCTTCTTTAAGACAAGAGAGGCAATCCACCCAACGCAACAGCCCATCATCTGAATTATAATACAATATCAAACATTCCAAAACAATATCAAATTACATTGATCCCCTGCCATTCTCTGCTCCTATATTTATATCATATGCTAAAGTTGTGCGGTGGGAGAGAAGAAGAAGATCATATGCCTGCCTTAGAGTGAGCATTAGTAGATACTGTCTCATATTGTCTGATTATCACTATACATTTTCACAAAGCAACCCCATTTGTTAATTAATAATTTGCATTACATTGAGAGATTTAAATATATCAAATGGGATTCAAAAAGGGATGGGGGATGGGAAGAGCACAGATTCCACTTGTTAATGGGGAGAAAGGGATGGGCCAAATTTCAACACCAATAATCTTTGACCACTGGTATCTATCTTGAGCCATTCTTTGCTTCCATACCAACTTCTCCAATATCAATTTTTGGAAGTGCTTTTTCAAAAATCAACAAAACAACAATATAAAGTGTAGACCAGAACCATCACCAGCACCAATAAAATCCAAAGCTCATTCAATAGTTGCCCCAAAACACACTCCTTTTGCTTACATCACCACCATCAGACTTTGTCTCCCAATATTAATATTTTACTCTGCCAAAGGGATCGTGAATTCATGCATTATAAGATCCCAAAAACTACAATATAACAGAACCCATTTATGAATTATAACACCCCACTCTCTCTCTCTCTCTCTCTCTCTCTCTCTCTCATTGAGTAGAGACATGGATGGGGTTGGCCTTGGTAACAAGAATCCAAAGGGAAAATTATGGAGATAGCAATGTGTGTCACTATCAAGGCTAGCAATGAAGGTGACAAATGTTTGGCTATATATCCTGTAAATTACACTGATGCATACATTTACTACACGGTGTTATAATGAGACGACGGTTTCTTTCTTGTAAAAAAGAAAAGGACGGTCAAAGGGACAGTATAATTTTCTGTCAATATTTTCCTTGGTGTCAGGGAGAGAGGGTGAGGAAATGAAATCACTGATAGCTCCTCTTGGTCATCATGTTGTTCACAGAAGAGAGAGAGAGAGAGAGAGAGAGAGAAATATAGAGATTGAAATCGATGCATGGTTATAACTTATAATTAATGAATGCAATATAGTCGATCAGCATTTTATATATGTAACATGGCTTTATCTCAGTGAGGGCTAAAAGACTAAGAGAAGCGCTCTTTAAACTCTATGGCAGCAACCAGAAAGAAAGCAGCTTTTTTCCACATTATTATCTGCAAATGCTTAATAATGGCTGGCTGACCCTCTTTGTAATTGGGAAAGTGCAATTATTATGAAGTGGCAGGAGTAGGGCATCAATATCAAGTACTACTATACGAACTGCAACTCTGTACGTATTATGGGCTAATGTTTCTCGAACCTAAATGATAGCTAGCACCCATTGTTTTTTACTGAACAAGATATCTATCTATCGTACACCAGCAGAAAAATACGTACACAAATACAGTGCCTTCCTCAACACCACAGGAAAATCAGAAATTGGAAGAACCCTTTATTTGTTTATGTATATTTCGTTGGTCATCAAACAATCTTTGGTTAATTTTATAACATGCTTCAATAACTAAGCTTGATGGCGGTGCAGTGTTGAAGGTCGAGGGTAAGAAAGTTTTTCATGGGACTGAAATGAGAGTGGGAACACCAAATGGTAAGTGCGTCAGAAAGTCAGAATGATAATAATACCATTGGGGATTGGAGAGAAAGAAGGGGAGCTAGCTACTCAATACTTGCCATCATTTAGTCTGAGAAAACTAAGGTTTGGTCGTTTCTCTGATATAATAACATAATTGGGATCATGAGGTAGGACTTAACCAAGAAAATAAAATAAAATTTTAATAGTAGTTTTGAATGAAGGGTTGAAAGAAAGACAAGGTGGGGCCTCAGGAAACACTTCGGTAAAAAAAAAGTTGAAGAAAATGTTATTTTACTTCCAGTAGTCTTCCACACTCTGAGAGAGAGAGAGAGAGGGGGGGGGGGGGTATAAATGAGAGATGAACATGTTGGTAGGCTTATTATATAAAGGACGATGGGTGAAGATTGGAAGAGGAGAAATTGAAAACAAAAAAAGGTAGAGAAAACATTGAGAGATACTCCCAAGAGATGGAAGAACATCTGAACCCCTTAGCTGTGACTCATCTGCTTCAACACACCCTGAGAAGCTTGTGCATTCATGAAAACTCTCAGTGGATTTACGCCGTCTTCTGGAGGATCCTGCCTAGAAACTACCCACCACCCAAGTAAGGAAATAAAAAGAAAACAACAACTTTGCCAAATTTTAAAAATTATAAAAATAAAAATAAAAAGATTCTTTACTTGTTTTTCTTCAAAGTATAAAGTACAGGTTCACAAAAAGCTTAGTGTATATTATAATTTTCATTAACAATTTTGGTTTTGTAACAGATGGGAAGGTCATGGAGCTTATGACAGGTCAAGAGGGAACAGAAGGAACTGGTATATAATGATGTTCTAGTTTCATAGTAAAATGGATTTCTGCAAATGATGTTCTGGCTTATTATATATATGTATGTATATACTATATATGCACATGGCAGGATATTGGTTTGGGAAGATGGTTTCTGCAACTTTGGTGCCTCCTCAACAGCTCATGAGGTCAACTCCAGTTCTGATTGTCCTGCAGGCCCTTCGTCATCAATGTATGGCAACTGTGAATTTCAACAATACAATGGCCTGCAACCAGAGCTTTTCTTCAAGATGTCCCATGAAATCTACAACTACGGAGAAGGGTAAAAGCTATATAGCAATGATGACGATATCAAGAAATTAATTACCAAATTGCTGACTTTGATTTTTTGTTTGTGTGTGTGTGGATATAGTACTCACTGAGCTCTAAGAAAGAACACACAGGAAGCAAAGCAATTAGTTGAGAAATATTTATTTATTAATGTTGTGTTGGGGGTTGGGCAGGTTGATAGGGAAAGTGGCTGCAGATCATAGTCATAAGTGGATACACAAAGAACCAAATGATCAAGAAATCAACTTCTTATCTGCCTGGCACAACTCAGCTGACTCGGTATGATTGCTCCTGATCAATGCTTATATATATAATTAACTTCGTGATTTCATGCTACATATACTAACTGCAGGCGCTACTTTATATTTATACCCTAGTTTTTCTTTGCAAAACATCGATCTGTCTGTTTTCTTAGGTTTTTTCTTCTTTTTTTTCCTTTCCTTCAGCACCCTAGGACATGGGAAGCCCAGTTCCAGTCTGGCATAAAGGTATATAGCATCAAAATCCACCTCAAAAAGTCCAAAATTTCACATAGATTTGTTTTTATTTATTTATTAATTTGATTCAAATATGTTGCAGACCATAGCCCTTATAGCAGTTAGAGAAGGTGTTGTTCAGTTAGGAGCTACTCACAAGGTGAGAGATACTCTCTCTCTCTCTCTCTCTCTAGAAACTAGTTCAACATGTATGTATGCCATTGATCAATAATGTTTATAAATCCTGCAGGTGGTTGAAGATTTGAGCTATGTAGTTCTGCTAAGAAAGAAGTTCAGCTACATTGAAAGCATCCCAGGGGTGCTTCTGCCACACCCATCATCTCCACCCTTCCCCTACAAGGTTGATAATCATCATCATCATCATGGCTATGCATATGGTCCCACCCCAGATCATCATCATGCATGGCATTTCCAAGCAGGCACTCCAACTCATGAATTCATGTATGATCACCACCACCAATATCTCAACAACCAAGCAGTTCCATTGAAAAACATAACACCCTCCATGAGCAGCCTTGAAGCCCTCCTCTCAAAGCTTCCTTCAGTCGTGCCCTCTGCACCATCAAATCATGATCAGCTGCAGCAGCCGCAAGAACATGATCATCAAGGGTCCCAATTTATGTTATCCCATGGACCGCTCGATTTCATGGCAATCACGGAGCAGAAGTTGGTGGCCAAGGGGGAGACTGATGATCATAATGAAGAGTATAATAATAATAATAATAATAGGGCATCAGATCATCAAAACAACGTGGGTGAGACTAGCACTTCTATGTCTGCTTATGCTCGTCAACAACACCATTTCCATCACCACTAGCTAAGATCAGAACTAATATTACTAATAATTGATTAAGCAATTAATTAATAGTGTTATTTATTTTGTCCTTAGCTTAATTATATATTGTAGAAGGATCGAGGATTGGTTTCTAACATTGCTAGCAATCTCTCTCTCTCTCTCTCTCTCTCTCTCTCTCTCTCGCGTATTACACTGTAATGTGTTGTTGCTCTTATGAATGCACATGTTTCCTTCGTTGGAAATGACGAGTCAAAGGCTTGCTGAAAATAGGATAACTGCAAGAGGAAATATATTTATGATAGATAGATAATTGTGGGAAAAAAGAAACTTAAAAAATTCTTTTGGACAATATAGCTGATATAATTTTTTATCTTTTTTTTCTTTAATTTGAGTAAAGAATGGTAAAACAACAAATGCATTCATTAGTATTAAATCCCTGAATTCGCACTCCATATTGTAATCTTTTAAAGAGCGCCTGAGGAGATGATATATAGAGTCCAGAGGCCGTGGTTTCTTGGAAATTATTTGGGTTGTAAAAGAAGTTAACCGAACCCTGTCATGTTGAGGAGAGGTACTAAAACTTATGCATCACATTTTATTTTTTTATATAAGGAACCCTATTATTATTTTGTCAAAGTTAGGTAGGGGAAACTCGACGCATACGGGTACCATGAGGGTTTAAATTCAATACCACTTGAAAGCACATCAAATGCCTGGGCCTACACTTCATACATTTCATCATGGAAAAAACAATCGAATTATGTGTATAATACGAGTCACGACCCTTAATGGTAAAAAAAAAAATTAAATTAGAGCCTTTTTTTTGGGCCAGAAAAACAAAAAGCTCTAGACAGAGCTTAGTTAGTGCGTTTGTCACTTGTGTAGAAGCGTGGTGTAGGAAAACGTGCGGTGCAGACAGCAAGTGCCTAGAAAGCACCAATTCAATCTCATTCCATAAATTGAAATTGAAATCAGTACCATACACTTTATACTCGTACACAGCTTTTCTTTCTTTCAAATAAAATGAATCGCATGTCAATTGCAGAAAAGCTCAGCGCCTAATTCAAGTACGACAGTCAGAAGTTTTCCATGTCAAGGTTCGGTGCATCGTACAAAAGCTAAAGCAAACAACACTAGAGACACGCCAATTTTTTGTCAATCTGAAAAAATCCTTTTATCTTGATGATTTAACAACAGAGTTCTTAACCTACATTGAATCCCAAAACAAAACAAACAGTAAACCAAAAGTACATGACGTGGTGGCAGGAATTAACAGGTAATTTCCAGTTGGGATCACAAATATGTTTTGTCCATCTGGGTAGAAGTCCAAGATTGCTTTGAGCATTTTTCAAAGAGCAAAATCCTAATGGAAAGCTTCAACTTCGGCCTTGAAATGTTGAAGTAGATTTTCCATGCTCATTACGGTAACATCTCCCTTGTCTCTAACCCGTAAGCTCACCTGGAACAATACGGATCAAAGATTAACTTCTCAGTGGAAAAGCATAATTCATCATAACTAACACGAGAGGATCGCTCTTAGACAGTGCGGTGACTCTTGTTGTTTGATGGATGGTTTCAACGTAATCCTTTCTTCTTCTTTTACGTTGACTTGTCACAATTCTTGTTGTCACGGTGCCTTGTAAAAGGCTATTTCGCAAAAAACCAAAGCGGACCACTTGATGCATAAATTATATACGAAAGTTGAACGGCATCACATAATTTCTGTGGCTGGACAACTGCAACTAGGGGGAAATACAACATAAATAAATAAGAGAATTAGAATTGAATAGAACCTGTCCAGTTTTGACTTCCTCTTCACCAACAACTAAAATGTAGTTGTACTGTGCCATCTGGGCTTCTCGTACCTGCAGGGACAAAACAATTCAGTATACAGAAACCAACCTTTGGGACACAAGCCTCGGTTGAACAATTAAATACTTCAGTTCATGTCAAAGAAATTGACACTAGCGGTGCTAGATTCTTAAAGAAAACAATTGTGACTGACTGTTCGTCACTGGAAAACAAAATTCATGAAGTGTATCAAACAGTAAATTTTATTGCCATTTATCCCCCAGAACCCAATAATGAGAGAGAGCCAGCTCCCGTTATGAAACCCATAATAGCTCAATGGACCTCCAATAAACCAGAAAATAAAATAAAATGAAACCTTAAAAATGGAAAGTATCAACAAAGGACAAAGTTATGAACTCTTACCTTTTTCTGGATGGTTCTATCACTTGTGTCAACATCAACATAATAACCAGCCTGATGGATCCGATTCCGAACCTACAAAATTGCAACAATAGCTTTATCCATGACTTAAGATTAAATAATACTGTAACCCTTAGTACATCTCACTCGAGCATTTTGTTTATATTGCTCCAGTGCAAACTTCCTGAAGGGGAACAACAAATGTTCCTAGAACCTTAAAGTGAGCAGCCAATAAAAAACAAGGAAAGCATAATATCAACCTACCTCCAGAGCATAAGGTTGGGATTTGTCTGAGACAGGGCAAACAATTGCCTGACGTGGACTAAGCCAGAAGGGCCATTTTCCTTTGTAGTGCTCCAACAGTATAGCAAACATACGCTCAACAGAACCTAAAATAGCTCTGTGTATCATAACCGGTGTCTCCCTCTTTCCTTCTTCACCCTCTGCTGAGTAATACAGCTCAAAGCGAGCAGGAAGCTGAAAATCAAGCTGCAACAACAGTATTTTTCAAATGACCGTGTTAAACGGAAACAAAACACAACAAAATAGCAAGAGGTGCAACTGAAACAAAGTGATCATCAGATACCTGTAATGTTGCACACTGAAATTTTCTGTTCAACGCATCAGATACACTGATGTCTATCTTTGGTCCATAAAATGCACCATCCCCTTCATTTAACTGTATAGGCAACTAACAGAGTAAGTATCCAGACACAAACAAGAAAGTCAGGGGCACCTAAAGTGCTGCTTAACAAAACACAAAACAGATAATGGACCACAACAAGAATCCACCAATCACAAAAATTTCCCATTCTAGTTCATGTCCATGGTGAATGGGTGGTGTAGAAAATGGCTAGCGGGTCCAATACTATCCATTCAGGTCAATAAGCTAAACCATTTTAAAAACACGGCTACTAAGCTTCATCAAGTTTTGAACCTGGTTTGGACTGAGCTAAGCATAAGGTAAAAACGTTGTACCTGCCAGGGCTTGCCGGACTCATTTAGTGCTTCTGTCAGAGCAGCCTCAGCTTTCTCCCATGTTGCCACGTCTCCAAGGTATTTTTCTGGCCTCTACAACACAAACACCAATACAAATGTTGTACAACACATCAAATTTGAATTCCACATCCTTAGGCAATAAAGTCAAAAGGTTCATGCTTTAAGCATAAGGATCAAGAAGCTTACTGTTGATAACTTCAGATCAAAAGTGAAGCCAAATATATCATAGGTATACTGGATGAATTCTAAGACACCCTTGACTTCATCTTTTACCTGACATAGAAGCACTATATGTCTTACAAACAAAACAAAGCCAAGAAAAAAGAAAAACAAAAATATCTGCAATTTAATTAAGTTCAACTCACTTGGGACTCCCTGCAAAAGATATGAGCATCATCCTGTAGCATAGTTTGGACGAAAACTTGTCAGAAAATTAACAGCTAGGTTTAAGCTAAAATAAAGGCATTGAAAGTATACCTGCTGGAATCTCCGTACACGTGTTAATCCAGTCAGTGCACCACTGGCCTCATTCCGATGCAAAACACCAAAATCAGCCAGTCTAAGTGGAAGTTCTTTGTGATCAAGGTTCGAAAGAAAAAACACAAATGAACGAAGTTCAGACAAAGTAAACACAAGTGCTTAGAATAAAATAAATAATATGTCAGACAAAGTATTGGTCCAAAAATGTTAGACAAAGTACAGTGCAAAAATGTCAGGCCAAGGAAAGTGTGTTAATACTACTTTATACAGTGAATTTCCTATTAAGCAATTCAAGTGAATAACAGGTCAAGAAATTTTTATTAAAAAGCATACCTCTATAAGAGCGAACCCTATGTTGAAACATTAAACAATGGCCGGGGCAATTCATTGGCTTCAATCCAAATTCCTGTTTCTCAATCTGCAAGGCAAAAATGCAATATCCAGTAAGTTAAGCATCGTCTTGTTGAACAACCCTGTAGTAGTCTCATGTTTAAAGATAGTCATGTTCATTTACATGAATACTACTCAATGAAAATCTTAATCATCTACATTGAGTTCCATACTATTATTTCCATATTGTTTATTAGCCAAGCAAGAGACCCCTTCATGACCACAGCTATACAAAGTTCCCAAGAAAATAATCAGACAAGTTTTGTTGGCACCAGATTAGCTGTTAAGAGATTAATATGTATGTAGCCAATATTTGGTATCCATCCATACACACAAAAATACAAATAGTAAATAAATAAAATGTACATTTTCAAATCTGTGTATTGATCTTATTTTTATTTCTGCTATTAATTTGGCTTTGACAGTTCGTTTACTAGTTTAATCATAAAGGTGTTTCAATATAAATAATCACAATGGCATAATGTCAAAACTCACCTCGAAAACAAACATATTCTCTTTGTAATTTGCAGCATGACCAGATGTTTCCCAAAGTTGCATATTGTACACGTTTGGTGATATAACCTACCAAGGAAAAGTAATTTAGGTGCAAATGATTTAAGATTAATAGGATGATATAAAAACTGAAGATTAACTGCCAACCTCGTGATAGCCTCTCTCTATGTATTGATTTTGTATAAATGTCATTAGTTTCTTATATATACGAGCACCATTAGGGAGGAAGAACCAACTTCCTGGGCTGAACTTGACAAGAAGAGATAATCAAATGAAAATCATGGGGAATCTTGATCACTTATACAATGAAGAAATATTAGCTCAAAACATACCTAAGTGGGTGACAGAAAAAGAGCTCCTGCTTTGTACCCAACAGTCTATGGTCATATTTTTTTGCTTCTTCAAGCTTCTGGATATATAGCTGCAGAAAAAGTAGATGTTGGTAAGAAAATGAAATAATTCAAGACCAATGTCCAGCAGCTTTCACTCCTTTTCAATCACCACTCACAACCTCAACCATGGGCTTAGTCAAGTTGGCTAGAGCGGATGTGCTCCCCACTCTGCACCCAAGTTCGAATCCCCCTACCCGTAGTTTAGATTAGATTAAAGTAGAATATCACTTGTATAAAAAATAAAAATAAAAAAACATATCACAATTCACAACCTAACAACTTCTCAATTTCAATAAATATCATCAAACCTGCCACCTATTTTGACTTTGATAATTGAATTTCCATATGAGGGACTAGAGCCACCAGACTCAAGTTTAAAAGATAGCAACAAAATATTTCAGATTCTACTATGCAGGGATGTTTGGTTAACTAGAAGGCAACATCCTTTTGCCTTCACACATCTAAAACCTTTTTCCTTTCATTGAACTGCATTCTCTAAGCTATATCCAATCCTATGCTGAAATTATATTCTGAGTTAGGATTGAGATTAATTATCCATACTTCTTTTTTCTGTATACAATTTGAGGAACTGGTGCATCTATGCATACAAGGAACTTCCAATTTTAACAAGACAGAAATTTAACCGAAGTGGCTGATACAGGTAAGAAAGCAGATAAGAAAAACCAAAACCATATAAAAGGTCAAAATAAAATATCACACCTGCAAACTTTTCTTATCCGGATATGATATTCCATAAACTCTCTGTAAACTTTCACGATCTTTATTTCCCCTCCAGTACGCTGAAGACGCCTGAAATTACATATTCATAGGTTAAATATACACACAACACAACACATGCAAACAAGATGCAAATACAACCTGCATCACTAAAATTTCGTGCAAACACATACCTTCAAACATGCAAAAGCTTTGACAAAGGATGTATTTGGTATATGGGGCCCACGACACAAGTCAACCAACGGGCCACATCTATACACAGTGATAGTTTTGTCTGCCGGAAGATCATTGATGATTTCAACCTGATTACAGTTGGTGAAAACAAAAACATATCTGAAATTGATTTTGAGTATGGAAGGCGTACAAGAAAAGCAGATAAAAATCATATTTATCTGTAAGACACAAAATCAACAGCTTCACTTACCTTGAATTTATTATCAGAAAAAATCTCAAGTGCCTGTTCCCTTGATACTTCAATACGCTCAAAAGGCTGTTTGTCCTGGGGATAAAGATACAACCAGTCAAGGAACTACAACAAGAAAGAGCAATATATTGAACATCTTATGAATCTGCAATCAGTCAAGGAATCTCAACAGGAAAGAGAAAAATGTTGAAACACCTTATCAATTTACAGTCAGTCGATGAGCAAGAAATTCCTCCATACAAGAAGTATAAATTAACTTTTCTACAAAGAGAAAAAAACCAATACCTTAACACCCTTCTCTGCTGCTGATACAATTTCCTTGAAATGTTCATCATTCAAGCCCAAATCACCATAAAATGCATCATAATAGAAACCCTGTTATTGAATTTCATAAGGGACCCACCAAATGAGTAATCCAGAAACTGATAGCATGGAATGATATCTATACAAATGTATCACCAAGACTAAGATCACAAGATTGCAATATCCAAGTAATAAAATTACACATGAAAACAACCACATAAGCACATAGAATTCCACCCAACATATTGGTCAACCAAAGAGGAAAAAAAAGTACAGAAACATGAAAGGTGCATTGCGTACTGAAATTGAAAAAGAAGAACTTTTACTGAAATGTGGGTACTAGAAACTAACAAAGAACAGTAACAGAAAGCAATAATCTCCAAGACTCGATTACTTTTCATCCACATATTTACAGTCTTAGAAGAAACAGAATTAGCATAATCTAGAAAGTAAAACCAATTGAAAAAAAATGATATAATAACAAATAATGAAGCAAGAGCTGTAGTGTAGTGCAATTAAACGAAAAGACATAATGATAATAAACTAGTCAAATTACTCAAAAACTCAAAGTAAACGACCATGTTAATATAGCCAAGGATAAAGATAGATAAATCGAACCTCTCCTCTAGTAGTGCACGGACCGATGCAGAGCTTGCATCCATACTCAACCTCAAGAGCCTGCACCGTAATCAAAATTCAAAAACATTATCAATCTCCAATATCATCCACTAAACCACAATTTAAATAACTCTCTGCACCTGTCCGAGAATGTGAGCACTAGAATGCCAGAAAGTATCACGTCCTACATCGTCTTCAAATTTGAAGATCTTAAGCGTACAATCGCCCTCCAAAGGCCTGTTCATGTCCCACAGAACCCCATTGACCTCAGAAATCAAAGCATTTGAAGCCAAACTCTTCGAAATCTCCCTGGCAATGTCAAACGGCGAAGTTATCCACCTCTTTCCTTCCTTCTCCTGCCCGCCCGGCAATGTTATCCTAAAAAAACCCCACAAATGAATCAAAATGCAAGACATATATACATATACTTGAGCAAAAAACAGAAACAAAGAGAAAGACAGAGACTTTGAGTTAGGGTTTAGGGTTTAGGGCTTACTTGATGGGATCGGAGGGGAGGGACTGGAGGTGAGCGCGCTGTTGGGCCTGGATGGCCTCGAAGAGCTTAATGCGCTTCGGAATTACGGCGGCGAGATAAGTGTCGTCTTTAGGGTGGGGCACCATGGCGTGGTTGCTTCTATACAGAAGAAGAGGACGAAGAAGAAGAGGAGCTGAGAGTGAATAAGAAGAGCTGCTGTAGCAGTTACGGCGGAGAAGAAATGAGAAAGCAGCTGTCCAGGTTTTAGAACTCAATTGCATATGGATATTGTTTGGGCCTCCTCTCACAGGTTGGCCCTTCTTTCTTATATTCTCAGGGCCAGCGTGGATATCAAGCAAATTAGGAATGATTTGATTTTGAGGAGTTCAGGTGTCTCTCCTCTCTGGACACCCAAAGTCAAAACTAAGGACCGTCTAGTAACGTTTCAGAAAATAAAAATCAGAAAACAAATTTGCATTTAAAATATTTGAGAATATGTCTAGTAGTTTAATTGTAAAATAGTTTCAGAAAATAAAAACAGTGAAACGTGTATGTATGGTAGTACAATTTTGATAATAAACTAGAATGCCAACAAAAAAATTTCATCTTTTAATAATTAATAAAAGTAAAACAAAACTGTACCAAATAAATTAAGAAAGTCTCGCCTTCTCTCTCTTCACTTTCTCTGTCTAAATCTAAACAACTCAGGTCTTTTTTTAATCTTCTTTTTTTCTCATTATCAAAGCTGCACAGTGATATCAAAATTCATAGGTTTCTTTTATTTTTGTGGTTGAATGAAAAAAATCAGATTTCTTTTTCATCGGAACAATATGAGAGGTGGTTTCTAACAGGGCAATCCTTTTATGCTACAAGTGGTGCCACCGCATAAGGTCCCCAATTTTTGAGGGTTTCTGAAAAGAAAAAAAAAATACTTTATAGTATATATATTAATATTATAAAAGCTATATATACTCTAGCGTACAGCACATTGACCCAAAAACGTATTTTGGTGAAGCTAGTTTCTAGCACATATCCTTTTGTACAAGGCCTAGGTTTGAGTAGGGGCGTTGTCATTGTATTCGTATTTTGATTTGTGATTGTTATTACTTTCTAATTGATGATGAATTTTAGTTATTAAAAATTGATTTATGACATTAAGTCATGGTTTAAAAAAAATATAGTATTTTCATATTAGATTATGTGAATGCTCCAATTTAATTTTCGCACAAGGCCCTCAAAATCTCAGGACCGGTCATGGTTCCTAATGACTAAAGAGACAAGAAGAACACATAAAAATAATAATAATAGTAACACTTTCCATGAGTTTAGCTTTCTTGGTCAACAAGGAAAATCAGAAAATATATACTACATTGTTTATTTTACGTAATGGCCAAGCAAAGTCCTATATTCAACTAGAGATTTTGGCGTGTATGCAAACTTGAGAATTGGGTGTTCAAGGAGCAACAACGGATACATTTGGTGGTCTAGTAAGAGGACCAAACTGGGCCGTTGGCTCATATCCTCCATGCTAATTAAAACAGTTCCCAGCCATTCCAAAACCCCTCCACTCGAGGCCAGCAACTCCTGAACCATAAGGGCATGTTTGTTACACCTTCTAGGCTTGGATTGGACTGTCTTCACACATACACTTTCTCCTGGAAAATAAAAAAATAAAATTTCTTCCACTCAAAACTAAAACAAAACAAAATTAATGTCCTCTTCTTTCGCTTGAAAAAGCTTTCGATAGCTAGAAGCTTTCCCATAAAAAGAATATGTAACCCTGTATCGATAGATGGGAGTTCCCCCAACAGTGGAGAAGAGGAAAACCCCTATCTCGAATGAAGAGGAGGGCAGCTTCGGCGGGACCTAATTCTTTTTTTTTTTTTTTATAAACCAAACATACTAATATTTAACTTTATCAAATGAAAACATTAAAAAATTGATTTGTGATTGTTATTACATGCTAATTGATGATGAATTTTAGTTATTAAAAATTAATTTATGATATTAGTAGTTTCATATTAGATTATGTGAATGCTCCAATTTAAATTTCGGACACAGCCCTTAAAATCTCAGGACGAACCCTGATTCTTAATGACTAAAGAGACAAAAAGAACACATAAAAATAATAATAACAATAATAATAACACTTTCAATGAGTTTAGCTTCTTGGTCAACAAGGAAAATCTTCTACATTGTTTATTGTACGTAATGGCCAAGCAAAGTCCTATATTCAACTAGAGAATTGGCCGTGCATGCAAACTTGAGAATTGGGCGTTCAAAGAGCACCAAGGGGGATACATTTGGCGGTCCAGTGAGAGAACTAAACTGGGCCGTTGACTCATATCTTCCATGCAAAATAAGCATCGAATTGGGCCTCTTTCTATCTCTTTTTCGGCCGTTCGTTCTTTGTCTTAATACAGCCTAAACAATATTCTCAGCAATTAGGCCCACCTTCTTCTACACCTGAGTTGGGATTAACAAATCATCGATGCATATATCATAAAGGATCATTTGGGGCTGCTTCTTTAAAAAGCACTTCTGCTCATAAATACTTTTATTATAAAGATGTTGAAACTTTCATTAAAAAAAATGAAAATGCTTCCTGAATAAGCACAGAAAATGCTTCTATGACCTATAAGCAATTGTAGATCATTTTGTTAAACATTGTCAAAAACGCTTTTGGTGGTCAAAAAACGCATCTAGCCCTTCCAAAAGCACTTCCCAAACATACCGTTAAAACCATTCATTTGTGCATCATACCAAAAAAAAAAATTTATCAATCAAATTATACATCATTTAGTAATCCCCATGTATCAAACAAATTAACAGTCCTGATAACAATTAAGATACTCATAATAAATCGTCAATTGATTTGATACATGGCATTGATATGGATGATCCATTAATCATAATTGAGGTGAATAGAGGCGGCGCGCCTATATATATATATATAATATTTTTTTGGTAAGGTAAGGTAAAATCTCGCTACATATGTGACGTGAGAAAGGTAATGATGAGGCCCAACATGAACAAAACGGGAAAAATAGACCAGTGCACTGTAATTAACAGACTAAAAAACCCAAAAGAGTTGCAGAATTAGGACAGACATGAGATGGGGTTAATAATAATAATAAACGATCATATCATATGCTTATGCATGCCCTGCACTGAACTTCACCACCAAATCACAAACCAACCAACCAAGCAGCCAAAGTCGGGTTGTTGTCATGGCGTAAGTGGGTCTGAGTCTCTAGAGGAGGGCTTCATAACAACAACAAGAAGAAGAAACGGACTACATAAATAAGAACGTGAAAATGGAGGAGGTACATGTGCAAGCATGTGCGTTCCGTTCCCACCACAACGCCAGTCCAGCTAAGAAGAAACCAAATTGCAACGGCACCACCCACTTTATATGTATTTCACCCTACATATACAATCATCCTTCATCACACACTTTTCAGTTTTGGCAATGTCATTGGCTACCCCATCAAACCAGCTCATCACCCTAAGTTATAAGCTACAAAAGTTAAGAGCATCCACAATGACGCTCTCTATTTCTTAGCTAAAATTTGGCTAAGAATATAAGAAAGCTATTTTAAGAGCTCTCTGAAAAATTTCAACTCCAACCTTACTCCCTAATTTAGAGAGTCATAAATGCTATAATTCTTTTTTGATTAGTCCATCTCTATTAAAAAATAAAATAAAAAATGGTTAACATTAAATAAATGTTTGAAATACTCAATAAATAAAGCAGCATTAAATTATAGGGAGCCACTAGGAGTCCTTTCTCTCTCTTCAGATTTAGGAGCTCCTAGAGGACTCCCTATTTTAGGAGGTGGATAGAGAGCGTGGTTAGAGTTTCATTTTTATCATTCCTCCCTAAAATTTATCTAAGGAGATGGTTTAGGGAGCTCATTGTGGATGCTCTAAGCTAGCCACATAGCTAGCTAGCTAGCTCTTGCTAGACAAACAACCTCTTTTCAAGCCCCTCGCTAGAAACTTTTCTATCAACGTTTTATTATCTTCGTCTCTCTTTATTTCTCTTCTCGCGTCACCTATTAGAGGAGGAGAGAGATATAAAGATAGAAAGTCGAGACAATAAAACAAAGATAGGGAAGTATTTCTCCCTCAACCAACCACTCTAAGCCACTAGCTAACTAGGTCTCCATACACTTCTATAGCTTCTACAATAATATTACATGTACCCTACCACACTCATATGGTTTGTAATATAATTATCTGGGTCTGAGGTCCCCTACCCTCATCGCGCCTCTGCATGTGGCTTTGTGTTTTTTGTTTTTCCGGAGTTTACCACCATCACATGTCTTCGATCATCTCTCTCTCTCTCTCTCTCTCTCTCTCTCTCTCTCTCTCTCTATCTCTGTCTCTCTCTCTCTCTCTCTCTCTTATAACCTTGTTTCAATGGAACATGGTGTGTCTACAGTTCATTAAACTATACATCCGGCAACACAGCGATCTTCTGCTATCTAACAATGTCAATCAAGACACCCTCATATTCATACTCGTTTAATTGTCGCTCGCTTGATTAATTAGTGAGCCCAATGTTAGCAGCACACACACATATACATGCGACAAATATTAATTCTGCAAAATCAGTAGGATGACATGAAATCCCCATTTCTACAATATTTTTGTGACTCAAAAACATCCATCTGTAACAAAATGCAATGAGTGATAGATATATGACCACATGCATATACATGGTGGTGCGTGGCAGCGTGAGCGGCAGCCGGCCACCAAATTGACCTCCAAAAAGCAAGTCAAAGCTTTTGGTCGTGATTTATGTAGCTATAAATCATAATAACTTTTATTCTTGCACAACTTTTCAGTCCATTCATGCATGCATGCACGCATGCATATGCTTCGTCTTAGGCGTTTCGGCAACTACCAACACCTGCATATGTCGTCTTTCAGGGGCGGAGCTAACCGTACACTTGAGGTTGTCATGGCCCTTCAACCTCTGTAAACCCAACCCATGCCTATAAACTATATACATCGATGCCAGCAAGCATGCATGTGTTAAATTATTGGGTCAGCGACAATGCATATGATTTCTTCCATCGATCGATCCCATCATTTTCTTCAACCCAACTCAACCGACGAGCCACGCCACATGTAACATATATCTGATCAAAAATCTTAACGTACGTACATATATATGATCACAAAATACCATATGCCTTAATTTTGCATTAATGTATGTGAAGGTACGTGGAGATGTCATTTATGTCCTCATCATATATACCCTCGCATGGGCCTGGAAATTTCTGAGTCTGCATGTGTATATATAAGGGGACCGCTAGCTCATATATACATATGCTAAAGCAAAAGCAGTTTGTGTGCCACTTTTTCTTTTCATCCAAATTTGTTTTTATGCAATCCTTAGGGGCTCCCCTAAATTGGGACCCTTTTTTTTCTAGGGCAGCCTTGGTGTACACACACACACACACTAGTGGCCAACATCCATCCATGCGATATAATCATAATGCTTAATTTATTATATCATTTCAAAACTTTAGGCACACTTGTTAATTTTACTTCGACAATTTATTGATAACAACTAGATGCATGTATTAATATTATACACTTACGTGTGATGCAGGTGCACCCATATAATTCCATAAACCTCTTCTTTTTTTTCTTTTTCTTTTTTAAATTATAAGATTGTATTCATAATTCAGCCAACCCACAAATGGCCATTATAATAACGGAGCGAATCAACATCAATTAAGACAATCTGGTGCACCTCTGCTAACGATCACGCAAGATTGAAGAAAATCTGGCATAGGCATCCCAATTAAGATTACAAACTCATAATATATTTTTTTAAAAAAAATATAAAACTTGAAAAAACCAAGTCATAACAATACAAATAAAACTCTCACAAAGGAGAAATGAAAAGCTCTCACAAAGGAAAGACGGAAACTACACAAAGAACCCAAAGAGTCTCTGTGACTTATTCCAAACATAAAGAAACTGCAAAAAAAATAGTGGTGGAGATCCGACCTCGAAACGCAAGTAGAGATCAGACGCCGATACGCAGCCGCCTATGATGGTTGGAGGAAAATCATAACAAAACGAAAACAAATAAGGAAAACCTTTTGTCTTTGAAAATGAGGGAAGAAGAGAGGGAGGAAGAACAGTGGCTTCCTCCCTCCTCAAAGTGAAAACGACTCTAGGAGTGTTTTTTAGAAGAGAGAGGGCTAGAGTTTTTGGCTGGTTTTACACTTTGGGTCTATAATTGCAGTTTTGAGCAATTTTCCTTCCATAAGCCTCTTTTAAAAACTCTGATCTAGAAGAAAAAAAAAACCATTATCTTATACTTTTAATGTATCAATTATCATTTTAGCGATCAACTTCTCTCATAATGATATTTATACTACCTAATATCATCATAATATCTGCTAGTATCATAAAAATTATAGTGATACATATAACAAGAATAATCGTCACTAAATATTTAACATGCTATGTTATTAAATCGTTAAACAACAAATTCGTATAATAATAATCTACCGGATTTTTCATATGAAATTATTTCCGAAAAATTATTAATGCAATTGGTATAAAATTATTCTACTCCCATTATTAGGAACATTGGATAAGTTGGCAAACGATCGTGCCCATAATATCTTGCTTGCTGCTGCCGTTGATAGCTGATTTCAATCATCATTACCTAAGAAGAAAAATATCGTTTCTCACATAACCTATGTTTCCCCATCTACCATAATCCATTTGGAAAACAAGAAGATCCATCGCCAAGACAAAGAGGAGGAAACATGCCCTATTGGGCCCAACCACGTTACATGATACAAAATTATGGGGGAAATTATCCATTCCCATTGGTTACATTTCTCAATTCAAACCGTCTTTGCCAGCCAATATTTTATTTTTATATAATATTTCATTATTGTACTAATTTATCTCACCTTAAAGCAAATTTATTACCAAATTAAATCCAACGCTTAAATTAAACCTACCTCCCTCCCAAGTTGTATGAAGTGGACCCCATCCACTAAGATTTGATCGCATCACATACAAACACCGTGAGTGCGAGTGCAAGTGCAGGTGCAGGTGCAGGTGCAGGTGCAGCTAAGATCTCTCCTGGAACCCAGTTGGACAACACCTTTAAATTCCTGCAGTGGGGCCCGGGTGATATCAAAATACTGTGGTAGATTATGAGCCGTCACATATGGGGTTTGCCCAGAAAAATGAGACGTGGATGATCAGATCCGAACTCGTGTGCGGAGGGCAACTGTCGGGATTCGGGGATAGGAGGGACAGATACGGTTGTAAGCGTGTGAGAGAGGAGAATGATACGAAGGAAGAGGGTAGCGAGCTGTCAGACACGTGCGTGGGTCTTTGAAGGGTAAAACAAAAGTGGGGCCCAGAGGCCGTTTCCCATAGGCAAAACGACAACAAAAGAATTGTGCTTGTGAGAGAAAATTCAAAAGCGGGTTGCGTGACCCGACCCGTAAGTACCAAAAAGCCGAATTATACGAACAAAACATGAATGGCTCGGCTCACATGGCCCCGTCGTATTGAATTGAACTGAACCCCCTAAACACTCCATAAGCTTAAGCTAGTAGCTAGCGCTAGAGCCTAGAAGCAGCATTTGTAGCATAGAGAGCGTTATATATAGATAGCCCCCTCCTCTTCCCATCCTCCACCGTCTCTCATTTTTATAACCAAACATTTACAGCAATATTATTCACAAACACCACACAACTCAGCTTAGACTACCCACAATGAATAATTTTATGAGTAATTATAATGGGTTGAAGGGGCATTCTTCTTCTGGGATGAAGATGAAGATCAGGAGGAGGCGGAGGCAGAGGCAGAGGCAGAGGCAGGTGGGTGGTCGTGGTGGCCGCAGGTCAACGGTGCAAGTGAAGGTGAAGAAGCTGCAAATGTTGATTCCAGGAGGGAGAGGGTTGACGGCAGACCGGCTTTTTCTTCAAACCGCCGACTATATACTTCAGTTGAGGTTGCAAGTTAACGCTTTGCAAGCGCTTTCCAAGATTTACAAGCTATGAGATGAGGAGTCTACAGTCTACTACTTGTGATGCCTGCATTTCGATCTTGCCTACTTAATTATGTTATATAATGGTAACATATTGTATGTTTCTTTCTCTTAGTTTTTCCCGGGCATCTCTCTCTCTCTATAATATTCATCATGATTATGACTCTCTCTCTCTCTCTCTCTCTCTCTCTCTCTCTCTCTCTCTCTCTCATTTCAGCAGAGGGGATAATACTTATCTCAACTCAATAACTGAATTTAGGAACCTCATCCATGAAGGAGAGCTAGAATAATTCTCATAAATATATTACTCTTGCTTTCTCTTTGGCTAGCTATAAGCTAACAACAAATTCAGGAAGATTAATTCGAAATCATATGCATGGGAGGCATCATATTGCACAAAATTATTACATGTACTATAAGTTGAATCAATGAAAACTGCGGTTTTTTTTTATTGGAATTCGGGCTTTTTGAGAGTTTCGACTGCTTTGGATATACAATTCTCCAATCCGCTACTTCGGTGGTCAATTAATCCGAAAGTTATAGTTTTGGCAAACTTAAAATCTAGTGCTATATTTTGAGATTTATGTGTAAGTTTTGACCGTATAAAATACAAGTTTCTATTTTACCGATTTGGGGTAACCTGGAAAATATAATATATGGAGGGCCCAAATCAGAACAAAACAAAATGAAAAGATAGAAAGATTTTGAGGCTATTTTTTGTTCCCCAGTCAACAAGTCACTTGGAAAGTAAACAAACTCAACATACATTTATAGTTTATTTATGGTGGATCTCAGGCAAGAAAGCAGTTGGGAAGTTAGCATCTCATTGTTGGTTGTAATATCCGCCACAATCCCTTCACTAATTAATTTTCCAAAACTTAGATTAGATTCATCTATCACCGACATTCTAAATTATTCTAATGTACGTGAATTGAGATAACTTGTTTTTCACCCTATAAACTGCAAACAAAAAGTGGATGAAAATTAATTCAGATCTGAGAGACCACCTGCAGATGGACACAAAGGGAAGGACAACTATAGTCCTTTGTTTGTCACGTAAACTGAAAGGAGGAGAGAATCTCTCAATTTAAGCCACCATATCGTGGTATGTACCAGTTAGCATATGTTTGGCTAAAAACATACTAATTCTGACCAAGCAACGTGTGTCCCATGGCCTACCTACCGGCTTCATTTCTAGCCATATATATTATGTACTGAGAGACTTCATTCATTCGTTTTCAGATATGTATAGCTAGGGGTGGCATTTTAAACCGAAAAACCGAAAAACCGCAAAAACCAACCGATAATTTACCGTAATGAAACCGCAATCGCGGTAAACCGAACCGCATTTGCGGTATTAAGAACCGAACCGCATTTGCGGTTGCGGTTGCGGTATTTGATTTTCAAAACTTGCGGTTACCGCAAACCGCAAAGTATAGCCACACGGATGATGAAGTTGAATTTTACAAGGAAATAGAACATATGACAACTTGTAAGTAATTAGTTTATTTATACTAATGTTATTTATGCTTCTTCTTATAATAAAATGTACTACACTATGTTGTTTTATTTGTAAATAACATTGGTGCTCAAACAACACAACGGGGTTCTTCAAATCCACTCACCACCAACACTTGAGTTTGTAACTTTAGTTTGTAACATTGGTGCATTGCATTTTCCTTTTAGTTTGTAACTTTAATTAACTTTGAATTGAATTTTTCTTTTTTGTTGTAACTTTAATTCATTTTGCTTTGTATTTTCCTTTTGGTTTATAACTTTAAAGGATTTGGAATTGGAATGCTTGAGAAGTTTAACTTTAATTGGAATGCTTGAAATTGTAACTTTAATTTTCTTAGGTTGTGAATGCTTGAGAAGTTGATGAGATTGTGAATTTATATATGTTTGAGAAATTGAGGTTGTGTATTTATTTATTTAGGTTGTGAATTTATATTTTGTATAGCAAGCAACTTCATCTTCCACTTAGAAATCAAATACCATTTCAAGGCTTTTCTGCATTATTAATTCTCGAGAAGCATATGTGGCTTAAGTCAGTTGGTCAAGGCCTTGCTTCCGAGTTCAAACCTCCCTCCATGCATTAGATCTAGAGTAGCTTGTCGCTATTGTTAAAAAAAACTAATAAAAAAAACATTAATGATAATTGTCTGAGATATGAGATTCAAGGGCCCATTTGATAATCATTACAATTTTAGTTTTTAGTTTTCATTTTTTGTACTAGAGTATAGAGGAAAATGAAAGTGAGAATGAGAGGGGAGGAGTAACAAAAGTGAAAATAATTTTAAATAGATTTCAATTTTTTGTTTTTGTTTCACTTTTGTTACTACTCCCTCTCATCCTCTCCTCTCATCTTTCCTCTCAATCCCATTGCCATTCTCATTCTCACTTATATTCTCCATCTTCTTCCTCTATACTCTAACACAAAAATTGAAAACTAAAAACTAAAATTGAAATGGTTATGGAACGGACTCTAAGCATACAAATTTAATGTAATATGCATGGAATTTGTTATATGGGGTTTTTTTTAATCTTCTTTAGGGTTAAGTACAGAACATAGTAAAAAGGCAAGATTTCCTGCTGCATATGAAGGTGAAATTCATTAATATGCGATGGGATGCAGAAACAATTTAAGTGTTAGTTGAAGAGGATGGACCCTGTTGGACTATCAAAGGGAACCTTTGACTACCAGTCTACCACCACTCCTATTTATATCATGAAAATCTTAACAGGACAAACTGAAGAGTCTGCAACAGCTGGCTGGTTGTTGTTCATATCCCTTACGTTTTGGAGATGGGAGGACAATTATTGTCAATAGGCCCTGATTTTTTTATTGACTTATTTTGATATCTTCTTCTACAATAAGCACCGATTTGATTTGTAAATTTTTTAGCAAAAGATCTCGACTTGCCATTAGTAAATTTTTTAGCAAAAGATATTGACTTGCCATCGGCGGTCGTAACTTGACTTGCAAATCAACAGTCTTAACTTGTATTAAAAATAATAATAATAATAATAATAATCTTTGAAGAGAGTCAGTAAATGGGCTTTGAACCACATTGGACCCAATTGAAAACAGACAACCAAAAGTCCAATGGACTCAAACCCCATACCCCTCTAATTATATAAAAAAAACATAAAAAGTCCAATGAACCAACTATTTTTGGAACCACAAAGGAAGTACCAAAAGTCCAAGTTCCCAAATTTGCACCATAAAAATCCCAACATGTGTATGAGAAAATTGGCAAAATCTAAGAATGTCCACGCCTAATCTACCAAACTGGCTCTGCGCACACGTATAAGGCCGCTGTCACTGTTATTGACCTTTTTACCCTTCGACTTGCTCTTTTGAAGCTGCCAGCCCACTTTTACTAAAATTTCTGCATCCAGTTCCAATATAAAGAAATTGAAACCCCTCAAATGAGTACCGCCCAAATTTTATTTTATTTATACATCACTGCAGCACTGTCCAAGACCAACACAAGACTCATCAAGCACATGACAAATGGGCTCCATTAATGGCAGATTTTCCAGAGTTGAGGTAGGTACACTGCAAACTGGACAACTCTAAAGTAAGTTATTTGTTTATGTTCTTGCATACCACCAGTACCTTGGCTTCATGTCAAAAGTGAAAACACCGAGGTGGTGTTTCTGGTACCAATAATAGCCTTCTAGAGCCGTGGTTTAAGTTGCAAGTCTGGGTCAAAGTCTTGTTCTTTTTTGCACATTGTTGACTAAATCTCAATTGGGTTTGTTGAGAGAGAAGAAATAATGTGCCTGTTGCTTCTTCACTTCAAAGTATGAGTTGGGTTTGATCTGAATGCAAGCAAGGAAGCTGTTTTCTTTAGCTTACAGAAAGGTGAAAGTGTGTTTGGTTTCTAAGAAAGTCCTAAAATTTGATGGTGAATCTAGTGTGCCACTATCCTAAAATGTCTTGGAATCAAGCTCAAACCAGGCAAAGAAATGATTTTCTGACCAGCTATCCTGGCTCTCGTTTGCTTTCCTCTTCTCTTTCTTCTTCTTCTTCTCCTTCACTGCCATACAATAGTGACTACCAAAGACACTCAAACCCATCATCATCCTCTGGTAGTAAAATAAGCCCATCAGTTCTTTTTATCATAATTATTCTAGCTGTTATATTTTTCGTATCTGGTATCCTTCACTTGCTTGTTAGATTTCTCACAAAGCATAGATCTTCGTCAGTATCTGAATCTAACGGATACCCAGAACTCTCTGGGTCTGAAGTTTATCAGAGACAATTACAGCAACTCTTCCATCTTCATGATTCTGGCTTAGATCAAGCTTTTA
>NC_024127.1:18073372-18119583 GCF_000346735.1 Prunus mume
CCAGTTTGTCTGTGTGAGTTTTCTGAAAAGGACCAGTTGAGATTGCTCCCCATGTGTAGTCATGCTTTTCACATTGATTGCATTGACACATGGTTACTGTCTAATTCAACTTGCCCGCTTTGTAGAGGGACCCTGTACACGCCAGGGATTGCCATTGAAAACCCAGTCTTTGATTTTGATGATCTAAGGGAAGAAGATGGTTCTTTGGGCAATGAAGGAAGTGTTCTTACTGGCCAAAAGTCTGCAGATAATGAAAATGGTGGTGAGAAAAAGGTATTTTCTGTGAGACTTGGTAAATTCAGAAGCACAAATGATGAGGGAGATGGAGGTGGAGGTGGAGGTGGAGGAGCAGCAGTGGAGAGAGCAGAGGGAGAGACTAGCAGTAGTAGTTTGGATGCAAGGAGATGTTACTCAATGGGATCATACCAATATGTGGTTGCTGATTTAGAGTTGCAAGTGGCTTTGAGGCCCAAAAGAGCAGCTGCTGCTGCTGGAAGTGGTGATAGTGTGAGGCTTGTGAAAGGGAGAGCTGGACAAAATGGGAATTCCCACTGTGATGGTGATGCAGAGGGGAAAAAAATTAACAGTGGAAGTAAAGGTGAAAGCTTTTCTGTTTCCAAAATTTGGCTATGGCCTAAGAAGGGTAAATTTCCAAATTCTTCAGAAACCCATATGGGCGCTTCCTCTGTTACTGTGGGTTTGCCATGGAGTGATAGATCTGAGGTTACATGAAGTTATTCACTGTGCTATGTACTTTCTGCAATATATCAATGAATCTATTTAATTTTTTCAAAGCAAGAAAAGAATTTTTGGCTTTTGCTTTCTTCTGGACTTTTATTTTCTTTACTGCCGTGCAGCTCCTGTTCTACGAAACTTTTATCTCAAGCGGCAATGCACTTTATCTTTTCAGAAAAATAAATAAATAAAATTCCATGCAACTTTTACAAATGCTTTTACTTTAGCCTTGTGCCTGGAGTGACAATGCTTCTGTTCAGCATTTCCCATGGTTCTAAAGATTAGATGCGCTGCCTCTAGAGTACACATGTTAGGTTGATAAATGAACTGGTAATCTCCCCCACTTTCCAATGCAGTTGAAACAAACATGGGATCCCATCAAACCATGTGATGCCTTCACTTCACATACATAAAGAGAAAAAGAAAACCTCAACTTCTTTACATGCATTGTTGTTTGTAGGAAATACAGGAGAGTCATATCAAAATGCTGCTTTTTGGCTGCTTTGGTGTCTCTAGAATTTTGCTTTTTGTTAAAATTCCCTTCCCTTCTCTTCTTTTGATCCGGCTTGGAATCCCCTTTTTGGGATGGACAATTTGTGGTGGGATCGTGAAAAGGGTTTTGAGGGACTCTTGTGATTGCGATGAGGTGCGTGCTACAATTGAAACGTTGACAAAAAGCAAGTGGATTGTGGGCACATAAATTCATAATAGAGAAGTGTGCTAGTCCATGGAATTATATGAGAAATGTAACGGTATAATTTCACACTATATCAATGGTTGAAAGTTACTCACATACATACGGAGAACTATCCTTAATAGCATCTCTTCGATACCAGAGTTTTGATTGTTATCCTGGGAAGATTATACTATTCTAGGGAAGTGTTGTACCATTTAACAATTTACTTGTTTTTTTTTTTATGGGAAATACATTATCATTTGGAGACGTACCTAGGAATCAGATGAGTTGGGTTTAGGGTTAAGAGAGAGAGAGAGAGAGAGAGAGAGAGAGAGAGAGAGAGGGGCGCGGGGGGTGTATTTAAATATAATAGAGTGCGCGATATTAGAGCGCTTGATTTAACAATTTACTTGTTTTTTTTTTTATGGGAAATACATTATCATTTGGAGACGTACCTAGGAATCAGATGAGTTGGGTTTAGGGTTAAGAGAGAGAGAGAGAGAGAGAGAGAGAGAGAGAGAGAGAGGGGTGCGGGGGTTGTAATTAAATATAATCGAATGCGCGATATTAGAGCACTTGATTGTGTGAGAGGGACCACAAGGATGTGAAGGTGAGGTTACGGATGATTATTTTGTAGTGTAGGCCACATCATCATTTGCATACTTTCTGATGTTGCAAACTAGAAATAAAATCACTCATCATCTGAAGAAGACTTGGTCTGCGCAAAACGCCACGAAAGAAGGTGAAAAAGAAATCCAGTGATGCATTGGTAGTCGGTGGAGCTTATGATCACAATAATACCAACTCCACAAGATACAAAGCTTTAGGCTCACCCAAAGTCAAACACATTAACAGATAATACCGTCTTTTGTAGACAACTGGTGTTTGATATTTATGGCCATTTGGGGAGAATCCAAGGCCGTTTGCGTTGCGTTTGCATGTGTTGGGTGTACATAAAAATAATCAAATATAAAAATCTAGCATGAATCGTGTCAACTCCTTACCAAATATCATTGACCCAGTAAGCTATTATTTCGATGAAGGTCAGATTCAACAATGAAGGGTGATCAATCAATAATCCCTTCCTTTTTCCTTTTTTTCTTTTGTTGTGTCATAAGTCGAAGAAAGTTACCCAGAAGCACGATGGGAATCAAAATATTTAAAAGGGTGGAATATACAGATGAAAAATACATAACGACAATCAAAGTAAAATCAGAAATGTACTTTCACATTACATATAGAATATAGGATTAACTCAACTTAAAAAAATTGCAAATTTTCTTCGCCAACAACTAAGCAACTGGACAACTGGTTGCATGTTTTTATTTTTTATAATTAAAGGAAAAAACAGAATAGGGAAGGAAGGTGAGATTAAATTAACAGATGGAGTACCATGGAAATGTAAACAAACAAAATTAGCCTTCAATAATGACATTGGTGAAAATTGTTACATTAAATCGAATATATAACTGATTTGCAATTCAATTTGATTCCCAACAACAACTATGATCTCAAACAATAAGGCTAGCGAGCAAATCCAAACTAAAAAGCAAACTATGACCTCAAGATCTCAACATGCAACTAGCTCCCTCCTCTTGTGCATCATAAGCAAAATTTAATTCCCACAATTTCGTACATGAAGAACTTTAATAATGTACATAAACCAGGTACAAGGGGAAGAAAAATGTGGGACAGGGGAGGTATCAAGCCATTGGATAAACCACATACTTCAAACAAAATCAGTCCCAATTGCCACAGGACATGCCACCCCAAATTGAGCAATTTTCTAAGGAAAAGACTCCACTGACGTCGTGGACAGCGAGAAGGAAAACGTATACTTGTGCATCACCATTTTTACCATCTATGAAAACTACTCAGCCTCATAAACCACGAGGAAAATTGCTGATTTGTCCTTCCTCCAAGACATCTTTGTTGTTCATCTTGTAAGCTATTCTTATACGCATGACAAGAGATTTCTGAAAAGATGTGAAGTTTGTAACTATCCACTACATCCACCAAATAATTAAGGGGAAAAGAAAAGGACAACGCAAAAGATATGGTTTGGCTAAAATAAATAAACCATCAGCTCTCTGACCACTTAAAAGGATCTGTGTTCCCAACCCCGTATCATTGGGCTGAATTTTTGTCGTGTTAAGGTTTACAAGAATATAAAAGGATATTCAGACATAAATAAACAATTAAAAACCTTGAATATATATGTGTCATTAATATACGGAGGCAATCCAATGGGAACTGAGCTGCTGAGCAGAGGATTTAACTTGCTAACTTGCATCTCAACCATTTCCCTTTGTGCGTATTAACAGTATATATGTTTTAGACAGTTGAGATGCAAGTCTTCAACCTAAGTGCTCATTAGAATAAGGTCTTTAAGGCCATAACTAAACCAGAAAAGATTTAGCTGGCAGTTGGTAACTCTCAAAAGGCCATAATGATTAAAAAGAGTTTAGGTAATTCGAATTGCATTCTCATGCCAGGCAGCAATCAAGTTCAGAAACTAAAGGACGACACATATATAGAGATTTCAGATACCTTTCCATGTTGGCTGTTGGTAACTCTCAATGTTTGTGTGATGGACCCATTACCACTTGCAGGCAGAGTATTGCCGCTAGCTGGATCTAAGTGCAGTTGAAGAAACTGTAAATTGGAAGCACAGAGAAAAATAAGAACCGCAAAGTTTAAGTTAAGAACAAATAAACTTAGAGCATGAAAACATCTAAGATTTCAACTGAAAAACTGGCAAACTTTAATGGTCACCAATATTTTATGAGCAAAATGGGGATTTAAGTAACCAAAATTACCTTTGGAACAGCTGCCTGAAAAATAAAATCTGAATAGATATTCATTGACAAATTAGTGAATGTAGCCTCGATCACTGTCGTTTGCGGATTTCCAGGCAGCTTTGAGAAGTTGAACACCATCTTCAAGTTGCTGCTCTCAAATGCCACTACAGATGGATAAGCTGTGCCATTGTTTTCTGTTTCTAGAAAAAAAGGCTATCAGAAAATTAACCTAATCATATCTGCTAAACAAAACTCTCAGGGTTGCTAGTATTTTACCCTGTTTTGGTGGGTTGGAGGAAAAGCCGTCCAACAAATCAATTGCTGGAGCAGCTCCTGCAGAAGAAGTGGGTTGTATGGAATTCGAAGATGGGGATGATAATCCCTCTAATGGTGAAACAGGTGTTTTGTTATCTTGACTGGAGGATAACATATCAGAGACAGATTGGCTGCTTTGGGTAGGTGAACCAATAGACAAGAGATCCAGTAGAACATCGGTGCCATTTTTTGGAGCATGATTTACACCTAAGGGAATATCACAAACATTAAATGTCGGTTGATACAATAGAAATAATGCAAATACTTTCTTCTCTTTTTTCGTCTATAGGTTTATCTAATAAGGAACGCCAAAACAATTCATATCTACATAAAAATATCCTGATGTCACCACACCAAGAAACAGTTGTAATACAGAACTAAGAAATTCAACTATGGGTTGCCAGGGCATTACCGCTTATAAGTTCATTCCACAGAATTTTCTCTTACAGAATCAAGCCTTATCATTTCAATGCACTAAATTCCCAAAAAGAAAAAAGGAGAAAAATATCTAGTTATGGACATCGTCATAATCAAATTAGACATAGTTGGGAACACCTGACCGCCCATGACAACAAAACTGTAGGTGTAAATGGGTTTACATATACTCCGACACCAAATTAATTGGTAGCCGACCCTCTATATATTCTGCATATCACTAGCATTTCGCCAAACATAAAATAAGATGCTCCACTATAAATTAAGATGAATCAGGATAGTGGTTTAATTAAGTAATTCCGGTCCATTCACATTTTTCGCTAGAAGTAATATATGGCATAACATTTCCCAAAACTAACCCGATTGTGTAGAAGCCGTTGACAAATCAACACCAAGAAGATCATGAAGCAAATCACCACCGGAGGAGCTAGGTGCTGGCACATCATCTGACCCTAGATCAAGTAAATCCACAAGAGGAGCTGCAGTAGGTTTGGCAACTCCATTCGGTAGATTGATTGAAGCACCAGAAGAAGGAGAAACAGTAGCTTGTATAGAACCAGCCCTCTTTCCAATGAAAGTTGCCTCATCCAAAACTGGCATCCTTTCAACCAGTGTAGATCTGCACAAATTCATCTATCAGTTTTCAAATATATGAAAATCTTCTTGGTGCGAGGGGAGAAAAGGAAGAATGAATAGAACAGGGGCCACTCCTTACAAAATTAATTTTAACTTCTCAAACCCACATACCTAATGTTCTGATGCTTCGCAATAATAGAGTTCATTTCAATGGATCTTTGCTGCAATTCAAGAACAAGGCTTCCTTTGTATTGAACAACTATATCCTTGATCCTCCTACACGTCATTCAAAGAATAATCATGCTTAGTGTCATAACAATAGATAAGAGGATAGCAAGATTAATGCATTTAACAAAAGTTGGCATCATTTGGAAAAAAATGTGATAAACAACAGAACAGGTAAAAAACATAACGTACTCTGAACAAGATGGGAAACGTGAAGATAGCTTTAACAGAGCAACCATAGCCATTGCTTTGGTTGTGAGATCCGACGTATGGTGCTTAATTGCAATCTCTATAACATCCACAGCATCAGACTCTGTTACCTGTTAAAGGAAACTCATTGTATCAGGAAACTTTCCAAGAAAACATAAAAGGATAATCAGTCTGAAATACCAACTTTTGCTACAAACCGAAAAAGAGAGAGATCTTTAATTAAATACAAAGTGTTTCCTTATGCCGTCACTTCAAATCAGAAGATGGCTTATTTACCTTACATATTTTAATGTACTAGTCTCAGAAAGATAAGAAATGATTTCGCAAAAAAGGTCTTCATTTTGTTATAGCCTCAGCAATTGAACCGCTATCCCAACTCATTACAATATTAGGCAACATGCACAGATTTTTAAGACATTATAATAATGCAGAAGGATGACCACATATAGTTTTAAATAAATGATAGACAGCCACAGAAAGCTCATATATCAAGCATCTACAGATTTTTGTGTTTTTCATATTCAATAGCAATAACAACAGCCCACAGGAATTTCATAAATGGAAAGATGACTGCAGAAAGGTTGGATGAATGAAAATATGTAAAGGGTGCACTCACTGTTATTGGATCCTCTACATCGAGCATGCCAACGTTGTTTACCAACAGGTCACCATATTCCCCAATGCACCAAATTGCTACCCGAACGAGACTTTCCTGGATAAAAAATTATACTTTTAAAACACTAACCACATGCAACTTGGATACTCAAGATTGTAGGGATTTTGAATTGAAAATTAATTATCACAGGAAAACACTAAACACCTGCTCAGCTGATAATTGTAATGCTCGGTACAACGCCCTAACTGTATATCCATGAAGATCAGAAGCATTGCTTATCACAACGATAACCGCATGCCACACTTCATCTTTTACAAAATTTCCAGCCTACTAAGCACAGCATAAAGATCAGTACTTTTTGGAAACAAATTGAACCATTCATTAGGCTGAAAGATAGCTGAAATGTGCCACAAAATGGCAGGTCCAGGATTTTGAAATATAAGTAGATATATCCACAGAGTACATGAAACTTCACCAAGTGAGATAGGTATAACATGCCAAAAAAAATATTGTGAGACTGAAATTCATCACAGATACAACTTTATTTTTTATTCACGGGGGAGGGGGTATTCAAACTTGGGAATTCTCCCAACATTGGGAAGAAAAATACCAAAGGACCAAGACCTAGTTGGCAGAGATACAACTTAATTAAGACCAACAACACTTCATTTAGATTTATACCTCAGAGAGAACCTTGAGCATCTGATCAATGTACCAAATCTTCTCGGGGGAAAACCTAAAGCACCAGAGAGTGAATGTTCATCAAAGAACAGTTGGCAAACAAATTAATAATCAAAACTAGAAAATTTTCATTGTCAAATAGTGCTACAATATTGACCAGCAACACAACCCTACCCTGCGCCAATAAAATAAAATAAAGGTCCTGTCCCAAATACCAGAGAACAAGTAAATAGACATGGCATTAAGAAGACTGAAAACAAAAAATAAGAGTCTACAATGGTAAAGCAAACATATTATAGATCCTATCCCCACGTGCAGAACTGGCATCTTCGGAAGAACCAATTGCTGTGGCCCCTTAACTACAGGAATAATTATGATGAAAATAGCTAAAGGAGCTTAGTCCACAGCAAATCTCTCATAGGTAGACAAGTTATCCATGCAGCATCAACACTCATATCAATTACTAAATAGAACATATGAGAAAAACACAATCTGAGTTCCTTGAAGAAAAAAAAATCCGATCTAAGTTCAAGAACTGCATAACTTACTTTGCAACAATGGAGCAAATTTTTGCAGTAAGATCTCCCTTGAATTCTTCGTCACTTACTTCCAAATAGTCAATTAGTTCTTTTGTCAGAGGTTTCACATTGCCCTCATTCACAAGAACATAAACAAGTTCAAGGGCCCTTTTTCGAATTGAAGCATCTGAATCCTGAAAGGAGAAAGTCAAGTCACAGGCTTCTCAAGTTGTACGCTAGTACACTCAATTCTTGCACTAATCATAACACAAAGTCGAATAATAAGGCTTCAAAGAAAAAGTTCATTGGAAAAGGAGATCTTCAATTCTCAACAAGCAAGAACAAAACAGCAGCCTTTTCTTCTTCATAATCAAATTAAACATGAGCAAACAATATACCTTTACGCATTCCAAGATAGTTGCCCGATGCCTCTGCACCGCTTGAGCATCAACTGTAATTGCCTTCATCAGCATGTTTAATGCAACATATCTGGAAGGAATTAAAAACTGATACATTATTATGAAATAACAAAAAGTTGCAAAGAGCTCAGTAAGAACATAACAAGGCCAAATGATGACAAAACTTGAATATCAATTCATCAAATATTTAAAGTTTAAAACTTTATAAATAAAAAAACCCTAAAGAAACAGACTTCTGGGCTGCATGCCACTGGTTTACTTTCACCACCAACAATAAGGATTTTGGGTTAATTGGATAAATCAAGTTGAGAATCCCAATGCACAAGAGATTAGTCTCTAAGCAAGTTGGAAAATACAACACTGATACGATCACAGACTAATGAGAGGCATACCTAGACTCACACTACTCATGTAAATATCCTCCTATGTTTACTGCAATATGAAAAAAAGATAGCGTACTGGTGCATGCCTGTAGTCTGTTTACACTTAGGCAACTTGTACACAGTTACCATTGTTGGGGCATTTCAAGGCCTCTCTCTCTCTCTCTCTCTCTCTCTCTCTCACACACACACACACACACGCATATATACTAGCTCGCATTTTACGAAGGCCAAGCCCTATGACCTGATTGAGTCAACAGCAGCGCTTTATTAGAAAAGAGAGATTTACATAAAACATAGCATCCAGTTGAAAAAAATAAGATACATCAACATGACCTCTTAAGAAAGACATTATCATAAATTGCAAAGCATTTCAACTTGATCCCAGAATATAAAAGAGGTATTCCAATCAAACTTATAGCACTATGATCCTAATTTTCCTTCTTAGAAAACAGTAAAGCCTTGCCCAAGTTAAAGCATCATAAACAAACCTAATGTTGTTGTCACGATTCGATAAGAATCTTCCCAAAATATTTATGGCAAGCACACGTAAGCCACCATTATCTTCAATGCTCATGATGGTTTCTACACATTCATACAGAATCGCATTCCCTGCATTTTTGTTTGACTCGGTTTTTGTTGCCACCTAGGAAAAGAAATAGTAGTCAATTTTAGAAGAAGATAAAAAATGAGGAAGTAACTTTTCAAATTATGAAGCAATTCCCCCTGAACCACAGGCTTAAAGAATAATAAGCAGAAATAACCGCATACAAAGTGCATAGAAACAACAAAAGGTACTTCAAAACTAAATTTAAATGAATATTAACAATGTAAAAGAAGAGCCATCATCTTAAACTCAGAGCCAATTAGACTATCTGAAACAAGGGGCCTTAAGAGAGGTAACTTAGAAGATTAACAATCTACTTTTTCCCCCATCTCTTTTTGATGTACTTGCCTCCACAACCATTGGAATAGGTGACACCACTTTCATTACTTGCCACAAACGACACACAAAGGTGATGAAGTTAATAGTCTCAGAAGTAATTTAATTATAGTTAAAAATAAAAATAAAAACAAAAATGGTACATCATAGTCGCATCAGCTTATTTTATGGAAAAAGATTTTGAAGAAGCATGGACTAAATGTATATGATAGTATTTTCACAGTTCTCACAGCTAGAATGCAATATTAAACATATTGAGAAAGTGGTGCTTTGAAAGCAATCGTGACTTTTGAGTATATGAGTGATTGGTGAGGGTGAAGTTGAAATATTTTAAAGCAGCAATCACAAAAGATTAAATAATTATGCTGTCAATGGCATAGATGGCATGATATAAACTCTACAGCAACTTACCTGAGCAAGTATGTCATTCATGCATTCACTAGCATCTGCATCTCCTTGGCCCAACTCACGCAAAAGCTTAAGCAACCTAATATGAAGGAAAGGATCTGTGATCCCAGCAATGTCATACTCGGGGGCATATGGACTGTTTACTACATCCTTTAGAGTTTTGACCAAACCCTCTGTGCACTTCTGCATTAACAATTAAGACGGGATGTTACATCATAAAACTGCAATCAAAGGTAGCATAATATTTCAGTTAACTTTTTCAAAAATGTCTTAAAACTCCATTTCAAGAACAGAATTGTTGTATCTTTTCCAGACTATAGACAAGATATATAATAGGCCAGAGTCAAGTTACCTTTCTAAAATATTCAAGGGCATCTTCACTGACTTTACAAAGATCTGTACAAAGTTGAACTCCTGTTATTAAAACACCATGATGCTTTTCTTTAAGTAAGGCAGCAGCAGGATTAATAAAATTTTCCGCCAGCTCAGGGACTTTCTTTATAATCCTTATAGAGCACAACGCTGCCTACATTCAACAGTGCGTGCAATCAACTTACAATAAGGAAATTGATCAATGAGAAATTAAGTATCCAAATGAAAGATATACGCCAAATTATCAAACACAATTTGGGAGAAAAGTCAGAGTGTAATTCGCCCCCAACACACTCCAAACCTCATATTGCAAAACTTTAAATTTTGTTTTGTTTTTTAACAAAGAAAAGAAAATCACAAGAAAAAGATGATACATAGAACCAATCTAAAATTGACTAATTAAGAAAAAACCTTTTACTGCACAAGAAATCAAAATTTTGCACATAACTATTTTAGTATACCGTCTAACAATAGAATTTTATGTGCAACAAGTAGGATAAAAAAATTTCCAAAGAAGACCACTGCAGACAGAAAGTTGGTCTGCAGCAGAAACACAATGACCAGATAATTCAAGTGTCTGTAGACTATAAGAACTAATATAACACATTAACAAAATACGTAGTTGAAATCCTATTACTGTAGGTGTAAAGATTTTATAGGACATTGATGCTTAAAAGAGTTTTCTCATTCAACTGGAAAGGAGGCTGCCTAGAGTAACTTCAACCAGAAATGCAAGGGTTGCACAGATTTCATTGCTATTCTTTGTTTGCTATGTGAACAGAAGAATATGCAAGTGAATCAGCCACACGAACTATAAAAGGCCAAGGATCTTGGTGTCATTCAAGGAATGAGCTGCCACAATGGAAATGTATAATAGAGTTCTTGCACATAGTAATTCAATAAATTGACAGAATCTCGTGAGATTAATATATGATGTTCCTTAAGCAACAAAATATTGAGTCGTAGGTCCATGACAAAAATATTAGTAAAACTCACCTTTTTCCGAATATTTGGATCTCGAAATTGCAGCAATCTTTCCACTTCGGGTGCAAGATCACGAGCCATTTCTGCTGAACAAATATTTCCCAAAGCACAAAGAGCAAGTCCCACAATATACTGATTTGAGTGATTGAGATCTCTGTACATTAGTTAAGGTTTCTACAAGGACACATAGATGTAAACAACCATGTCTGCAAGTGAAAGTACCGTATCTTTGACACAATTGTTTATTTAAAGACAGGTCAGGACACAAGAGAGAGAGAGAGAGAGAGAGAGAGCAATGCTTATTCTAATGAAAAATCATCAAAGAATTGGATACTGTTTCAACGAGTTTGTGACCAACATTAGAACTTCTTGTCTTTCATCAAGAAGCAGCATGAGGCCAAGATACCCTATTCTCTTCTCAGGAAAACCAGAAGATGCAATCAACTTCAGGCACTCCATTTGACCAAAATGGGTGGGATAACCCAGCATGTGGATGAACATGAGCTTAGCCAGGTTACGATGCCTGTAATCTTGATCATTTTCATTTATGGCAGCACGAATAGCAGCACACTCTTTTCTTACAACAGCACGTTCCTCTGCCGCAGTTTTGCAAGCACGTATAGCCCGAATCATGTCCCTGCATTGAAACAGTAAGCACTCATTACATAACATACTGATCAAGTCTACAATTTACGTCTGTCAACCATCATCTGCGAAACAAAATATACTAACAATGCGATAACTCATTTTTTATTTGGGTACATCATTTTCAAACCATATGAAGTGCCTTGAACAAAATCATGGGAAATAGACTGAAAAGTGAGAAATAATCTTATGATTTGGGAGCCATGTAGGTTGTGAGATACTAAAACAATTCCTCCTACAGGATTTCAATATCTGATCACAATCAAAGTAAATAAACCACAGCCAATCCAAGTTTCTAAAATTTATGAGCGGTTTGATGCAGCGTAAATCAAATCCCTCAACATTACATTACACCATCATGGACCCATACCCCGTTTACTTCAGCTGCCCTGCCGTGTTCCATTAAACTTATGTTTCATTTCCATTTCTTTCATGCTTTCTATAAATGAACTAGACTGAAACTAGGATAAATAAGGGCTAGCATTCACTAATTTGCAAAATGAGATAAGGTGGAAGCTGAAATAAGTTCGAACTCCAGCATCCCAATGCGACCCCTAAGTTGCTTCATTGCCGCTTCTACGTAAATGTATAAAGCAATGAAAAATGAACCAAATTTGATAGAATTCAATTCATCCAAATTTGAATTTCAGAGACTGATCCGAAAAGATGAAAATGAGTGAGGGTTTTGTGAATTATTACCTCAGGCGTGTTCCGGAAGAGAAGGGATTCATGATTGGGTCCGTGGTGAAGCTCCGGGAAAGCTCAATCCGATCCGAAAATGGGAGAGCAAAGCCTAGCAGCAGCGGCAGGCGATCAAATACCCACCGATTCGGGCGGCAAGGTGGATAGTCCGAATTGCAAATCGGAGATCCGAATATGTCACCAGAGAGATCTGAGGAAGAGGCTCAGAGAGAGAAAGAGAGATTTGGATCTGAGAGTGAGTATATATTTTGTTGAGTTTTTCTTTTTTGTTTCAGGGTCTATTCTATTCCTTCCACTTACGATGAATGCTCCCTTTTTTGGTCTTTGTAAACGGAAATTAAAATAAAAAATAGTCTAACTCTAAAATGTGAAAAATATAAATAAAAATAAATAAACTCGGACACATAAATTCTCTGCGAGTATTAATTGCGTTACCCGCTGTTGTGAGTTGGATGGGTCACCCTTGGCTTGGCCCTTGGGTCTCTCTAGTTCGATTTGATTGGCGCGAATTGTTGTGGGACCCGGGGTGACGTGGCGCGAATCCACTACATAACCCTCCGACGGTCCAGATGAGTAGCTGCTCTCTCATTTCACCTGCAAAAGTAGAGATTTTTAGGCTTCCACTGTTGGCGTGCGACGATGGCTTCACACTCCTTCGCTGTTGCTCTCTTCTTCTTCTTCCTCCTCAACCTAGCTTCACTTCGAGGTAAACTGTAATTTTATTTATTTAAAAATAGGTCTGAATTTGCATAAATATTTTATTTGCGTTTCACTCCCTCAGTTTCCATGTATTTCCATTTCAGTCTTCGCCGACGTGGTGCTGGAAGACGGGTACACCGTCACGACAGTGATCGACGGCAACAAACTCGGCATCAACCCGCACTCGGTGCTCCCTCGTCCTGGATCGTCCGATCTCCTCGTCCTCGACTCTTCCGGCAGTGCCGTATACACAGTACCGTTCCCCATACCAGGATCCCAAGGTAATTTAACTAGTAACTAGCCACTTCCGATTTCTGAACCGCCGTTAGTTTTCGTAGATGCTAAAACAGTTTAGGTGATGTTTCAGAGAGTGTGATTAAACTATTCTCCGGTGGCGGCTTCGAGGGTTATTCTGACGGCGCACCGGGTTCGGCCCGGTTCAAGAAGCCCCGGAGCTTCGCTGTGGACACGAAAGGAAATGTCTTCGTTGCCGATAAGGGCAACAACGTCATTCGGAAAATAAGCGCTTCAGGTAACTCCTTCTTCTAGGTTTTTGCGAGCGTGGCATAATTCGTAAGTACTCACCCAACTCAATCAATAGGTAGTGTGAGTACAATTGCTGGAGGTTACACTCACTCACTGAAGCCTGGACGGGAGGACGGCCCTTCTCAAAACGCAACGTTTTCGACCGAATTGGAGCTGGCTTTCGTTGCCGATAAGTGCGCGCTTCTGGTCTCGGACTGGGGGAATCAGCTGGTGCGGTTGATTAATCTCAAGCCGGAGGACTGTGCTAGGTCTTCTCCGTCGGGTGCGCTTTTGTGTAATTACAGTAATTCATTTGGGGATTTTGGTTCTGATATTTAATTTAATTTTGATTTTAATGATAATGTTGTTATTATGCAATTTGCAGCACTTGGAGCAGCTTCGATTTGGCTTTTGGGTCTCGGATTGTCATGTCTTTTCGGGCTGCTTGTTGGAATTGTGATTCGGCCTTATATTATCCGCAATGTAAGTGTTTTGTTGCATAATTGCATCTTCTGTTATAATGTGTTGATTTGAATGTCAAGATCATAACTTTAACACAATGTGTCTAACTGGACTTGGTAGACAGGAGGGCCGCAACAGGCTCGGATTCAGCGCGACATGGAGGCGCTGCCAAATCAATCTGGGGAAGCAAGTACAGACTCTTTGCTTCGCCATCAAAAGCGCAACTGCTAGCTCCACCCAGTCTGTGTCGCTGCTGAGGCGGTTGTTTTTGTTGTGCATCTCTCATCTTTCTCTTATGTTTAGAACCAACCATGTAGGGTCCCGAGTTTCGCCTAAGGAATGTGTGTCTTTGATTGATTGTGATTTTCATAGCAATAGTAGTTTCAAGGTCACAGAGATAACAGAGTCGTCCAAGTATGTGGATCAGTTGAAGGATTTGGTAGGTGTTGATGGAAGCATGGAGTTGTGTAGCAGGAAGCAAGAAGATGGTAATGATGGGAGGAGTGATGTGTTATCTAGTTCTCATGGAAGAATAGAAGGTATGATAGACAGTAATATTATGGGATTTGTGGAGGGAGCTAAAGAAACAACTCTGCCGGCATTGGGAAGTTATTATGGTTTAGTTAAAAGGAGATGAAATGAAAAGGTTGAAGAAAGACAACTCTATTGTATGTATAGCTTAACTTATCTCCAATTGTGAGGCTTGTGAGTATTTTGAATCTTTTCATCACTAGTACCGAATATCTGGATAATGGCATGTTCGTGATTGTGTGCTTACATTTTGTGCCACCATTTGGGTCATTTTCTTCTTCTCTCCTGAGAATCTCCATTTGATTTCAATTATTAGATTTTATCGAAACATCAAGTAATTGGGAAACTGGGTTTGTGAAACATGAATAGAGTTGTTATCTCTTCTTTTAACCAATGTGACAAATGGAAAATGTAAAGAAGCATCGGTAATTTCCAAAGCCAACCGATTTACTATATGATGAATGGATTGGGAAAAAAAAAAGGCACCGGTGCTTGTGATTCAAACAACACATCCAGTTAAACGTGAAAAACATTTCATCTGATGACTCAAACTCTTGAGGCTGATTCTTAAGGGTATTCGCCATATCACTTTTTGCAATTTGATTGCAAGGAAACGGGGAAAGCGATATAACAATATATCTAATAAAGCATCAGAGAAGACCACCTCCTTGAATTATGAAAGAAATTATGTAAGAGGGGCAATATTCTTGAACAAAGGCCTTCAATATGTCGACCAGAATGAGATACCTCCAGGACTGAAATTCTCCACATGGAAATCAGAGAATGATTTGATACCACCTATAACCTAAAATTTGAAAGATTTATATGAAAGATCAAATAAGATCAAAACTATGTCTATATGCCTCTCTTACGTATATATGATCAATAGCCATAGGTATAACCCCTAGGATTGATTTGGGAGGTAAAACTGTAATGATTAAACATGGGATTTCCATAATCAATAGGCTTTATGACCACAGCTTCACCCTTCCCATCCTGCTCCTGAACTTCACCAAACACAATCTCAGTGGTTTTTTCACAACTCTGCTCATAGAAAGTATTGGGGTTTGATGATTGGTAACGATGATAATGCTGTTGTTGTTTTTGCAGCTGTTGCTGCTGCTGAATATCATCCCACCCATTATAGAAAACTCGGCTTTGCCGCAACTGATGCATTGTTTCAGCATCCTTGGCCATGAATGCGTAGGTTTTGCGTGGGGTGGGGGTTCGGGTTTCAATAGAAGGGGGCTCATCCTCATCTGGTATCACATAACTATCTTGCACAGGCCAAGAATTTGAATGCTTCTGCTGCTGCTCCTGAATTTGGTCTTGATAGTTTAGATGCTTTTTTCTAAAACCAGGAAATATTGCTCCCAGAATTTCAGCACCACATGCCCCAGCATTGACCAAAAGCTTCCCAATCGATCCAAAGAAGCCTTCTTCTTGCTTCTCCTGCTCATCTTCAGTTGGAATCAAAGGTGGCCTGACTGATTTCAGAGGCTTCTGGTATGGACTTGGAGGAATGCTCGTCTTCATTGGGCCTTGGTCCTTCAAAAATGCAATATAAAAGGTAAAAGAATGTTCTATGCTGTCGTAGAAGAAGCTATATGTCATGATCTATGATTCTCAAGGAAAAGCATTACATTGAACTTTTATCAAACTATTGTCATACTGAAGTTGTTATGGCAGAAAGGTAGTACATAATACCTAATCAAGGCAAGTGTAAAATAAGTCCTACTTTGAGGAAGTGATTCCCAGAAAAAGAAAATCCTCTTTTCATGAAGAATTTTCTTTCAAGTATCAACAATATTTCACTACAAATAATAAAGGTGGAATTCTGCATCTTTTCTGGGATCCACTTTTCCTATTTACAAACCCAACAAAATGTGAGAGTAACTTCAAATAGTTCCTACAAGAAAGATGGGCACAAATGACCTGCAGAACCAACATCTACCCCACAAAGTGTACATGTCAACAAAGTGAATAGAAGGCGAAACTCAGCACTCACATTTTGGGAAGAGACAATTGTACCAACTCTGCGTTGTAGCAATGCTAGCATGTAACCAAAGAAGCCAGCACCCACTAGCATTGCAATCCCTGCAATGATGAAAATAAGTACCTATGTATTTTTCAATATTCACACCATCCAAAAGGAAATATTTGGGTAAATGAAGTTACCAAGGGGAAAACCACTTCCATACTGATAAGCACAGTCATCAAAATGGAGTTGGATCTCCCTGATTGCTTGATTTCCTCTGTCTATGACGAGTAAGGAGCAGCTGCTTCCAATGTAAACCACATCGAAGTCATCAGAAAACTTTGCATCCTCACTTGGTCCATCCACATGGCTTCCCCCACTTCCCTGTTTCCCTCCAGCAATTGTTGTAACCCCTGACAGTAGAAATTTGAATGACATCAAAATTAAACATCTAGCTACCAATTAGGAAAAAAATTATCATAATGATGATGATGATGATGGGTACTACAATAACAAACTACTGTAGTGAAGACGAGGTCAGAATGAAACAACAAAGAAAAAGGAAACAAATCCACTTTGTAATGATATGCTGAACATGAATGAAAAAACTTATGCTTAAACAAATTTAAAATTAGCAATTACCAGCATCACTTATCTTCCTGATTGCCATATTCATTGTGTCTGCAATATAAATGTTTCCACTGTCATCAACTGTAAGCCCCTTCGGGTGGTTCAATCTTGCCTCTCTGGTCCTCCCATCTACATGTCCAGAGTACCCTTCAGGGGATCCTGTAACCAGCTTTGGTCTGCTGTCTGCAGTGTTCCCATGAAATAGAGTGGAAGTATGAGAGATGCAAGCTCAAAAGAGTTGAATGTATCCGTAACAATGATAAAGGAGTTCATTTTCTTGAGGGGAAGCTCTTCAAATCTCTTTAAAATTTAGTAGTGCAATTAGTAGTACAGAGTAGACTGAAGACATCAACACAATATAGCATGCATCCAACAAAGATCAAGGCTCTTTCCAGTTTAGGGAAGACGAGATCATATAAAAGCTGGATGTTGGAATTTTTGGATTCAAAGCACAGTTACCAATAGATTTGCACCTGGAAAGACAGCCATGAATAAAGAAGCCTTAAAATAGCAGCATTTTTTCTTTCTCCTAGAATCATTTTTTGGATCCCATATCCCAAAACCCAAACATAATAAAAGAAATATCGCCTTTGAACTACATGCAAATGCTTGCCAATCAAGACAAACTGGCTCAAAGAGACACTAAAGCATATAAAACTCGTAAGAACTCGAGTCCGGTACTAACTTGGCCAAACAGCAGATTTTGCGAATCATACTTCATAAAGTGGAGAATTCTACTTGCAAGTTCAATCAAACTAACAAAGCAATTTCCCAATGCATTCCATAAAAGCCACTTACAGAGAGACAGAGCGGAAGAGATCTTATAAAGGTTGCTATTAGCAGAATCCAAAATCAGAAGCTCCCCACTGGGCAACACCTCAACAGAGTAAGGCTCAATCCCAAGCTTGCTTCCATCAAACACTGTCTCCACATTAAACCCACTCTCATACTTCATCAACGGACGGCCAGAAATCGCTGCACACATAAATTTCACAAATCCCCGCCGTTTCAGAATAGAAGACCATAAACCCCCAAAAAACAAGAGAGTATAAAATGAAAATGCGGATTAACATCAGAGATCTAGACCTGTTTTGGATGTTGCTCTGAGTGACCACAGCCACCACAGCCATTTCATAAAAGCAGAAGCAGCATTTGAAAAAACCCCACTGACAATCTCTGAAAATACCAACAAACAAAAAAAGTTCGGATTGAAAACAAACCAAAGTTCCAAAACCAAAAGCAGATCATATAGCAGCTAAGCTCACAGTCATGTATACATAAATTCAAAAAACTCACTCACTTGCTGGAGCAGTAGGAGCAGCTGATGAGACGCCTCCAAAAAGAACCAAAATGGCGAGACCAAACACCAAGACATTCCGACCCATTAGTCCTTTTCTCACAATGAAGCCCGGAACAGCACAGAACTGAAACATTCAAGCTGCCAGCATTGTAAGAAACCCTAAATCCTATCTGGGTTTTGCAAGAATGTGATGTGAGTGATATGAGCTAGGAGATGCTCTTCCTCAAATGGTTTGTTTCGAACAAAACCAGTGTATTTGAGTGTAATGTGAAAGAAACTGCGTGTGAAAAGATGCAAGCGACAAAGATGAAAAAAGAGAGAAAAAAGGCAAAGGGAAAAGAAATACAAAAAAGCAGAGCTGCAGAGGGAGAGAGAGGGTCGCTCTCGCCTGTGTCAGTGGGGACTAAAGAGTGAACGGTGAGAGAGTGAGAAAGAATCATATGCTGCGGGGAGGATCGTGTCATGAATTTACTGGGTTTTTTTTAATTAAAAAGAAAAAAGAAAAAACAAGAAAACTAACCATGGCCGCATTTATTCTCCACCTAAATTCTCTCCATGTTCCTTGTTTCTTTTATAATATGCAAGTTTCCATTTCCGACATGCTATTATCATTTATTTGTTGTTACTTGATATTATGACCGTTTGTTTATTGTTCTAATTATATTTGAAAATATTTCAGCTCAATTTTGTTTCAACAATTTGACCTTTACTAGTGAGAGCATATTGACGGGATGATATCACCTACTCGTCTAGAGGTAAAACGGACAATTTGAGGAACCATTAGTGCATAACATAAGATAAGAGCGTCATTAACACTAGTCAGTAACTAACCCCACAGGTTTTTTTTTCATGCATTGAGGTTCACATGTGATTGTTGATGCGGATATAGATCGACCAAACGTCTAACCCCAAGAACATAAACGAGAATCAAGTGTGATGAAAATTCACTAATAAGAAAAATATCTCAAAATATTATTCATCAACGTCAAAGATCTACAGAATATTGTATGCATCTTTAAAAATAAGATCACGTGGTAAAATTTTAAACTCTTATATTAGAACAAATGACCCAAATTAAAAGAGGAAGCACACAACCTTGATTGACTAAGATGAGAAAAAGATGAAAGTTCTAACTCAAATTTCCATATCACTTTTGAAACTCCTCACAACAAATTTTTAGCACAATACTTCATGTTTAAGTGTAATTTTCCTTTCTTGCTAAATTTAGAAGCAACTTATTTTCTTTAACTTTACTTATATAATTGATCCTCATCGTGTTCCCATTTTTATCATTCCATCATTCTAATAATCATAGCGGTTTGTTTTTAAACCAAGGCAAAAAAAGCTGTGTTAACTATATGAATTTTAAAATATGTATAATATGTATGTTTTTTATTTTATTTTATTTATTTTTCTAAATATTTTTTATGTGTATGAATAGTTACGAACCAATCACAAACCATGAGGCCAAAACTCAAATCATATTGGCCCAGTCACTAACCATGAGGCTGGGCCCAACCCTGTCAGATTGGCAAATGGCAACCCCTAGCTGCCCAGGCCGTTGACCAAATAAAACACCTACCCAGGCCATGCTGACCAAAATGACACGTGATAGGATAGAACCGACGCATAGTCGGCGACCAAGCAGCCCACTAAAGGTTGCGTTGGACGGTTGGATGGAGCGAAGGAAAACTTGTCTATGACGAGGTCCTATCTCTCTAATCAGGTGACACATTATGTGAGACAAAAGAAATTATTGGATGCCACAGCCGACGAAGTCACCCATCCGATGACACACACAAAATAGCGGGCGTGATTTCTGTATTATAGTGCAACTGGACTCCACGCCGGTCCTATCCATTTTTACAGTTCTTAGTTGGAATAACCCTTCTCTATCGTAGTTTGACATACGTGTAAAAATAATTCTTCAAAAATACAAAAAGACAAGCTCTGCGTTTGGGCTGGAGTCGGCTCAGTATAGTGTTGTTTTTAGAAAATACAGATATAGGTTTAGTTGTACAAGCCCATTCTAGCTAAATCATATATTAGCCCACCCCACTACGTAGCCCTAGCTGGAGTAATTACCGTGAGAAAAACTGTGTTGCTGATTGCTTGGCGAATGGAAGCTGATATGGGCTTCTGTACTGATGATATTGCTCCTATTTGAATAGCTTCCCTGTGGACTGATGATGTGTTAAGGGTGTTCAGAACTCATTTGACTTGTTCTCAGTCTGTTTAGCTTTTTTGGGGTGTTAACCCCCCTTCTCCACCTAAAAAAAAAATATACTCCCAACCCCAACCGTCGGATTGACTTTGGAGGCTGTATTTGAGAGCCATTAAACAGACCAGGAGGTTTGCTACTGAGAAATCAAACTCTCCCTTTAGAGCCATACACGTGTTTTTCTAGGTGCAACATAACTTTGAAAAGCTTCAAATGTTTTGCTTTCCTGTTTTATTCTTTTTTTTTTGGGTTGAAATTCCTGTTTTAATCTTGTACAACATTAAATGTTTTTTTTCCTTTCTTTCTTCCTTTCTCTCTTCCTTTTTTTTTTTTCTTTCTCCCCAAAACCTAGACAGGCATCTCTGGGTTTGATTGGCAATATACCCATGTTGGTGATAGTTCGACGATTGCAGTTGTGGTGGTTGATGGGTCAGGGAAACCCCATTATAATAGATCTCCCAAAAAAATAAATTAAGCCTACCCCAATTTAATTCCTGATTAACTCATTATATACACATATCAAACTGTTATTGACAAAGAATATAAAAGTTCATAATAGGACAAGTATTTCCCTTTTCCCGATTATCTTGTACACACATATCAAACTGTTAGTAATAAAGAATATAAAAGTCCATAATGGGACAAGTATTTCCCTTCTCGAAGCATACTGTCTTCCCATATCCCCATGTATAACAGTTTTCTTGGACCACCTGACCTGACAGACCATTAATTGTGACGATTGGGTTTAGTGATTTAGATAGTAGATACCTTCAGGATACAGGCTGTGTTGTCCTGTTCCTGTCTTTAGAGCTTGTCACTATTTGAGAGAACCTATCTATTTCTTATGACAAGAATAGTATCCTCATCCTGGCCATTTCAAAATTGAATTGAATTGCATTGCCTTGACTTACTGCAAAGGAAAAACTTGGCAGGTGACACTCACAGAACAATATAAAGTGAAACTGAAGATGATCAAGTAAACAATTAGCATTGAGGATGTATTATATCATTATGGATCGAACTGAGATTTATCTATTGTGACAAAAACATTGTATCTATACAAGTTAAATGGTGCCCCCCAAACGGTTAAAAACAGCCATTACCGCCATCTGTAAATATCCAATCACTCTTACCGGGCACCGATAAATACATATTCGATGTCACCACGTACAAAACAAGAATGGTCAAGTCCTTCATGATCCCGAACCACTTCAGAGGTTAAAAAGAATCCATCTGGCCAAAACGATGATTTAAGGTCACGCAAACGGTGACAGTTCGAATCAATAGATGCTTTCGAAAGAAACCTGGATATGTGGAAGATGCCTAGGCTTTGGGCTTGAAGCAGTAGCAAGGCCTTGAAGTAATTTCACAACATCACTGGCATCATCAAGATAGTACTTGGCCTTGCTTGGCTTTCTTCCGACTGTGCAGGCAAATATTTCGGGAGGAGAAGGCAACGATGGACTGGTGACCGTGCTTAATATGCTTTCAAACATGTCTTCATCGGATCTATCATCCCCAATGCACATCACAAAATCTGGTGCCTTCCCATCATTGACCATTCTTGAAAGAATCTTCTCAGCAACCAATCCTTTACTTACTCCCTGCATGTAACAAGGCATTAGTGTAAAAATTCACACCAGTATTGTGTTTGCGTAAGTGTATATGTGCATGTGGGAAAAGAGACTCAGTGGAGGCAGTCTTACCTGTGGCTTAACTTCAACAATATGCTGGCCCCTCTTAACAACTGCTGGTTCGTTAGAAAGAACATTTTCCAGATGATCCAACAATTCCTTGGCTTGACAGGATCCAAAGTCAGGGTCTGCATCTTGATGATGCCATACCAAAGCACTCTCTTTAGTTTCTATGTTGGAGCCATCCGTTGCCTCTGTATACAATCTCATCACAGGCTCCACAATTTCTTTCCAATCCAGATCGGCACCAACGGGACTGGTTTCCCACTCAGAACTTCTATTCCACCTATACCAACAGAACAAAATACCTTAGTTCAGTTTAAAAATCAGGAAGGGGCTTGCTCAAAATTCAACAAATAACATATTAGTGACATACCTTAAGAAGTAACCATGTTCAGCAGCAATTCCCAGAGTCTCGCATGAGGCAAACCAATCGCTTAGAGAGGTCCTTCCTCTCCCGCTAACAATGAAAACAGTGTTCTTTGGATCCTTGCACAGGGAATTCATAAGAGAGAGGACTTCTGGGCTTGGGGCCTTAATAATGGAAGCTTCGGGAATAACAGTTCCATCATAGTCCAGGAATATTGCCCTTCTATTTGTTCTTTTATATGCTGAGACAATATGGTCTACAGACAACTTCCTAAAGTTCGGAGAAAGGGAAACAACTCTGAACCTCAAGCCCAATCCAATACCCCAGCACCGTTTACTATAATGATCTCGGCATGCTCTATCCAAATCCTGCGCAAAGCTTCGAGCCCAATAAGCCACATCATGAGAACTAACATAACGATAGTGTTTCTCATGACGTAATTGCTTCTCGGATTTAGGCATGGTGATAGCCAAGTTCAAGGCATCAGCCACAGCATCAATGTCCCACGGGTTAACCCTGATTGCTCCACTTAATGAAGGTGAGCAACCAATAAATTCAGACACAACAAGCATGCTTGTCTGAGGAGAATCTTCTGTAATGCCTAAAGCTTCATTTATAAGTGGAGTTCCCTGCCTGCAAACAATATACTTGTAAGGAACTAAGTTCATTCCATCCCTCACAGCATTCACTATACAACATTCTGCTACAGCATAATACGCTGTCTTCTCGTAACGCGGGACAGGACGATCAATAAGAACAACCGGTTCATAAGTAGGTGAACCATAAACCTCATTTATCCTTCTGGCAGTTAAGTATGTCTCACTCTTTGCTTCCTGTACCAGAACTATTTTGCCCTGCAACTCTGGATTCTGCTGTAAGAGTTGTTCTAAAGCTAGAAACTTTAAGCTGATGCCTTTAAATATATCCATGTCATCAATGCCAAGAATCATCTTTTTCCCCTTGAACTGCTCTTGAATCTCTTTAATTTTGGAAGTTGTATTCGGAAGATTCAATGCAGATTCAAGCTGACCCATATGAACACCTACAGGAAGAATTTTAATGTAGACAGTGCGGCCAAAATAATCAAGCCCAATATGTCCTCGTTTGGATTCATAGTCCAGGCCCAACATTCTACTGCAGCATGAGAGGAAGTGGCGTGCATAATCAAATGTATGAAAACCAATGAGATCACAATTTAGCAAACCCCTCAAAATTTCATCTCGAACAGGCATAGTTCGATAAATTTCTGATGATGGAAATGGACTGTGAAGGAAGAATCCAAGCTTTACTCGATAGTATCGCTTCCTCAAAAATGTTGGGAGAACCATCAAGTGATAATCATGAACCCAAACACAATCATCCTCAGGATTAATAACTTCCATCACCTTGTCTGCAAATATTTTGTTTGCAGATACATAGGCCTGCCACAGTGACCGGTCAAAGCGATCGCCATGATCCGGGCACATAGGCAGCATGTAATGGAAAAGGGGCCATAGTTGCTGCTTACAAAACCCCAAATAAAACTTCTTTTGAAGATCACTGGGTAGAAATGTCGGCACACAATTGAATTCCTCCAGCAGTTTCTGTGCAACTTCATCTTGCTCACTGATATCTATTTCAGCCTTGAGAGACCCCACATAAACAACCTCTGTTTCAGACGAAAATCCATCCCTTGATTGTAGCAAAATTGAATCCTCATCCAAACTGAAGCGCCATTTATCCGTTTCTGGATCCTTTTTGGCATGTAATGGTAACATATTCGCCACAACAATTTTCCTCTCACGACAAACAGATGATGTGGAATCTGAATCCCCATCATCATTGCTATCCACATCAGAGATAATGCCAGGAACAGTCATCACACGTGGAAGGGCCCTTGGAGTACAAGGAATATCCAAAAGTCCTCCAGATGCCAAATCAAAAAGGTTCGTACAAGATCTTGATGCCATGAATAGAAACCCTTTCTACTTGAATCATGCAGAGCAACAAAGTACCAGAAAATAGTAATTTCCACAAACCTGCACAAAATTGAAAGAATGATCACACCATTAAACTGCTGCCACTTACTAAATCCTCTTTTCCCACATACAACAAATAAACTACACATGGTCCAATTCTGATTGCTGGTCAATAGAATCAAAATAATTACACTGAATATAACATGCTTTCCTCTCACATGTTATGTTGCAACAAAAGGAAAGAGCAAACAATACATTCGCCATAAAACATACTGAATATGGAAGTATATCAATTATCAAGGCATATGAAATTCAACTCTGTGTTTGAATGTCATGCTCATCCATGACAAATTGAATTCCATGTTTCTTTCTTTACACCATTTTCAATCCATGATTATAAAACAAAAAAAGTGTGGACAAAAACAGGTACTCGGTAACCAGGTAAGCATGCATCCAATGCAGCACCTTTTCGGTACAAATACGCTGAAAGGAAGTTGAAACAGCTGATGTGTGGGCATCCAAATAGGGTGAAGAGAAAATTATACCGTAAAGAGAGTTTTTTCTAATCAAATGAGGTAAAGGAAGAGTTGTACAAGCATACAAAAAGTATAATTATAGGTTTCTAGAAGGCCCTTCTGTCATCATACATTGACCATTGTCCTATCCTGAATTTATTCTCCACGTATCATTTGAATCTGATGCATAAAATTGACCTATACAAATACGTGCAGTAGTATACAAGAACTAAATTCCTTTTTTTCCTTTTCCAGCGTAACAGCAATATCCAACCTAGTCAAAGTATTCCAAAAAAAAGCAAACAGTGCGCATCACAGATTTTATTAATATTTTGAAGGTTTGATGCAAATCTAGCAGATAAACACAAATCCTGGCTCTACGACACAGTAAACTACCTTTCCCGTACGAATAAATTCCTAAAATAGTTTTCTACCAATCTAAACAAGAAAACGAACACAAATTTAATTTATTTTCTTTGTGTTCGAAGAAAAAGAACACAAATTTATCAACCAAAAAGAAAATGAAGTACGTTGTGAAAGCTATATGCTGCAACTACAAGTAAAAAAAGATCTCAGCATACGCTGGATATAAGTGAAAAAACGTGAGCATTACCTGAATCAAAATTTATTATGAAACTAAGAGTCCCGTCCGGAGCTTCGATCAACAACTTCCTGGCAAAAAAACTGTCAAAATCATTCCAAAAAGACAAAATTTCCATAAACCAAAAGGCACAAAATAAAAAATCTATTCAGGTTATAGCGCTTTTGCCGTCCGTTTGGTTCCCAATAAAATAGAACAGTTGAAGAAAAGAAAAGCTCGTGAGTAATCCAGAACAAGCAAAAACGAAGGCGAGTAGTTGTGTGCAGCCGACTGAAAAGCGTAAATTTAGGAGACTGAGATCAAGACTTTTACGTGCTATGGCTATCTCACAAATTCTCGAGAACCAAACGGACCGCATGGAAAATTCAAGAAGCCGCCGCATAAGAAAGCGGCAGGCAGATCAACAAGGAAGACAATAGCTTACCTTTCCGGTGGGAGGCCGGCGATCGGCGCCGGCTGGTTATCGGAAAACGGCAAATTAAATTTTAACGTTGGAAGTGAGAGAGAGAGAGAGAGAGAGAGAGAGAGAGAGAGAGAGAGAGAGAGAGAGAGAGAGAGAGAGAGAGAGAGAGAGAGAGAGAGAGAGAGAGAGAGAGAGAGAGAGAGAGAAATGGAGGCTGCGCTGGTGTTTACAAACTCAAAATAAAGAAAGAGAGAGATCGGAATGTTAAAATATAAACAAAGTAAGAAAGTTTTAGAGGGAGAAAGAGAGAGAGTCCATGTGAGTTTTTTTACCGCGGTTTGTTTATTTTAACTCTGGGGTTAGGTTTCATTTTGGATAACGTTGAGGCCTCCAACTATATTTCCAAAAATGACAATACTACCCTTTCGTGCTCTTTTAGTTTCCTGTTTTGATTTTCTTTATTTTCATTGCGCGTGTCTCTCCTCTTGTGGACCCCACCATCGGCTTTTTTTTTCTTCTTCTTCTTCTTTTCGCTTGAGAGGGTTTTTCTAATTTTATTTTGTATTTTGCGGGGTTTCCTCTTCTTTCGAAAGTCACATGTATTAATGTTGTGGATAAGATTTGCATTAGTTTCCTTTTTCTTTTTTTCTTATAAAAGGAAACTTTTCATTAAATCTTTTGGTTTTTTTTTTCTTGGCCAGATCCTCCATATCTTGTTGAATATGATACAAGAGTGGAGCAACTATTGAATTATTTAATTATAAGATAATTGCATCCATAGCAATTAATTGTTTTAAGTTTTTATAGTATAGTATACATGTATGTACGTTGTGGTTTTGACATTTATTTGACAAATTTGCACTGTATTTATTTGAATTACTCGTGTACATATATATTCTCATCTCGTGTATTATTTATTTATGTACGTTGAAGTTTCGACTCATTATATTTTGGTTCAGCTTCGATTATTCGAAACTAAACCAAACAAGTATCCCTTAAATCCAAAATGCCATATTCAAATGTATTTTTAATTTATTGAAAGCTATATATTAATCAAGTGCACATACTATGGTTAGAGAATGAATAAACTTATGTATTGTGACTTGTCATATGAGGATAGATAAAGTCATAATTGGTGTAGTTAGAGGAGAAAAACTTACCTAATGAGACTTGTCATATAAGAAGAGGTAAAGACACAATTAGTGTAGTCAAGAGAGAAAATTTACATAATGTTGACTTGTCATATGAGAAACGATAAAGACGCAATTAACGTACATCCTTAAAATTTAAATATTGTCAAATATTTTCATCGCGTGCTAATCCAATCAAGCATGGGGAAAAACAGATAACTAGCTAGGCTATAGCCTAAGCTAAAACTTGAAGTAAAAGGAAATATCTACATATGCCTTTAAACCTAGCCAGTGTGCACTCAGAATAAAAAAAGAAAATATCATATATATCTTATTTAAAATCCTGCATTAATCCCTCAATTTAACCTAATTCAACATTCGATTTTAATAAGATCCTACCCAATTGCACGTTGCTGTCGAATTTTTTCATAAAAAAATAAAAAATAAAAAATAAAAAGCAAATGAAAAATGATATACTTGTGTGTGTATCATGAGATGTATTAAAAATAATGTAGGTGGGGGAATGTAGACCGGTTTCACTAGGGAGGGAGGGAGCGTAGTCAAATGTGTCCTCCTCCATAATAATAAATTTACGAAATCAAGGTCACCATAATTTACTTTTAACCTAAGCTACGATTTTGATGAGCCGCGTCGGTGAGGCAAATATTTATATTAGTTTTGAAAGTGTCGTTGTGGGAAATGAATTGGTTCTTTCTCACCGTCACCCAAAAAAGGGTTAGCTTAAACACCTTTGTTTAAACTTTAGGGATGGATTGAAAGCACTTCCCCACAACTTTTATTAAATAACATTATCCTCCAATAGTTTTTTATGGCCGTACATTTTTTTAATACCAATTGTTTAGGAAAGTTTAGGTCAAATTTCCTTGAGTTATTTTTTTAATCTGACTATGTCCCACCTCATCCAATTGCATCGTTATCCTCAACTCAACCAAGTAATAAAATAAAACAAAGAACTCAGCACGACTCTGTGTTTCTACGCACGCCATTAGCGACGACATTCGTGACTGGGTGGTGATAATCTTGCACATGAAAAGGCCCCTGCGATGTTCAATTAACCTTGTGAGATTCATGCACTTCCCCCCTAACAACAAAAAATCAATATTAATGTCAAAACATCCTTTTGAACTTATAAATCTGGAAAAATGTACTCCGTGCAAAACATCCTTGCAATTCATGGCACACCTCTGCACTCTTAATTTATTATAATATTCTTTTTGGATTGATTTTTAGCCAGGATGCCTTTGCCGTCCATCCGCCTTGAACAGTGGCCGTGCCCTAGGCGCGGCCTCGACTTTGGCCATCGTAGCTAGCTTAACTCTAATTATAGGGGTCACTTATTTTCATTTTAAATTTAAGTAGATCAATGATAGTCTAAATTATTCTAATTCAACGTCTATAGTAAATTAACATTTGTGGAGTTGTAATAACAACTTTAAAAGACGAGGGATTCAAACTCTAGTGTGCTTTTACAACCACACTTAACACCGTAACTACAGTCTTATTTCTTCAATTTCCTTAATTTATTTGTGTTTGAAGCAATATTAGAAATGGAGAGATCACAGATAAAACAACCCCATATGCAAGGATAAAATAAAAAGGGAAAATCTTGTACAAAACACAAAGGAGTTACCTTTTTTGTGTGTGTGCATAATTAGCTTGTCATGCATGCTATTATGCTAACTTGGAATTTATTAGTGAAGTGTTTCTATTTTGTGGTATTTTTCCATAAATTATAAATTATACAAATAATTATTGGATAGCACGAATGTTATCCAATAATAAAGTCAAAAGATGCTTCAACTCACCTTTAAATCTTTAATCAGACTTCGACCAAAATTTTTTTTTATTTAATCAGACAAATAATTTTTTATCCTAATTTCTATTTAAAAAAAACGTGATAATATCCATCCCAGTCGTTTCTAATTTATCATTTATCCAATTCAAAACCGAACCAAACAAATAAATAAAATATGTATTAGCTTTCATGGGGAACAAAAAGGAATATCTCCTAAAGCCTCGTTAGGTTTGTAAATAGAAAATTAATTACTTTTTTATGTTTGATAAGTTCAGGCATTGAAAATGGTTACTTTGCATATGAGAAAGTAAGGGGGAAAAAGAGAAGCCCCTCCTTCCAATTTGGGTTTTATTTTCCCTCATCATAGGAAAATTTGGAAAAATGAGCCAACATTAAATGCACATTTTTCATGATCATCTCATTCCTACTCAAATCAAACATACGAAATGAAATAAAGTGATATCTCCCATTTACTTTCCCGGCATTACCAAATGTGAGAAAAGAATCTTCTATTTCCCATTCCTTAGAAAATGACATGGGAAGTAATTTCCTCTCAAATCCATTTCGTGAACCAAACATAGCCTAAGAAGAAGATGCCTTTGCTGTACGGTGTACAGTGTATAATGAAGAAGATTTTAGAGCACTTCCAACTAGGGGTGGGCATCAAAACCGAAATACCGAAATCATCCAGAAACCGTGCCAATCTCATGTCGTCCCATTTGGTGTTGACGTGTAAACGGGATGATACCGTGTCATCCCGTTACTGTTTGGCAAGACAACGATTTCAGATTTGTGATCCCGTTTGGTGCTATACTGTACCGAATAGTACAGGTAAATGTATAAATAATAATCCTAATTTAATTTCAGTTTCTCCTCTCTTTCCCACAGAAATTTCGACTCAGCTTTGTTTCTCCTCCATCCTTTCCTTTCCTTCCCTCTATCTATTCTTCTCTTCTCTTCCCCTTTCTCAATCATGATTTGAAGTTGTAATTCCCAAATCCTCCACCATCGATCGATCTCATCTTCTTCTTTTCCTCCTCCTCATCTCTCTCTCTCTCTCTCTTTCTCTCTCTCTCTCTCTCTCTCTCTCTCTCTCTCTCTCTCTCTGTTCTTCAAACTTGTGGAAAAGGAAAGCCCCAACCCAAAACAATAACTGCAACTGCCTATAGTTCTCTCTCAAGCTTACATATTTGCTAACGGTATATTTGAAAGAAACTGATATGCATTTGACCCAAACTTTGCTTTTTCTTTTTCTTTCTATTTTCTTCAATTAGTTTCCTTTTCATTTACCAAAAGTAAATAGCTAAATAAATAAATAACTTTTTTTTTTGTACGGTATCAACATTGATACCGAATCATATCGGTCCCATTTGGGTCTGGTATGGTTTGAATGTGTTTTCAAAAACTCTCACCCTGTGTCATCTTATCTCGATTCTCCTATCTGGGATTGACACCAGGATGACCTCCATCCCGTGTCATCCCGTAACGTGCCCAACCCTACTTCCAGCAGTTAGCTATGGCCGGGGCAGGAGGGGGCCCAAGCCCCAGGCAGAGGTTCCAACAGGTAAATGCAACCAGGGCAGCTGGTGGGCTCCACAAACCTAGGCAGGCCCAAAGGCAAGAACAACCTTGTTGCCTGGGTTTGCTGACGTCATCAATCTTTAAATAAATACTTAGTCATATTCTTCACTTCCCACACCAAAACTCTGTATAAATTCCTCTTATCATATATCATGTGAATTGCAAGGACTACCACTATTCACGTGAATAGTAATAGCTATTGCCTTGCCATGGCAAGTGGGTGGAAATGCTCATATTGACAAAGGTAACTGACTCACATTCATTGCCCATTTATAATTAATTAATCAATTAAAAATTTATTAAAAGTGGACGAGATGAGCTATGCGTTAATAAATGACAGCTGGTTCTGCTAAGCTTCGCGACTTCGCATTGAGGTCCCCAAGAACCTGTGAACTGTGAATTGTGAAGTCGTACTGTCAAGTTGGTTTTTTTTCCTGAACTTTATATGCTTTTTTGCATTGCATTTTTTAATTTTTAATTTTTTTTATTGTTTTTTTGTTTGAAAGATGGATATTGAGTGTGGCTCCAAAAAAAAGCTTGACTCGGCAAGTGTGACTTAGGACATCACTTTCCCAACTGGCATTCCGCGTTTGAATAACATTAATGGCACACATGACTTGGTCTTTTCCCAAATTACCATCACTCTTTTCACTTCTGAACAAGATTGCTCTCGTTCCTCTATAAATAAGAGGTCATACATTCCAATTAATGGCAATATAATATGTGTGTAGAAATTTTTTTGGGAGATTCACTATTATACTCAATATATGGGCTCAAATTATAAAAAAAACATATATGAAATGTTCTTTAGAAACGCACACAAAGCTCATTTACAACATAACAAATAAGCTTTTAACTTCTTATAAATTACAAAACTGCCATCAATTTCTTAAAATAAGCCCAATCTCAAAACCTCATACAAACCCAAAACACTCAAATATGGCATCAAAGTAATTTAAATAAGGCTAGCTGTCATTTTTTGTTTTTTTTTTCGGTTTGTTTATAGAAATTAAATGGTGTAGGGTTTATCTATATTATTAGTGCTAAGAATGGGCATATGACTAAATATCTCAATTTTGTGTGTGTGTGTATTTTTTATGTATTATTTTTGTACATGTATCAAACCATGATTTGCATGAAGGAGTATCTCCTTCCAGAAAATGGGGCAAGAAGTATCCTTCACAAAATTCATTATCTACTATCAAACTAATTGGTGGGACTCACTATGCCACACATGATTTAACTTTTTATTTTATTTACGGAGTTGACATAATAAGGTGAGATATATAATTGGACTTTAGAGAGGAAAGTGAGTCATTTAGAATTTCAAATGACAAAGTGAGACTGAAATATAGTTTCAAAAGGAATATCAATAATTAAGTCTATTTTCTCTTACTAATGATGTTTGAATATAAAAAGAGACTTTTACAGACAAGCTGCTCTTAGAGCATCTCCAACATTAGTAGCAAACTAAACTTTTCAAATTGAAGTTTGTTGACTTATCTGGCAATTTGAAAAGTTTTGTTTGCTACTTTAATAATTTATGCTTCAATAGACTTTTCAATTCAATTAATGAAATGTTATGGAAAATAATGAAAAATACGAAAACATGTGAAAAATGTCTATGTATTTAGTGTTTAAAAATAAAAAATTAATGTTTTAAACATTTTCTAGGTTTTATTTTTCCAAAGTAGAATGAAATGTTTTGAAAAGCCAATGTTAACTTATCAGTCCTAAAGAGAGTGAAAGAGGTTACAATTTTGATGATTGAGTTTGACAAGGCTGTTGGAGATGATTTTGATGATATGGCTCACATATTTTAACATTCTAAAACTGTTAAAGAGACTATTGGAGATTCTCTTATGTTAGCAAACACAAGTATATTCAAAACCACTTTAAAAAAACAAGTATATTCAAAATTTTAACAAATATATGTTACAAGCATGGAAGCAAGGAAGCTAATGTGGTTGTGGCCCACGGTTATTTGGGCATGATAAATGACAATGCATACTATAATATTACTATTTTTAATATACAAACGATATTGAAGAGGGTGAAATTAAATCTAAGACCTCAAATATATGGGTAAATGCTCTTAACCACTTGAGTTAGCATATCAAAATTTTTAAATCTTAAAAAAAGAGAAAATTAAACTTAGAAACTCTTTATAATTTTAATTTTGTTAAAAAGAAATATCACTAAACGAATAAAAAATTAGTTAAAATACACGTTTGCCATGGCGTAATAGGAGTAGACGATCGATTAGTCCTAACGAAATTCTTTCCTTTGAACGTAATTTTGAAAAAGAAAGTGCACACTAATAATGGTTTTGCGCACTAATAATGGTTTTGCTAAAACCATTTAATACGAAGTAAATTGCGTAGCAAGAGTAATGGCAAGCACATAATTATATCGAAGACGAAGTGTTCTAGTATCACAGGCCAGGGCCGATTTGGGTTTCAAAATAAAAAGTGGATAAAATCGAGCAGACAAGGATTTCTCCAACTTTTCTCCACTTGCCATTTTCCTCGTACCCTTACCGAGACCCGAGTACGGACGCCTCGACATGTGGAAGCACTCAAAATGTCCCCAGCGACGGCCACTACGATGACCTAACTCGTGTGGGGCCCACCCTCACCACCATGATCACCATCCGAGCCTTCCACGTCAGCCGACCCCTCCTGAGAACCGACAGCGAGCACGCCCTTGTCACGCGGGTATCACGTGACCTTTAAGTCAAAGAATTGAAGATCCCTCATTGGGGGATGCTCCGGGTGGGCCCGAGTTTATCCAGACGCCGCGTTTCGTGGGGATATATAAAAGGGCAGGCAGGCGGGGGGGAGTAGGGCCTTAATCCAAAGGGACTCACACCGTTGGCCCGTGGGACCCAATAACCAGGGTCTCTCTTCCAATGGTGAATGTTCCAAGCGTGTCTTTCACGCTATCGCGTTCTAAAAAAGCATTTGTTTTAAGAATAATGAGGGGAAGGGGGGAGGGAGGAAGAGAAGAGAAGACGACTCTTCGTTTTTTCGATTGCAAATTTTCTGGTATGGATGAGAGAGAGAGAGAGAGAGAGAGAGAGAGAGGGGGGGGTGGGAACAGACTCTTTTTTTATTGTCGGATAATGCTGCATTTTATTAAATATAAATAAATAAAGGGGTTGTTACGCGTGAGTTGTGAGTTGTGATTTTCAGGTTTATCCACAACTGCTCTCTCTTCTCTTCTCTTTTATTTTTTTATTTTTGTTACATTGCGTGCATTTGAAGCTTCACAGACTCTTTTTTTATTGTCGGATAATGCTGCATTTTATTAAATATAAATAAATAAAGGGGTTGTTACGCGTGAGTTGTGAGTTGTGATTTTCAGGTTTATCCACAACTGCTCTCTCTTCTCTTCTCTTTTATTTTTTTATTTTTGTTACATTGCGTGCATTTGAAGCTTCTGGTCCATATTACAAAATGCTATGCCATCAGAAGTTTCACAAATGCTAAACTTCTCGACAGAATGATGAAGTTATGGCAATCAACAATGTTGGAGGCCATCATGAAAAATGAATTGAGGACATTGCGTGGGAGAAGTATACATCACTAGCTTTTAATGTGTACTTCCCTCTCATTTCAATAAACTTTTAGTTTAACTATTGATGCCAACTAGCTACCTATGAGTTTAAGTTGTATTTTCAATTGTGTTCGACGAAGTTTCAAATTCGGATATTGATAGACTTAAAAGATAAAAAATAAGTAAGAGATTTCTATCTCAAGTGGTTAACAGTAGTTATTCTTGTAATTTACTTTAGGTCCTATGTTCGAATTCCCTCTTCCTAATATCGAATGTATTTATAAATTATTATTATTTTTTTATATAAAAAAAGCCCAACTATTCTATTTCAACAACCCTCCAAAGAGCAAACCTGTTCACAAACTCATCTCCAATTCAAAGTTGCCCGTTGTTGGGTTTTTTTTTGTCAATGTCCAAACTTGTGGTTAACTTCTGGTTTTGAAAAGAGTGAGAGCCTAATTCTCTTCTCAGAGCCCAACCCAAAACGAACCCCCTTACAAAAGAGCCTCTAGCCCATCAATAGCTTTTGAACATTTGCGTTCCAATTGGTGCGCAATATTTAGATAGAAAGATTGATGATGCCTCATTTGTACAAGAAATAAATTCAAGAACAGGGTAAGAAGAAAGAGATGTGTAGGAACTTGAGGAATCTATAGTATGCTACTATTTTGACAATCCTATTGAACAAGTCTCTTCTCTCAATCCAAAGGAAATATATAATAAAAAAGAAAAAAAAGAAAGCTACACAAGTTCGTTATCCTCTCACAAACCCAAAAAGGAGGATGATGAACAAGCCCTGTGTATCGAGAAAGTGACTAAATTGATGGGATATCTTTTTTTCAACCACTATATATAATGCATCGGCTTTCAACTATTGCACAACTTTACAAAGATGTACAATTTACATTATAATTTTAGTATAATCAAAATCAAATATGGTAGATCATGCCCACCTCCAGAGTAGATGCATGTGGTACGCTGAGTGCATAGCTGGATGTCCTGCTATTCCTCCTCAAGAATTCATATCCGTAGTCGATTGCAAACCTCCTCATCCAACTAGATCCTTTCTTCGCATTCATGTATGTGTTCCCAAGTATGTATGCAATGCCGGCTTCCCTAGCTTCCATTAGCTCCTGCAATTCCTCCCTTGTACCCGTGTTGATCTTCGGACTCTCTGGAACAATGAATCTTACCTTCTTCCTTCGTTGGGTCGGGGGTGGTGACCTTATTTCTCTTTGCACTGATTCGTTCATTTCAGTGCTATGCTCACTCATCTGAATCCCATCTGCATGAGTAGAACGTGTCCCAACAACTGTCATTTTATCGTCTTCCTTCCCCAAATCTTCACTTGTAACATTGGACTCAGGGCTTCCTGAGCGTATGAACTCTGCTATACTACACATAAGATCATTCTCAAATTCCATGTCATCTTTGTGAACATCACGATATCCATATCTCACAATGCACCTATAGAGTCGGTACTCTTTAGGGCCAATTTGGCCCACTAGAAACCGTTCCTCAGGTCTAACATGGGGAACTGGGACAGATTTGATGCAGAGGAAAACTAGGACCTGGTGAAAGGCTGGAAGGTTGGTCACAAAGTGGGAGAAGATTGCAGGAATTCCAGATACAAGGTCAGTGTGTATGAGGCCAATCCCACGAACTCGTACAATTCCAAGGCTGGGACCAAGGCTGAGCAACCAGTTAATGGAGACCTTGTTTTGTAATTCAAACTCATACCTTTTGATTGAGCCATAGTGCCAAACATACATGACAATGAAGAAAAAGAGAGCAAGAGCAACAGGAACCCAGGCTCCTTCAGTGAACTTGACAAGAGAAGCTGAGAAGTAAAGAGCTTCGATTGTGCCAAAAAAGATCACAAAGCAAATTGCAACAAAGACACTCTGCTGCCAGCATAGGACAATAACTAGGGACATTAAGCAGGTGGTGACCAGCATCACAGAGATAACTGCAAAACCTGTTCCACATAAAAGTTTTGGGTTAAATAAATTTAACTGGAATGCAAGCATCATCATATGTGGGATAACTAAATGATTAATCCAGCTAATAGATGCAGAAGCCTGTACTAAGCATGAAATAGATGAAATAGATGATCAGTAAAATATGCTTAAGGATGTGCCTGGTTACTATCATACATCCAATAAAAACATGATTAAGGCTGTGGCTAAGATAGTAGCTAATTTGTGAGATCAATAAAGTTTATGGAGCAAAGTAACAGGAAATATCAAGCATTCATTGGTTTACTAATTTGTGAATGATTTCATACCTGAAGCATTACCCATACGCTTTGTGTCTCTGAAACCAATAGTAACAGCCAAGCATAACACCATCAAGATCCAATTGATTTCGGGGATATAAATTTGACCATGGATTTTGGATGATGTATGGACTATTTTGACTTTTGGGAAGCAATCCAGAGAAGAACATTGCTTGATGATTGAGAAAGTTCCAGTGATGATAGCCTGGCTTCCTACTACGGCAGCAAGTACAGCTATTACCAGAACAGGCCATCTCAATTTCTCTGAGAAGTAGTGGTGGGGTGTCAGATTAGCTAAGAAGTTGCATATTTTTCAAATCTAGAAACTTCCTGCTAAAAAAAAAAAAAAAAAAAGATGTCTACCTGGTACAGATACGTAAAATCCAATCTTAGGATTACTTCCAACAGTGTGATGTGAAGATATATAGGCAGCTTGTCCCATGTATGCTAAAATCAAAGCTGGATAAACCAAAGAGGTGAAAGCAATCTGCAAAAAAATGTGAACATCTATTAGACAAAGTGGTCGTTTTGATAACGGTACCAGGATGAATAAGAGCACAAATGAGTGCCATAGTTCTAAGCTGCACTCTTATCTGGTATAACTTCTAAGAAAATATTCTTGAAAAATGTCGCATATCTTGGACAATCAAAACAAAATCATTAAAAAAGCAAGTGTAGAAAATTTATTCTTCTTTTCCAGGAGATAAATCGAGCGGGCCAAGATTCTCCTCTTGGAAAGTAAAACAGAGCTGATACATGACATAGCAAGAAGGAAACCCCAAGATTAGCTTTGCCTTTGACTAGTCATGATGTGTTGCTTCACCAAGTCAAAAGAACCACTTCTGTTGTATCTGCTTTGTACCCAAATATGATTACAGCTGCACATGTCTATGAGGAATACTTAGAAAGGGCACTAAACTGCAACAGGATATAAACTCTGCAGGTGCGACGTTTATCTTTTCCTAATTTCCAAAACATTAATCATAAAAAACAGCTTCATTGAGATGAGGCACAAAATTAAAGTCTCCATCATACAAATACAACACTAATATGCGAAGCAGACACTAACTATCACAGACCAACTGAACCACAATTATACAAATGCATTATCAATACTACCATATAAACTCCATTTCTGGATAATATAAGTTATAACAAGCCATGCTAAATTAATTTATAATCAGATTGCATTATAGTTTTGAGCTTTCTAAATAATGTACCTTGATTGACAATTGTGAAAAGTGTCCAAGATCAGCAAACATGGCTTCTGAACCTGGAAAAGTTAGTAAGTGTATTAGAAAAACAGGCAAACCACTTTGCTTGTCACGGCATACATATGCAAGTCAATCCTATCCATACATACTGACCTGTTATACACAACAAGATTCCACCCAGGGACATCCAGCCTCCTTTCTGAGTTTTCTTTAAAAATTTGTACATATAGTGTGGAGAAAGTGCTTTGTACACACTCGGATTGAAGTGAAGTATGTTATAAAGACCAATTGCACTAATGCACAGAAGCCATGTCAGAACTATAGGAGCAAACAAGAACCCAACCCTATGAGTTCCATAATGTTGAAGTGCAAACAGGCCTATCAGAATGATGCATGCAATTGGAACTTCTACATCTGCAAAAAAAATTTATCAAACTTCGAGGAGGAAGTATAAATGCAAAGTAGCCATGTTATTTTATATAAGAAGAGTGAAATCAAACTGTCCAATCAATCACCCAATGAGATTAATGGAAGGCAGACACCAAAACTTGTCAAGTGCAAGAACAACAGTACAACACATTTCATCAGTACAAATTTCAAAGCTAGTATTGACATGAAAAGTTTACTAGACTGGAAGTGCAAATAACACAACATGCAAGTCTGAAGCAGTAGTGGTGGTAGTTACTTCAGAACTTCAAACATGAGAAAGATCTGTAATGACTTATGGAAGGTACTAGAATTATGGGCAATTCGGGGATGACAACTAAGACAATTAAAGTAAGAAGAAGATCATAATTATTTTGAAATAGAAGGAAATTATGATTGGTGAAGATGAGCTGCACCGGAAAGAGGAAAAAAAGCTGGCGATTTAACAAGTTGGAAAAAATTGGACTAAATTATGCCTTTAATCCCAGCAATTCAGAGGAAGGGAGATTCAGGTTGAAAACTACTAAACAAGAATTTTCCAATTTTCTTCAAGCTCTTAACATACAGCCAATGTTCCAAAAGAGATACGGGAAAAAATAAAAATAACTATCTTACATTTGTGATGCTTTTCGGACATAGAAAACTCCAGCCCTGAAACCGCAGAAAATACTGCACCAATTTAAAGCGAGTTCCAGTTATCAAAACGACACAAAATTTTACCTTTTTATCCAAAACCCATAAGCACAGAAACCAAAAATTACCAGAAATAGATGGTGTGAGGACACCATCACCAATCACCATGCAAGTGCCAATCAAGGCCAGAACAAGCAAAAATCTCTGCAACACCCTATGCCTCTCCAAAGTGGACTTCAACCTCGTCCCGAAACTTGATTGTAGTGACGAGCCAGTGTTTTCCTTCTTGTAATCAGAGAGCTCCTCATCAGCCAATTGGCAATTGGGCAACGAACTCACTCTGGCGTGACGACACAGCAACGAGTACAAAGCAAATGTCCCTCCTTCGCCATTATCATCAGCTTTGAGCACAATAAACACATATTTGAGAAGTGGAACCAGAGTGAGGGTCCAGAATACGAAGGACAAGACGCCAAAAATCTCTTCATTGGTTTCTGAGTGTTCAATATCTTCAGCAAATGTGCTCTTGTACACGTACAAAGGTGAAGTGCTCAAATCCCCATAGACAACACCAAGACTCTGATAAGCCAGAGTCAGAATTGTTCTCCATGATTCTTTCTGTGGCCAAAAAACAACAATTTGATTACTACAATGAAATGGGTTTTTCTTCAATGCAAAAAATAAATATGAAAATAGAGAAAAAATTGCACCTTTACATTATTTTTATAAATCCCTGTTTCCGGATCCATGGTGGGTCGTCTCACTCTCAGTAGTCAAACAGAGCCATTGTTGCCTTAGATTGGAGAAAAATAATGAAACCCATTTGCAAAAACACCTTCCTCAGTTTATATTCTGAGTAAAATCAGAGACTTACACGCATTCTTTTTTTTTTTTTTTTGGGTTTAATTAATAGGAAAAATCCGATGAGATTGTTTATTTACTCAATGACTTTCTGAATCTTTGATGGGTTGCCTCGTAATCTTAAAAAGAACCCCCCCTTTCTTAATCTCTGTAAAAATAAAAAAAAAACCAGAAGAGACTCAACGAAAACGCCTCCCCAGGAAAGGTTTTTGAGAATACTGAACACAAAGAGAGCGTTACACACACACACGAAAACAACTTTTTTGTTTAACTAGGCCGCGAGAAAAAGATAGTGTCTTTAAATAATAAATTTAAAGAAGAAAATGTAGACAGCAGGTGAACAACCAACAAGGGAGAACAAGCACGAAAGGCCAAAGATGATGGTGGCTCTACAAAGTAGTCAGTAATACAAAAGAGATTAGAATATTTGGCGTCAAGCTTGTCTGAGAGAAAGCGAAAGACACAATGAGAGAGAGAGAGAGAGAGAGAGAGAGAGAGAGAGAGATTGTCTTTGTATTATTGCAGTTGGTGGGATTTTTGCGTTTCTGGGCTTTTATGGTTTCTCACTGAGAGAGTAAATTAAAGGGCACTTGGCTCTGAGACAGAGAGAGTGGTGAAGTGGCAGCCTTCTCCGAATTCCAGCAGACAAATTTCTGCTGAGGCTTCCGAATCTATAATAATGCTTTTTGTAAATTTTCCAGATAGTTGACCCAGTAAATGCCACTGGTGAAGATAACTGACGCACTGGTATCAGCTGAAAAACGCATTAAATTATATTTGTCAAGTTAATTATTTCTGACCATAAAAATCCAATCTTTTTTAGAATCTTCCTCAGAAGAAAAGAAAAAAGAGAAAAGAAGAATAAATTATCGCTTTCCATTTCTGGGAAGAGCCCAAAGGTTCAGTATTTGATAATTTTATACATGTTTTGTGACTTTTTGTGTGTGAAATGACTGTTAAATTCAATAGTTACTTTCTGGAATATACTTTTGTTAGGCTTCAGGCAGCCACCGAACATGAATCTTGACTTTCTTGATGTTAGTTGAAAGGTATATAATGTGACTCATAATTCTGTGATTATCACTTCCATATAAAAAGATATTTATAAAGATTTTAAATCTTGGACGCAATTTTGCGTGGTGGGTTCAGAAAGCTCAAGCTGAATAATAAAAGTGATGAATTGATAATAATACAAAGAGCAGGCAGCTTTCAGGCTTTTGATGGTGTGAATATTTTGTCAAGCCAATGGATTTAAACAAGTTGGGAGTTTGACTCAAACGCAACACGTACGTGTAGTGTTTGATAGGTTATCACTCTTAATAAGCAAAGGCCAAAGTGTGTGTGTGTGTGTGATAGGAAACTTCAAAAGGCTTAAAAGGAAGAAGAAGAAGACCTCCATGCCATTCTTTCCCATTTGTTTTGTATCTGCAGTGCAGTGGGAATCTTGCACAGAATCATTCCGCGCCTCAATTTGGGGTGGTGTCTTCAATGGCTTTTCGCTTTTGCTTTTGCACCACCAAAAAAAAAAATTAAGTTGAAATTAATGGGGGGTTTTGCTAGGATAGACGCAACAACTTTTTTGGGACTTTATGGCTTTATTTGGCCAACTAGCTGTACGGCTAGCTCAATTGCTCATTCGCAAGCACTCTTTAGCTGCTTCAAGTTAATAGGATTCTTAATGCTTTCTTTATAAGCTAAAGTTTAATTACCTCTTCATGATATTCCAAGCAATTTTGGTGCTTCCCAATTCTGAAGAGGCAATGTAAGTCATAGTTTTTCCATCAACTAATTAACTTGTAAAGAGACAAAAAAAATATTTGCCAACAATGATATCATGCAAAAATATCCTCTTTTTCAATTCTTCGGAAGCCTTAAGTGGGATTTGGTGTTAGAACTCAAGATCCTGTATTGGAAAAATAGCATATTATAGAGTGATTTAAGAGTTCATGGACACCTTTCCCTTACAAGCCGGTATTTAGGGGCAAGTTCTACCCATGGGTTCTTAACATTTTATATCAGAGCTTAGTACGCAACTGGGCCCAATTCCACAACTGAGTCAGTGTCGCCAATAAGTGGAAGGAGCGACCTATAGGTTGGTTTAAGTCGCATATCATAGAGTGGTTTAAGAGCTCATGAACACCCTTCTCTTATAAGCCAGTTTTTAGGAACAAATCCTATCCATAAGTTCTTAACATTTGGAGAGTGGTATAATGTTTTTCCACCTTAAAAAGAAAATAATTTGATCTTTGTCTTCCCCCTTTTAATAAAACGGAAAAAAGTTGAGGTTTGGGAAACTTGGAGACTGAGCAATATATATATATATATATATATATCCTTTGATTACAATTTTTTTTCTTCCTTTTTCTTATGACCTAATATGAATGTGGTTATGTATTATACACACAAACAAAAGAGGAAACAGAACATGAGTTAGCTTATGGAGTTTGACAAGAATTAATGTGTTTGTGCCAGTTGGCAAGTTGGATATGGATTAGAGAAGATTGTTCTAGCTTAAGTTGTTAATCAAGCACAATGGAAGTGTCTAGCAATTAAATAGCCTAGAAAAAGAAGTCAATAATACCTTCTTTCCATACAAAATATTCGTCTTAATAGAGTTAGTTGATTATAATTCTTCACATAGGACGTAAATGATGATAAATTGTTAATTGACAACAAAATACTATTATTATAAGAGGTTCATTTTAATTAACAATCACTTACACATATGCGATCAAACGGATTGTAACAAGCATTTTCTTAAGGGAATTAATTTGTCACTAATTATGGGTTGCCAATCCTTCAAATATTTTTCTAATATAAGGGAACAACGATCTCTCTACGTTTTCGGATGTTCGAAACATGGCTGGTGATGATGGATGATATTAAATTTGTGCATCATTTGGCCGATGATGCCTTCTTAATTATGCACACCGTCCTTGAAAGTTGAATCTTTTTTGGTTTGTTTCCTTTCTCTTTTAGAAAAGGAAAGAAAGTTCTGGGATGAAATGAAGAATATACGTGTCCTGCTTCTAGAGCCGTAACACGTGCCATCATGCATGGTTGGAAATTTTGGGAATGGCTCACGTTTTTTCTTATTTGAGTTCCCTAAATTAACGTGAGGGATGCAAAGACAGATCAAACATGTGATGGGATGTGTTGACGGATTGTTTCCGATAAAAGACAACATCCAAATATGTAAGAGGTCTTCCTCCGTTTCTCTACCTTTTACCAAGTGCGCCTCAACAAAATTTGATGAGGCAGCCATGAGCTCTAAAAAGTTTTGCAATTTTAACGTGGAATTCATCATGAGATTGTCTCGTACAAGAATGTTAAAAGTACGACATTGGTGATTTTTGTTTGTTGACTAGCTTGCCTAGAATGGTGTTGTCTTTGACTAGGTAATTGACTTGAATGGGGGCTGCAACTTGCATGAATGGGATAGATACAAACAATTGTACCTGGGAAAGGATAAAGATGTTTACCAATTCCATTATTTATATTTGTTTGCATTTTGCAGACAATTTCTCCACATTTTGCATATTTTAAAACCATACGTAGCTTGGAAAACTTTTAAATTGTTTAAAGAAATTAGACCTCTTCATCGGTTACCACATGCGACTTTGAGTTAGATGCTTATTTACTAACAAAAGTTTTGTCATTTGTCAAAGCTACGATAAATTAAAGTGAATAAAAAAATATTCATAAAAACACGAGACAATTACCTTCAAACTACATTTAACTCGTTAGAAAAATAGATATTATAAAACTCATTAAAAAAAAAAACCCAATTGGCACACCCGTGAGCATGTGCCAAGGAATTAGTTGTAATGAATTTAACTCGTCTCTACATTTATTTTATAAGAGTAATGAATTTATTTTGTAATTGGTGTCCAAACTATCATAATATATATAGTACTATATATAGAAATCAAATTTAACCTAGCAAGAATAAAATATGAAGAGAATGCGAAATTAGAAGTCTTCCACCCGCATGGAGGGATGGGGCCATGCAGACCCAAAGGTGTTGAGTGGGAGAGAGTCAGCATCAAAACCAGAACTCAAGCTTTGCAGTACATAAATATCACCAATCCAAATTAAAATAATAAATTATAATTCAGCATGGGAGATTAGGTAGATTATTAAACCTGCCCAGGAGCATAATTAATAAATTAATTAACATTATATATATTTTGTGAAATCACAACAATACTGTTAGGTCAAGAAGCACCGGCGGGATCAGACTAGATTAGCAGTTTGTTTATTTAATTACTAGTTTCCAACTCTAATTAAGAAATCCAAGGGCCAGCAAATGTCGTGGTCCATGGACGGTGGATCCAGCTTGCAGTTAGTTCTCATGCATTTGGTTTATTATATTTGGGATATCCAAAGGGGAAACACTTCAAGCTCTGCCGGCATATAGTTTGTGGGGGTAATTAATTCTTGAAGAAATGCAATCTACAAATTACAATCCCTCCAAATGTCACGGTGAGATTTATTCATCAAGGACTTTTAGTCCTCCATACGTTAAGAGTTCCTTTCATCCATGGTACTTATTTATAAAATACACTAATTTCTCAAATTGCGATCATGCGCGTGCCGATATATATATATATATATATATATATATTTTGGGAATGGCTCACGTTTTTTCTTATTTGAGTTCCCTAAATTAACGTGAGGGATGCAAAGACAGATCAAACATGTGATGGGATGTGTTGACGGATTGTTTCCGATAAAAGACAACATCCAAATATGTAAGAGGTCTTCCTCCGTTTCTCTACCTTTTACCAAGTGCGCCTCAACAAAATTTGATGAGGCAGCCATGAGCTCTAAAAAGTTTTGCAATTTTAACGTGGAATTCATCATGAGATTGTCTCGTACAAGAATGTTAAAAGTACGACATTGGTGATTTTTGTTTGTTGACTAGCTTGCCTAGAATGGTGTTGTCTTTGACTAGGTAATTGACTTGAATGGGGGCTGCAACTTGCATGAATGGGATAGATACAAACAATTGTACCTGGGAAAGGATAAAGATGTTTACCAATTCCATTATTTATATTTGTTTGCATTTTGCAGACAATTTCTCCACATTTTGCATATTTTAAAACCATACGTAGCTTGGAAAACTTTTAAATTGTTTAAAGAAATTAGACCTCTTCATCGGTTACCACATGCGACTTTGAGTTAGATGCTTATTTACTAACAAAAGTTTTGTCATTTGTCAAAGCTACGATAAATTAAAGTGAATAAAAAAATATTCATAAAAACACGAGACAATTACCTTCAAACTACATTTAACTCGTTAGAAAAATAGATATTATAAAACTCATTAAAAAAAAAAACCCAATTGGCACACCCGTGAGCATGTGCCAAGGAATTAGTTGTAATGAATTTAACTCGTCTCTACATTTATTTTATAAGAGTAATGAATTTATTTTGTAATTGGTGTCCAAACTATCATAATATATATAGTACTATATATAGAAATCAAATTTAACCTAGCAAGAATAAAATATGAAGAGAATGCGAAATTAGAAGTCTTCCACCCGCATGGAGGGATGGGGCCATGCAGACCCAAAGGTGTTGAGTGGGAGAGAGTCAGCATCAAAACCAGAACTCAAGCTTTGCAGTACATAAATATCACCAATCCAAATTAAAATAATAAATTATAATTCAGCATGGGAGATTAGGTAGATTATTAAACCTGCCCAGGAGCATAATTAATAAATTAATTAACATTATATATATTTTGTGAAATCACAACAATACTGTTAGGTCAAGAAGCACCGGCGGGATCAGACTAGATTAGCAGTTTGTTTATTTAATTACTAGTTTCCAACTCTAATTAAGAAATCCAAGGGCCAGCAAATGTCGTGGTCCATGGACGGTGGATCCAGCTTGCAGTTAGTTCTCATGCATTTGGTTTATTATATTTGGGATATCCAAAGGGGAAACACTTCAAGCTCTGCCGGCATATAGTTTGTGGGGGTAATTAATTCTTGAAGAAATGCAATCTACAAATTACAATCCCTCCAAATGTCACGGTGAGATTTATTCATCAAGGACTTTTAGTCCTCCATACGTTAAGAGTTCCTTTCATCCATGGTACTTATTTATAAAATACACTAATTTCTCAAATTGCGATCATGCGCGTGCCGATATATATATATATATATATATATATAT
>NC_024127.1:18125660-18140018 GCF_000346735.1 Prunus mume
ATCAGCGAAGACATATAAAGGGCTTGTGCCCATGTCACCATAGACCACACCGAGAGTTTGGAATGCTAAAGCAACAGTGCTCCAAACAGAAGCATCCTGATTTATTAAATAAACGTCAGTAGACATGGATAGGTAGAGTACATGATAGAACTGAGACAAGCTAATTCTGTCTGCAAAACTCAAATAGGTGTCTGTTCGCTTAGGCTCATTTTACCTGGACCTTTGAATAATTGGCAAGCTTTTGACCTTTCCTTTAATTTACTTCCAAATCCACATATTGTTACATACAAAGGGAATGAAAATAAGCATGTTATTTCCTTCACGCTCTCGAACACATATTGACAATACGGATGCTGAGACAACACAAACTTGCTGTCAAATCCTAATTCTGCTGATATACGACATTTACTCGAGTATTGTTTTACTTGTTGCAACTTACCTTACTTAATTGTGAAGCATATGTTAGCTTGTGGACTCCATACATAAACTGCGTGTGCTAAGATTAACTGTTCTTGCCCATGCTTCAAAAGCTAAACCCTCTCACATCTCCAGGAAACTCTCAAATCCCCAAGGATGCGAATCATATTAAAGAATGAAGTAATCATCGGTTAAGTAATCATTGCTCCCAAAAGATTAATATGAAATTGCCAATCCATTTGCATTTCTCGATACATTGGTAGGCATCAATACCAAATTGCCAATGTCCCATCTTCTTTAATGGTCAAAGAATGTAACAAAAAATGACAAGAAGAATAAAGACTATTAATTTGGATTTCGAACTTTCAGATGGTACTCCGTATTCCAATCGTAGACCATGTCCATGAATTTGAAACGAACTAACACACACACACACACACACACACACACTAACAGCATATGGATAACAAGAACTAAATAACACATAAAAGCACACAAATTTCATAATATTTAAGATATTGAAAGCAATTGTAACATTACCTTAGAATGGTGGCTACCACCACCAGCAATCTCCATGGCTTCAACATCAAAAGAATCAACTCTCTTGGGCTTCTTGGCAAGCCTCCTCCTGAGAGATCCATATCCTTCTCTGAAAATATTTTCAGAAAGCATCGAAAATGGAGGTGACTCTGAGTCCACTTCGCTTCCATCAACCCACCTCGAGTCACTACCGCCACCACTCCCACTCCTAACCACCAACCTCTCACTTCTCTCCACAATCCCATCGTCTTCTTTCATGTTTCCACAGACCCTTCAGAACCCACATGCAAAAGACCCTAACTTTGTTGCCAGTACCGCTCTGGGAACCAAACTCTGCTGGTTCTGATGAATCTCCAACAATGGGTTACGAAACTTAATGCTCTGGTGATGAACCTGGGAAATGAGTGAGGACAACGACAACAGCTACGAGTAACGAAATAAACATTATTGGTTACGACAAAACACATGCTTTTTTTTTTTTGGATAAGAAAATCATGCTTGTATCTTTCCTTGGATTTTCAGCTCCTATTGGTACATATGTCATATGTTCAGACACTTTTTTGTTTATTTTAATTTTTCTGTTTATTTGTCAATATTTCAATATATGTGTTCACTTAATAGAATATATATCTATATATATATATATATCGCTCTCTCTTTAAATCTCTGTGTCAGTCCCTAACTTCTCACTGTATTGAAAAATCTTTGTGTCAATGTAGCTAATTATCGTAAATGTAAGTTCGGTAAGTTGATTAAGGATATGTGTGTTTGTTGTTCTCACCCAATTACACAAACCTCAATTTATTGCTCACTTCACATTATAGAGTAGTTTAGAATGTATTAAAAAAGAAAAGAAGAAGAGTAACTATCAATTAGATAATCAGTTCTCTATTTTTGAAACCGTTTTGCAATTTACAAATAAGGAGAGCGATATTTAAAATGGTCCAAGACTCCAAAGCATTTCCGCGGTTTCATGCATCTACACACACTCTCTAATTCATTATCTGATTATTTGCGGAAATGCATGTTAATTATCAACCGTCTGATTAAAACAAACAACAGTTGACATTTATTCTGAAAAAAATGGAAAAAAAAAAAAAAACTTAAATCAGTATCTGAAGTAGTCTTGAATGTTGGTTAGCATAGGATAAATCTGGTATTTTGTTGTTCAACCAGCTGAATTTTCTGGTCAAAAAATTTACCATTTTGGCAATTTTTTAGGATCTGTTTGCTCTAAACTTCTCACACTTATCCGTGCACTGATTCACATACGAAAAGTATCTTATTACGCTGGTCATTTTTGACCTTTTGTCCTGTTAAAATCATGGGTTTTACTAGAGATTTAAGCCCAAATAAACGTGATGATGACGAATTAAAAAAAGGCATTGGAACTATGAACAATGAATTGAAAAAAAAACATCATGAGAAGGTGAAACGTTTTGTTACACCCGAATTCGATCTATATTCTCGTAAATTAAAATGATTTAGAATAATTTAGACTATAAAATTTACTAAATAAAATGCCTGTATTAATTACAAGCCTTAGAGCATCTCCAACCGATGTGTCAAAAGTGCCACATAGACATTTAACGGTTAGAAATAATATCTCACATCACTCCAACCGATGTGTCAAAGCTGATATGGAATGAAGGCTGGAGGTTGAGATGTTATTTTTGACATCCCAAAAGCAAGATGTCAAATGAATATTTTATTATTTTTAAAGATAGTTGGTTGTTTCTTTCATTTATTATTTTCGTTTTTATATTTTTTTTCTTCTTTATCTTAAATGATTTGACTGTTACAATAATTATTTATTTGACATATCGGGTGGAGTGTAAAACTATGTAAATGTTAAATTGCCACATCAGCCATCAAATTTAAATTTGATATTTGATATTTGACATCTCCCTTGGAGATGCTCTAAGATACCAAATTGCCACATCAGCCATCAAATTTAAATTTGATGTTTGGTATTTAACACCTTCTTTGAATATGCTATGCTCCTCATTTAAATTAAAATTTGTAAATTAATGCAACTGATTGAGCTGTAGATAAAAAATCAAGTTGCAGTCTCGTTGAAAACGAACAGAGATTGAAAAGTCATACCAGAGACTGAACAAATTGTTCTCTTTAATGTAGTTAATCAAGTTGCAAGTTGTTGATTTTAATCCCCAGAAGAACCCAAAAAGAAAACTGACGTAGCTTTCAGACACAGGGCAATGCCTCACGGAAAAGTTGGCTCTTAATTTTTAAGAGGCAAAATAAGCTTTGGTGGCAGCTAAACTATTCCAACTCTGGAAATGGTGGTTGAATGTTCAAAATGGTTTTGCAGAGGGAGATATTTATGAATTTTTGTTCTCTTCTCAAGAGGATTTGAAGAAGAGCTCAAAGTTTGAGTCTTGACCCTTAAAAAACTGGTACGTTCTTATCTTCTTGTTGTGTTGTGTGGTTTTTCTTGTAAGTTGGCGTCTGTGTACTTTCTGGGTTTTTGAAATTTGTGAGCCTGTTTTTGGTTTTGAATGGCACTTTGCATATGTGTTTGCGAGCATGTCTTTGTGTATTCAAAATTTTGGTTCTTTTTGGTAGTTTGAGGCTTATTTCATATAAACATTATTGGTTACGACAAAACACATGCTTTTTTTTTTTTGGATAAGAAAATCATGCTTGTATCTTTCCTTGGATTTTCAGCTCCTATTGGTACATATGTCATATGTTCAGACACTTTTTTGTTTATTTTAATTTTTCTGTTTATTTGTCAATATTTCAATATATGTGTTCACTTAATAGAATATATATCTATATATATATATATATCGCTCTCTCTTTAAATCTCTGTGTCAGTCCCTAACTTCTCACTGTATTGAAAAATCTTTGTGTCAATGTAGCTAATTATCGTAAATGTAAGTTCGGTAAGTTGATTAAGGATATGTGTGTTTGTTGTTCTCACCCAATTACACAAACCTCAATTTATTGCTCACTTCACATTATAGAGTAGTTTAGAATGTATTAAAAAAGAAAAGAAGAAGAGTAACTATCAATTAGATAATCAGTTCTCTATTTTTGAAACCGTTTTGCAATTTACAAATAAGGAGAGCGATATTTAAAATGGTCCAAGACTCCAAAGCATTTCCGCGGTTTCATGCATCTACACACACTCTCTAATTCATTATCTGATTATTTGCGGAAATGCATGTTAATTATCAACCGTCTGATTAAAACAAACAACAGTTGACATTTATTCTGAAAAAAATGGAAAAAAAAAAAAAAACTTAAATCAGTATCTGAAGTAGTCTTGAATGTTGGTTAGCATAGGATAAATCTGGTATTTTGTTGTTCAACCAGCTGAATTTTCTGGTCAAAAAATTTACCATTTTGGCAATTTTTTAGGATCTGTTTGCTCTAAACTTCTCACACTTATCCGTGCACTGATTCACATACGAAAAGTATCTTATTACGCTGGTCATTTTTGACCTTTTGTCCTGTTAAAATCATGGGTTTTACTAGAGATTTAAGCCCAAATAAACGTGATGATGACGAATTAAAAAAAGGCATTGGAACTATGAACAATGAATTGAAAAAAAAACATCATGAGAAGGTGAAACGTTTTGTTACACCCGAATTCGATCTATATTCTCGTAAATTAAAATGATTTAGAATAATTTAGACTATAAAATTTACTAAATAAAATGCCTGTATTAATTACAAGCCTTAGAGCATCTCCAACCGATGTGTCAAAAGTGCCACATAGACATTTAACGGTTAGAAATAATATCTCACATCACTCCAACCGATGTGTCAAAGCTGATATGGAATGAAGGCTGGAGGTTGAGATGTTATTTTTGACATCCCAAAAGCAAGATGTCAAATGAATATTTTATTATTTTTAAAGATAGTTGGTTGTTTCTTTCATTTATTATTTTCGTTTTTATATTTTTTTTCTTCTTTATCTTAAATGATTTGACTGTTACAATAATTATTTATTTGACATATCGGGTGGAGTGTAAAACTATGTAAATGTTAAATTGCCACATCAGCCATCAAATTTAAATTTGATGTTTGATATTTGACATCTCCCTTGGAGAGGCTTAAAGTGAGGAGGTTATTTGAGGATGTCAAATCTCACCATCAACAAATGTAAAGAAATCATGGGACTTAAATTCTTGGAGATGCTCTTATAAGGTCATTCTTCTGTTATTGGTAGGTAGGAGCAACCCTAACTTGGTGTAAGTGGCGTCACTGCATAGGGTCCCCAATTTTTGAGGGCCTCAAATTTTTTATTATTATATACTTTATATTAATATTATAAATTTTTTATATATACTCAAGCGTGCAACACATTGACACAAAAATATATTTAGTGGAGATGGTTTCTAGTGCATATCCTTGTATATATCACATTCATATGATTTCTCCTAAAAAAATAAAATACTAAACCCTAAACCCTAGTATTTTCATATTGAATTATATGATGGTTTCAATTAAAGTTTCGGATAAGTCCCTCAAATCTCAGGACCAGCCTGTTGGTAGGTAGGGTCCTACGATGATGTCATAAATACCCACCTGCCGCATATTCGTGGAATATTCAACAAAAACGGCATGTCGTTTATGTGACATTAGAAGGCTGGGCCTGGTGAATTATAATGAAAAGTGGGCCAGTTGGGCTCCATTTGACTTAACGCGCATTCACAAGTGGAATAAGAAGAAGCAGGGAAAGCAAAACGCAAAATAGCTTCTGGTTCTAGGGTTTATTCGAGCTCTGCGATTTTACGCGCAGAGCGTTCAATTCTTTTCCTTGTCGCTCCGATCGTTCATCTCTCAAATACTCTAGCGGTTTTTCGAAGGTAATATTTCGATGCTATTTCTCTCTTTTTTCGTTTCACATATCGTAGACTTTGAGAATAAGTATAAAGCCAAAGTATTATTAATTTATCGGATGAAAAGTTCGATCCTTGATGAGTTTAAGGGGAAAATAAATTATTCTTTTTTGATGGGTTTTGCTGTTTTATATATGTGTATAAATATATATGTTTTCTTAGGTTGAAAGTGGTTTTGCGACGATGGCTCGGGTTTATGTTGGGAATTTGGATCCTCGAGTGAATGAAAGGGATTTGGAAGATGAATTTCGGATGTTCGGTGTTCTTCGAGGGTTATTTTCCTTTCTTACTAAATGCCTCTACTTTTTCATTGTTTGAATGAGTCGCAATAGTTATTTTATGATTCAGTGAGATTTATTGGTGCTGGTACTTTTTTATATAATTGATCACAGTGTATGGGTTGCTCGAAGACCGCCTGGATATGCGTTTATTGAATTTGACGATCGCCGGGATGCTCTAGATGCAATTCAAGCTGTGGATGGTTTGTCTGACACTTCTACCACTCCAATTTGGTTTGACACCATAGTTTTCCTTTAGCAACTGCAAGTTATAATTTGTTGAAGCTTCCACCTGTTGAGGATACCACAGGCCCATCCTTTTGAACTAAACTATAGTTTCAGATGCATGTTACTTATTGCTTATAGTTAGCGTGTCTATTATCGTCAGCCCATTTTTGTTAGAGAAAGATGTTAAGCCACACAGAAGAGGCATGTCCATCATATTCTATGATAGATTCTGTACACCATGTGTTTGAGTTTTTTGCTATTATCATATCATAATATATCATCATCATCAACATTATCATCTTCACCATTGTAGCATCTCAAAGCTTCCTATTCCCATTTTTGTTTCTACAGGAAAAAATGGTTGGCGTGTTGAGCTTTCTCACAATTCTAAGGGTGGTGGAGGCCGTGGTGGTGGTGGAGGACGCGGGCGCGGTGGAGGTGAGGACTTAAAGTGTTATGAGTGTGGTGAACCTGGTCATTTTGCTCGTGAATGTCGCTTGCGTATTGGTTCACGAGGATTGGGTAGTGGAAGGCGCCGAAGTCCATCCCCTCGACGCCGCAGAAGTCCCAGTTATGATGGTTATGGACGCAGGTATACTGAAGACCTATGTCTTTCTTTTTATTCCTCTGCATTGTACATCTTGTGGTAAAATTATGCTCTTCGCCACATCCTTCTTGCGCTTTGTTTCCCAGCTCACATAGAAATGGGATGTGACTTGAAACTTGTGATATTTGATACATTATTCTGAGTAACCCTACTAATTATTTTGTACTAATTGCCTTGTGGCTGCTGAGTTTTCTGAAAATATTACACTGAAAAATGTTTTATGTTGTGGCAGGAGCTATAGTCCGCGTAGGAGAAGATCTCCTCCACGACGCCGTAGTGTCACACCTCCTCGACGTGGACGAAGCTACAGTAGGTCTCCTCCATATCGCCCTGCTCGTCGTGCTTCACCTTATGCCAATGGGTAAGTCATGGCTGTACAATGTCTTGCTGTTTCTTTTTACAAATTATGTTAAATGTAAGGTTGAGCAAGTGTATTTTGGATGGTGTTATGTATTAGAGGACTTCACTTCTTGTTCATTTCTACGAGTAGCTGATTCATGTGTTTGTTTGTCTTCTGCAGGGACTAAGCTGGAATTGGAGCAAATGCTGGATGACCTGAAGGGATGATATCTCTGCTATATTATAGTTCTAATAGGATTGGTTGAACTGACGAGAATCATGTTAGTTATGTCGATGTTGTGACTATGGGTTTTGTTAGAAACTTGGATTTGGATGGCTTGCTTCTACGAAGTGTTTTTGCCACCAAAAGGGGTGCCTTGGACACCGTTTTGCGTCGGCTTTCTCGCTTCAGCGTACTGAAGAGGTCCTTTTCCTACTTTTAAGTTGCCATATTATATCTGTTTATATATTATTTTTATGTGAATTTGTCCTTTGTGGTTGGATTTCATTGTTTGCATTAGAGGTTCCTAAAGTTTGCTTGTTTTGATTTGAGGTGTGATTTTCGGCTAAAACGGCTTCGTTTCGCCACTTACTGCATCTTAGTGCTCACGGTTCCCATCTCTGCGTCCTCCAGAGTATTCTACTTCTTGTTGCTTCTGCATATTGTTCAGTGAAACTGGAATATCTAGAAACTTTGGTACTTTCTACTTTGGTTGCATGCGGCACCTTTTTTATTGCAGTCTGCTGCAACAAAGCTTCCTGAATAAATCTTTTTCATTAGCTGGCTCAAGAAGATGAAGCTGTTTATTGCCTTCCCCCTCTCTGCACCTCTGCACAACATGTACTTGTTGGTTGTCTGCACGTTAATCTGCTTGTTTTACTTGAGAAACCTGGCTGCATCTGACCATATTAGTGTCATCATCGTCAACAGTGCTTCTGTCATAGTAAGACAGACTTTCACTTCTTAGTTCTCTACTAGCTGGAGGAAGAAGGTGAAGCTGTTGTTGCCCTATTGGTTCTCCTCACTAGAGTCTGGTTATCAATGGTTGAAAGCCAGAGCATCCATGGTATTAGTTTTAGAGCGTACTTAGTATTGTTGGTTAATCTACCCACTGAGTCGAGATGAACTGCAGACCTTTTTCGCTTGTGGAGTACGTCACAAACTCATCATCGTCAAGACCTAAGACTTGCCTCTGAAATCTTCTTGTTGTAGCACTTTTATCTTTGCACGGTTCTACAAACCACACACCGCGAGCATACATAAGATTTTAATCATCGCGTAATATGTTTAAGTTGCTTGACCGAAGAACTGAATCCATCATTGAGGACCGTCAGGCATGACAACCCTGTTTGGCTTGTGGTTGGTCATGACTCAAGTGATCTTTCCCCTTACCCTTGAAACTTGGTGGTTGCAATGTTTATTTTTCATTTCTATTTGATTTGTATTTTCGTTGTTGATTTGTAAATTGATATGCCGATCTGGTTCACAGTAGGCAATTATGAAACAAATGTTATGGTTTAGTACTTGCGTACTTTACATGACGATCATGGCGGACAAGTCACTATCTTGCATTTTTGTTGCAATAATCTTAGCCTCTCACATCCTTTCATAGTTAGTGAACTATATTGTATAATATGTGAATTTTGTATGTATTATTGAAAATTTTGTAAAAAAATACTTGTATTGAAAATGAGGGTGTGGAAAATATTTTAATTAGTATATCCGCGCGGCTATACTAAAAGGGGCCCCAGATTCCGAGTAGGCCGAAGTGACACAATTGGGAAAGTTGGCTGGAATGGGCTTCTTTTAACATTGTAATGGATGTCGCTGTTGTCCTTTACTTCTTTGGAAATTTCAATAATCAATAATGCAAGTTACTTTAATATTTGATGTGCTTTGGATTATCACCCCAAAATAAACTAACAGGAGGCATCTGCTAGATTTGTACCATTCTAATGGAAACAAAACTAGAATTATACGAGTTTGTATCACAATGTCAATGCACTGCTGCCATATATATTGAAGAGGGAACCAATGCAAGACCCACAGTATTCAAACTTCGTAGTGGTACATCTGAGGGAATGGCGAACCCAAAATTTGCTGAGATTAAGCTATGGTTTCTTGGCACCGTAGGTCTAATCGAATCAGCCATGAAAATCCCATTTAGAAATCCCAATTTCATAGCCTTAACATTGATTACCTCCTTCCCACTATTTTGCATGAGATTAATACATGAATTGCCTTATAATTACCAGCCTAGTTTGATCAAGGAGGCAATATATCAGCTAAGAATTCTTACTAATGATGGAGGCAATATGTCACGGGCTCTAAATCTGACCATTCAAATTCTGGAAGTTTACCTCTCTGTCTTTGTTGACTTCCTCAGTGCCCTCACAACTATCTATGCTGCCTCAATAATCTGTACTAGTAGTGAGAGGTCAACAATGGGTCTCCGAAATCTTCTTCGAAATTCAATAACCAAAACAAGGTGGCATGAGCTTATGTTTCCATTCTTGTCTGTGTCCCTCTTGTGCTCTCTTTCCTCAAGTGTTCTTGACTATTGGCTTTATGCTAGGCCGTTACTTTTACCAGGCTGCCCAACTCGGTTGTCGCGGGGCTTGCATTTGATAGTTTATGGTGTGGCCTTTGCTAAATGGGCAGAGTACAGTGCCTGGTGGAACCTAAGTGTTGTTGTTTCCATCTTAGAGGAGAACAGAGGAATTGCCCTTTCAGCCTCATCAAAGTTAACCAAAGGAAATAGACTAAGAGGGCTCATTTGGATGCTTCTGTATTCTGTTTGGAGGTTCAAGTTGCCATCCCTCCTTGCCACATGGACTTACCCACATATACTTGCGTACTATTACCTTGACACAAGCTTCGTGTGCCTGGGGAAGGTTATCAATTGGGTGGTTCTCACAGTTTATTACTACGATTGCAAAACTGTCACAACAAGGTTGCCATAAATTCTTAAGATCAAGCTATAAGATCTCTCATTCAAAAGTTCGTAATTGCTGCTTTTGCTAAATTAATTGAATTGAAAGTTACATGGGTTCACAAAAGTACAAGGGCCGAAGAAATGGTTTGTTGGCAATTCTACCGAGTAGACAATTTCAAGGTTTACCTTCTTTTTTTATATAAATTTATTTCTAAGAACCAAATTCAGAGTTAACAAAACAATGGCTTGGATTTTACTGTGATTCTCACCATGTTCTTGGAAACCACGGTATTATTTTATATATCATTTTGCAATTAGAAAAAGAGTAAAAGTCTGAGTCAAGTCAACTCCTGCCTCCCCACTCTGGGGACATCAAGAAAGACTTCATGTTCATTTACAAAGTCTCTTGATTGTGTTTGGATGGAGTTTGGGAGTGAAAGCATGGAGATGGAAAGCAACCTTATGGTGAAGAAGAACCAGAAACTGGAAGCCTTTGATATTCTCAGAAAAGCTCTTATAATCTCTGCCAGAAACATCAACTTCTTCATCTTCACCATTCTCACCTCCCTCCCCCTCTTCTTTTTCTTGGTTTACTAAGAAATTTTTCTCCAAAATTTCCTGGTTGAAATCTTCGAAATTGTGAAACAATCCCCTGGTTACGACTACTGCTACAGTATATGGCCAACAGGCAGCTTGAATGATATCACCCGTAAACTAAACAAAGAGTTTCTCGATGAGTTGATTCAACTACGTCTTCTTTATCTGGTGCCTCTCCATCTCCTAGAGCTCAGCACTGTGCTTGTGATCGTTGACTTGGCATCCAAGATATATACAGAAGAGGGACCAATGATGAGCCTCAAGGAAATGGTAAATAAGCCCTTTGACAAAGCAAGACTCAAAGGCACTTTCATTACATCTGTCTATGTTCTCTTCTTGTCAACTTGTATTTTACTCGGATTGATATCGTTAGTAACAACCTACTTTGTTGTCTTGAGGAACTTCGGTTGTGATGTGTTCTTTGCTGCACTGTGTTTGCCAGCATTTGTTGGATTGCTAGCTCTGTATTTGGCGTTTAGTGCTGTATGGAATATGAGTCTTGTGATTTCAATGTTGGATGGGGTTCATGGAACTGGGGCATTAGCTCTAGCAATTTATTACAGCAGAGGTAGCGAGTGGTGCGGGCTTCGTTTGATGCTGGTTTTCTTTGCTTGGGGAGAGGGCTTAAGGTTGCCATGCCTCTACTTTGGCTGCTATGAAAGAGAGTATGGAATTGTTGCACAGATTAGCTTGTTCTGCTTGGGGAATGTCCTGAAGTGGGTTGTCTGTATGGTATATTTCTACTATTGCAAAAACCGGGCTTTCAAGAAGAAGGAATGTGTTGAATCTGTTGATGATGAAGTTGGAACACAGGTGGAAGCTGTTAAGGAATGAGCACTACAAGAAAGTACATGGAAGTGATCTGGTAAGAAACTCCAAAGAACAACTAGAAACTGCAGCAAGTTCACTCTCCATCAGTTTCCACATTATGTTGGTTTTTCTCCATCAAATTTGGTGTTTTTGTGCTAATTACTCATGTATGAATTTAATTGGAAAAGTTCATATAAATCTGATATAAACTTGAAAAGAAATATTTCCTTGGAAATGCTCACTTTGCCATTTGACACTTCTGAATTGTAAAATCGGATTTTAAAGAGGAAACCTGACAAGGAAATATAAATGTAGTTGGGAAGTATAATGAGAGAACAGAGGAAACAGAATCCAATCACAAAAACTAGAACAGTATCTTCAAGATTTCAATACAATAAACTATGTCAAATGGTGGACTGTCCTGTCCTTGATTATTAAATTGACTAAACATTGGCTACAGATGCGAAAAATTAGCAACTTGGGGCCTGTGGTATTCTTTTTTTAAAATCATGACCCAATTAGCAAAACAGGGAAATCTGAGTCAAGTCCACTCTTGATCCCAATCAATGTTCATTACACTTGCAGCCATCAAGAAAGACTTGGTGTTCATTGACCTGTAATGAGAATCAGCTCTGTTCTCTGATGGGCAGGGCCCATGGTATTAATTGTTTAGATCATGAAACAATAAGCAGAAGAAGAAAAGTCTTAGTCAAGGCAACCCTTGATCCCTATCAATATTCACTCCTTGTATCCACCAAGAAAGACTTGATGCTCACCACCTAGAAAGTTTCAATTGTGATTGGGTCGAGCTTGGAAGTGAAGGCATGGAGATGGAAAGCAACCTTATCATGAAAAATCAGAAACTTGAAGCCTTCGGTATTCTCAGAAAAGCTCTTATAATCTCTACAAGAAACACCAACTTCTTTATCTTCACCATTCTCACCTCCCTTCCTCTGTTCTGTTTCTTGGTTTACTATGAGTCTTCTCTCCAAAAATCCCTGGTTGAAATCTCAAAAATTCTAAATCCACCCCACAACAATGTCCATGGTTACAATGCTTACTTCAACTTGAGTTGGTCAATACCATTAGACATAGCCACAAAATTGAACAAAGAGTTTCCTCATGAGTTGACTCATCTTGGTCTTCTCTATCTGGTGCCTCTCCATCTCCTAAAGCTCAGCACTGCGATTTTGATTGTCCATTTGGCATCAAAGATATACACGGAAGAGATGCCGACAACGATAACTTTCAAAGAGATGGTGCATAGACCCTTTGGCAAAACAAGACTGAAGGGCACATTTGTTACATATGTCTATGTTCTTTTCTTGTCAACTTGTACCCTTCTAGGATTGGCATGGTTAGGAATAACATACTATGCTCTCTTCAGGGACTTCAGCGTCATGGATGATCGTGTTTCCTATGCTGTTCTTTGTTGGCCATCTTTTGTAGCATTGCTAGCAATGTATTTGGCATGGAGTTCTGTATGGAATGTGAGTGTTGTGATTTCAATTTTGGAGGGGACACGTGGAATCAAGGCATTGGGTCAAGCAATATATCTCACCAGTGGTTGTGAGTGGAAAGGGTTTATTTTGATGCTTATTTTCTGTGCTTGGGAAGTAGGTTTAAGGTTGCCATGCCTCTACATTGGCAGCTATGAAAGAGGGAATTATATTGGTCTTGTTGCACAGGTTAGCTTGTTCTGCTTTGGGAATGTGCTGAAGTGGGTTGCCTGCATGATATATTTCTACGATTGCAAGAACAGGGCTATAGAGAAGAAGCTGATTATGAAGGGTAAGAAGAGAGCTGAAAGCTGTGGATGAAGAAGCACTTCAGGCAAGTAGATGGATGAGATCTTGTTGAAAAGAAGCTCCAGATGAGCACTAGTAGGAACTGCAACAAAGTTTGATTTGGATCATTCTGCATTATGTTGATTTAAGTCTTTTAGCTCAATTTGCAAAGTTTTTTGCTTTTCTTTTGATTAATCATGCCTCACTTGGCAATATTTCAAATATGTTTGGTATAAACGTGAACATAACTTATATCATACCCTTTGTTGCAAATTCCATTGCCATGTGGGAGACAATTATATCACGCATTTACAGCAAAAGGTACCTCTTGAAATAGTATTGTTAACTCTTCAGAAACACTATTTCGATTCGACACCTTGTTTCACCCAATGGTGCTGGTTTCTTCATTGTTTCACCCAGTAATTCTGAGTAATACAAAAGCTATTTCAAATGGTTGGACCGCCTGATATGAGGAGAGTACTGAGCTTCCCAGAAGTGGTCCTGGTAGGAGGAGATCCCAACCTAAGACAGATGGTGCAATGTTGAGTTAAAAATATAAAAACTTTGGCCTTTGGGAGCACCGTTAGGCTCTTGCATTGTCTCATCGGAGTGTTAAAGCGTCCAACAATATCTCCGGTAACAGAAGGGTCTGCAATACCTTGATATATAATAGAACCATCAATTACAGCCTAAAGGTCTCCACGAAAGTGCAAGGGGATATGAAATGGCGACATTTTCCACCAAGTAGACAAATTCAAGGTTAAACTTCTGTTTAAAATATCTTTTGTGAGCTAAGAAACAAAGTCAAGGTTAACAAAACAGTAGCTCTGAATGTGAAAAATTAGTAATTTAGGGCCATGATAATGAATTTTTTATTTTGTGCATCATGAAGCAATTACAAGGACGGCAAAAGTCTGAGTCAAGTCCACCCATTAATATTCATTC
>NC_024127.1:18140059-18171263 GCF_000346735.1 Prunus mume
TGGGGGTGGGTCAGGGGTGGACTTGACTAGGACTTTTGAGTGTATTGCTAATTGCACGAAGTCAAGAAAGACTTTATGTTCGTTTAGAAATTTACAATTGTGTTTGGATTGAGCTTGGAAGTGAAAGCATGGAGATGGAGAGCAACCTTATGATGAAGAATCAGAAGCTGGAAGCCTTTGATATTCTCAGAAAAGCTCTTGTAATCTCTGCCAGAAACACCAACTTCTTCATCTTCACAATTCTCACCTCCCTTCCTCTCTTCTGTTTCTTGGTTTACTATGAATCTGTTCTCCAAAAATTCCTGGTTCAAATCTCAGAAATTCTAAAAACCCCCTTGATGACCTCGACTATGTTTGGATCATACCATTTGATACAACCAGAAAAATGAACAAAGGGGAACCAATTAAATCAAAACCTTAAGTCAAATAATTCCTTCCATTTGGGGTTTATTTGACCTAATTAGAATTACTCAACCTAATTGGGATTACTCAATTTAATTGGGGGTTGCCCAATTAAATTGATAATTACCTAATTAAATTGAGATATGATTTGATTCCTACCACAATTAGGAATTTGACTTACCCTAATAAATCAAAAGGGTTTCACTAGAACACCCAAAATGGGGGCTGAAATTATAAAAAAACCCAAAATCCAAAACCTAAAACACTTTATAAATACACTCAAAACCCATCATTACACACACTTAAAACCCATTTATAAACACACCCAAAAAATATACAATTGTTGATTTTGGGTGTGTTTCTATGTTTAAATAGTGTTTGAGTTTTTTTTTTTTATAAATACATGTCTAGGATTGGATTTATTTATAAATTTGTATAAATCAAATCCCTAATTAATCAAATCAATGCCAAATCAGGGAGGAATAATTCCTTACAAACTACGGAATTATTCCTCTGAAACCCTAGCATTCGAGACCACTATAAAAAGATGGCCACATACAAGGGTGAAGGTACGTCTAAATTCCTACTGAAATTCTGCAGAAATTATTTCTCACAAACCCTAGCCACCACTTTAAGCGCTTAGCAAACTCAAATGCACCTGTGTCAGAAATCAGATATTTTTGAGTTGAAATTGGCTCCGGCCACCATACACGGCTCTGGCCACCCCGATTTTCCTTGAAATACTCTACCTAACTTAGGCATCGGAGGGCCTTTGGCCAACACCCCCCCGGGTGTGGTCCTTTTACCCCGATCTGTTTTGCAGGGAGAAAGAGAAGTGGAGCAGACGAAGGAATATTAAACGAATATTCTAGTGGGATGAAATTTGCTCCCACAATACTGATGGGTTCATTAAGAGCACGAGATATATTCAAAGCGTGCTCCAAATTCATCTTTCACACATTTTGTCAAAAAACCATGGTTGATACAAGACGTACAAAAAGTAATACCACCACGATAGGCCTGTCTCATGGTTTTGTGGTGGAAACCTCAATGCAACCGCACGGAATCGTGGCCTCCAACACCTTGCAGCCGTCTCCTAGTGCTTTGCAACCGCCTTCAACTGCTGGAATTGCAGAACAGCCGCCACATGACCCTGGGACCTCCACAGCCTTGCAGTCGCCAGCGCCGATTGCTGAAGCTGCTCTACCTCGCTGTCCTGCCGTCGGAGCACAGCAATAGCCATACCACTTAGTTGCCGGATTTGCTGCACAGCCCCACGGCTACTCCGACATTGTCCCAGTCTTGGAACAGATCCATTCTCTCCCTCCTCTGCGATCACACTTGACATATGCACCTGTGTACGCGTCTAATGGAGCCCTAGTCCATATGCCGTTGGGCCCGATGCACACCACTCTACTTGACCCGCGCAGTTAGGTGGACCTTAATTCACGGGTTGATCAACTCACACAGAAGGTCGATGATCAAAACAACTTGATTGACCAGCTACTCAGGTAGATCAACTTGGATCTAAGCCCTAACCTTGGACCTCGTGATGAGGAGAGGAGGGCGCACAAGCATGCTGGCAAGTAGTTCGAGAGGTTCCAGGCTGGTCAGACAGGGGCTAATCGGCAGGGGAAAGAGCGAGATCGTGCAGACGACGCAAACAGCTGCGAGCCACCCTCTGAGCCGTTCGAGGTTAGGTCCAAGGACCAATGTGCTTGGGAGGCTAGGCCCACAATCCAATGCCCATGCTCGCTTGGGCCCATAAGGAGCTCGAGATCGTGAGCTGTCGCTTGACGAGCACAATGATTGACGCCCACCAGCCCGCTCGAGGACCAACACACGGTGACAAGCTGTAGAGGGATCCTCCCAAACTCAACATTCTCACCTGCCCCATGGGCAGGGCAACCAAGGGGATCGACCATTGGGAGCTGAAGAGGAAGTTAGCCAATCACGCTCAAGGCACCAAAGACGTCGACCTGAGCTACCCTCCTTGCAAGCAGAGGATGACGATCGACGCCCAACAACCCGCTCAAGGGCAAACACGCGGCGACAAGCTGTAGAGGAATCCTCACAAGCTCAATCTCCTAATCTGCCTCACGGGTAGGGCACCTAAGGGGATCGACCCTTGGAAACCGAGGAAGAAGTTAGCCAGTCGTACTCGAGGCACCGAAAACGTCAGCCCAAGACTCCAACCCTGCGAGCAGAGGATGTTGAGAAGTTAGTAAATGACCAACTCCGAGGTCTCCAACTCAAAGAAAGCACGGAAGAGGCACTGTGCAAGGAAATTGATCGAGTCGACTGCTTGCCCTTTATCGATGAGGTGGAATGAGCTCCGCCGCCGAAGCGGTGTACAATGCCATCCATCACTCCATTCAAAGGAGACTCTGATCCTGAGAGTCATTTGAGGCACTTCAAGAGCGCCATGATCCTATACAAGGCAGACGACGCCCTGATATGCAAAGTGTTTGCGATGACTCTGTGAGGAGCTGCTCAAGATTGGTTCCACACTTTACCGTTAGTGTCGATAGGAAACTTCAAGGAGTTCGCCCTTATTTTCACAAAGGAGTACACCTCCTACAAGACGGTCAGAAAGCATGCAGACCACTTGTTTAACATGAGCAAGAAGCCAGACGAGTCTCTTTGAGATTACCTGAGACGGTTTAAGGCTGAGAAGGCTAACCTCATAGGATGCAACGACCAAGTTGCATCCTCAGCTTTCAAGAAGGGCTTGCTAACCGAGCACGAGCTATATCGGGAGCTGACCATAACTCAAAGCCAAACCTTGACAGAATTGTTCGCGACGGCAGAGCGCTACACACTTTAGGACGATGATCGTATCGCCGCAAAGGAAGCCAGCAAGCAAGTTGATCACCAAACGAAGCAGGCAAGCCAAAAGACCAACAAGTTCGAGCATAAAGCCCAGGATAACCGCAGATCGCGGCCCCAAGAGGGAGGCTCAGAAACAGGGACCTTCACCGAGTTTGCCATCCCGATCCACCAGATCCTGGCACAAGTGAAGGACAAGCCTTGGGTGAGAAGACCACCACCTATGAAAGGGGACCTCCTCTAAGAGGCACACCAGTAAATACTGTGCATTTCACGGGGAGCACGGTCATTACACCAACAACTACAATGCCTAGAAAGGGCATCTTGAGGAGCTGGTCAGAGAAGGTCATTGCACAGAATTTGTCGCAAAGAAGGCCATCCAGCAGATCGAGGATAGTGACGTAGTTGCCAGGGAACCTCCCCAAAAGGTCATTCGAATCAACACCATTCTAGCTGACTCCCAGGAGTCCGGGTTGACCACCAAGGAGCGCAAGAGAAAGATCGCGCAGGCAACTTATGTCTCTCAAGTCACAATAGGAGTACCAGTCACTGTGGATACACCCATCATCGGGTTCCAGAAGAAGGACTTGATCGGGCTTGACCTGCCGCATAATGACGCCCTAGTCATCTGCATCCGAATTAAACAAGCTGAGATCGAGCGAGTTCATGTAGATGATGGTAGTGCAACCAATATCATACAACTATCTGCTGTCCAACAGATGGGATTGGGGCCCAAGATTAGCAAACTTGCCAGATCGCTCACCGGCTTCAATGGGGCCACGTCAATCACTGTTGGAACGATCGACCTTGACGTCCACTTACCCCCAATGGTCTGCTCGCAAACCTTCATGGTCATCGACGAGGTCTTCCCTATAATGGAATCTTGGGCCGACCGTGGATCAGCAAGATCGAGGCCATCAAATCTGCACTACACCAGAAGATCCGCTACCCCATCCCTGGGGGCGGGATCGGGCAGATCAACAGTGACCAAGCCATGGCAAGGAGATGCACAGCCTAAGGGCTCAAGAAGAGTAGGCAGTTGCAGTTCACACCTGTAATGCAAGCTGTCAGCGAGGTAGGAAAGCCTCCTAGCAGACAAGCAAGCCCGGACGGGAATGAAGTTGTTACCTCACAATAGCAATTAAGGAGCCAAAATCAAGGCGAGGGAATCCGCCCGGAAGACTCCCTTGAAAAGGTTTGAAAGTCTGAGGATGACGTAGAGTTAGTACCCCCTGATTCTGGCCAGTCAGACAGAAAAGCGCAGATCGGCTCGCGCAAGAATCCAAACAAGAAGGATCGAGACAAGGGAACCCACCCGGAAGGCTATCTTGAAGAAGGTTGGAAGCCTGAGGAAGACGTTGAGTTAGTACCTCTCGATCCTGATCAGCTAAACAAGAAAGCGCGGATCGGCTTACGCCTAAGCCCAGACGAAAAGGTGGAGTTGACCACCTTCCTTAAGAACAACAAAGACATGTTCGCATGGTCACCATCTGACATACCCGGTATCGACCCAAACATTATCTGCCACTGGCTCCATGTCAACCCTGCTAGCAAGCCCGTGGTGCAGAAGAGACGCAACTTCACTCCCGAGCGGGTCATGATCATTGAAGCCGAGATCTACAAGCTTCGAGCTGCCGGTTTCATTGAAGAGGTCTCTTACTCGGAATGGCTGGCCAACGTTGTTCTGATGGCGAAACAAGAAAAGGGCAAATGGAGAGTATGCGTTGATTACATCGATCTCAACAAAGCATGCCCTAAAGACAACTTTCCATTGCCGAGAATCGACCAGCTAGTGGATTCAACTTCCGGCAATCAGCTGCTCAGCTTTATGGATGTCTACTCCAGTTATAATCAAATTATGATGTACGATGATGACAAGGTGAAGACCTCTTTCATCATTGAAAGAGGGACCTACTGCTACAGGGTCATGCTATTTGGCCTGAAGAATGCCGGAGCAACTTACCAAAGGCTCGTGAATAAAATTTTCAAGGAGCAGATCGGCAGAACCATGGAGGTCTACGTGGACGATATGCTGGTCAAAGCCCCCAAGCGGGCAGACCACCTCAAAAACCTTACCGAGGTGTTTAGCCTGCTCTGCCAGTATCGCATGAAGCTGAATCCAAGTAAATGTACGTTCGGTGTATCATCTGGCCAGTTTTAGGGGTACTTAGTGACGCAATGAGGTATCGAGGCACACCCGCGTCAAATCAAAACCATTCTTGAGATGAAGTCGCCTTCCACAGTAAAGGAAATACAAAGCTTGACAGGCAGAGCAGCGACCCTCAACAGATTCCTCTCAAAATCTATCGACAAGTGCAGACCATTCTTCAAAGCTTTGAAGAAGAGGCAAAAAGACAAGTGGGACGAGGAGTGCGAAGTAGCTTTCCAGAATCTAAAGACTTACCTCACTTCACCTCCCCTACTCTCAAAGCCAGCTCCTGGTGAAGACTTGTTTGTGTACTTGGCAGTGTCCAACTCGGCCGTCAGCTCAGCTCTCATTCGAGAAGAACTTGGGGCCCAACATCTGATATTCTAGACTTCAAAAGCTCTCATCGATCCAGAGACTCGCTATCCGAAATTGGATAAGCTCATTTTGGCCCTTGTAGTTTCCGCAATAAAGCTGCGACCCTATTACCAAGCTCATCGAGTCATTGTCATGACCGACTTTCCTTTGAGATCAATCCTCCACAACCCTGATGCTTCTCAGTGACTCGTGAAGTGGGCTATAGAGCTAAGCTAATACGACATCCTCTACCAGCCGAAGACTGCAATAAAGCCCAAGCCTTGGCAGACTTTGTTGCAGAATTCACACCATCGGTTGAAGAAGAGAAGTTGGTCTACGAAAAGAAGGAAAGTTCGAGAGTAGACAAGACCTCCGTTGAACCTGACCAACCCAGAGACATGGGGTAGTTGAGCGTAGATGGAGCGTCGAACCAGAAAGGAGCTGGAGCAGGCGTTGTCGTCATCACCCCGGATATAACCCTACTAGAGCAAGCTATCATGCTTGGCTTCTCGACTTCAAACAACGAGGTAGAGTACGAGGCATTGCTCGCTGGCTTGCGCTTGACAAATGAGCTATTAATCAAAAAGCTGGCCATTTACTCAAATTCCCAGCTAATCACAAGTCAAGCCTCAAGAGAATACATGGCGAAGCATCCGAGGATGATTTTGTACCTTGACAAAGTCCAAGAGTTGTTGAAGGCGTTTCCCACCTTCACCATCTAGTAGGTGCCCCGAGCAGAGAACGCGCACACGGATGTACTGGCAAGCTTAGGATCATCGCCGGATACCCAGTTCAGACGCTCCATCCTGGTCGAGCACCTTGACCAGCCTAGCATAGATAAGGTAGAGCAGCCATACCTAATGCAGATCGATGAGATCCTAGTTGGCAATACCCAATTATTGACTACCTAGTGAATGAAAACCTGTCCGTAGCCAGAAAAATTAAGCAAAAGACTGCAAAATACTACATGAAAGGCGACATGGTTATCCGCAGATCATACTCTAGGCCTCATCTTACTTGCATCAAGTACCCGCAAACGCTCGAGGTTCTCTGCAAAATACACGACGACGAATGTGGAAATCACGCTGAGGGCAGATCGCTTGCTCAGAAGGCTCTCAACATCGGCTATTTCTGGCCTACCATGCATTAAGACTCCACGGAGTATGCTCGAAGATGTGATCGATGCCAACACTACAAGCCGATCCCTGACCTGCCCGCTGAGGAATACCATCCGCAGAACAGTCCATGACCATTCATGCAGTGGGCCATTGACTTGGTGAGACCTATGCCGACGGCACTTGCCAATAAAGAAATGATGATCGTTGCCACTGATTATTTCACCAAATGGATCGAGGCCGAGGCTTTATCTTCTACCAAGGAAGCCAATGTTGAACGGTTCATCTGGAAGAACATTATTTGCAGATTTAGTTGCCCGCAATCGATAGTCACTGACAACGGTACACAGTTCATGGGCAGGCAGACTACTGCATTCCTTGCGAAGTATGGCATCAAACAGCACCTGTCAACTCCCAGATACCCGCAGGGCAATGGCCAAGCAGAGGCATCCAACAAGATCATGCTGGACTACCTAAAGAAAAGACTGAAAGGCGCAGAAGGAAAATGGGTCGACGAGCTGCCAGGAGTCCTATGGGCTTATCGCACAACCAAAAGGAGATCGACAGGAGAGACACCATTTTCCCTGGCCTATGGGACAGAAGCAATCATTCCCCCACACATCACAGTCCATTCCATGAGCATTGAGATGAGAGTCTTGACCAAAACTGCAAGCAGATGAAAGTCAACCTTGATCTGCTCGAAGAAGAACGAGAAAATGCCATTGTTCGAGTTGCCGCCTACCAGTAGCAGTTGACGTTGTACTACAATAAGAATGCCAAGATCAGACAGTTTCGGCCTGGAGACCTTGTGCTCAGAAAAACTTTCATCACAGCCCCGAGGCAAGGGTCAAAGAAGATGAAGCCAAACTGGGAAGGGTCTTGCGTGATCAGCCGCTCTGAGGGCAGAAGAAGCTACACCCTTGACACTTTAGAAGGAAAAGAAATTCCGAGACAATGGAATGCTCACCACCTTCGAAGATACTATCCATGAAGTTCTTCACTTACCAGCTGGGCTTCAAGCAGGCGACGAGCCTCCCGTACTTTCATTGAAGACGAACTACTTTTGATGTTACCTTTGTTGTTAATTTCATTTATTCAATCAAGCGATGTATTCACACCAACATCAATAGAAGAGCACGCTTTTCAATGAAGTACTTTTTTCAAGCATTATGTTCCCAACATACGCTCGCAGGCAACAAGCCTCATCTCCATTGCAGACAAGCTGCTTCACGAAGCACAAACTCAATTAAGTCTTTTTCGAGCTTTGTGTCCCCGACATACCCTCATAGGCGACAAGCCTCATCTCCATTGCAGATAAGCTGCTTCACGAAGCACGAACTCAATGGAGTATTTTTCGAGCATTGTGTCCCCGACATACGCTCATAGGCGACAAGCCTTATCTCCATTGCAGACAAGCTGCTCCACGAAGCACAAATTCAATGGAGTCTTTTTCGAGCATTGTGACCCCGACACACGCTCACAGGCGATGAGCCTCATCTTCATTGCAGACAAGCTGCTTTACGAAGCACAAATTCAATGGAGTCTTTTTCGAGCATTGTGTCCCCGACATACGCTCACAGGCGACAAGCCTTATCTCCATTGCAGACAAGCTGCTTCACGAAGCACAAACTCAATGAAGTCTTTTTCGAGCATTGTGTCCCTGACATACGCTCACAGGCGACAAGCCTCATCTCCATTGTAGACAAGCTGCTCCTCGAAGCAAAAAAACTAAGAGGAGTCTTTTTCGAGCATTATGTCCTTGACATACGCTCGCAGGCGACAAGCCTCATTTCCATTTTAGACAAGCTACTCCACGAAACACAAACTTAGTGAAGTCTTTTTCGAGGATTATGTCCCTGACATATGCTCGCAGGCGACAAGCCTCACCTCCACTGAAGGCAAGCTACTCTTCGAGTACAAACTTCATGAAGTCTTTTCAAGCGTCATGTCCTCGACATACGCACATAGGCGAGGAGCCTTATCTCCATTGTAGGCAAGCTATTTCGTGAGTACAAACTCAATGGAGTCTCTTTCAAGTGCTATGTCTTCGGACATATACTTACAAGATACAATGAGAATTGAAGTTTGAAAGACAACTGAAAATTCCATAACAAAGCAGGCAACCAGCACCATCTACTCAACGGCCTCACCTGCCTGCTCATTCGCATATGGTCTAGCCTTATCAGCTACGCCACATTGGGAGTAGTCTTCCTCCATTGCAGCTTCATCTGCTATCTGTTCTTCAACTGCTTCTGCATCTACAATATTGCTCTGCTCACTTTGAGTAGGGGCATGTCAAGATAAAGCTGCTTACCGTCTTCATGTTCGACAGGGCAACAAGAAGAAGCACAATTCCTGCAATCCAAGTATCCCAGCTTGTACACATTAGCAACAATCTCATACTTGGATGCCTCCGTGGCTTCAACATGAGTGTCGAACTTGACCAGCGGAGCTATCACCAACTTCTGGATTGGCAGTTCGTGCAATTAAGGACTCTTTGCTCGAGCAGACGACTCTTTAACTCTTTTGGCCGAAACTTGCCACATTGAGTCAGCTCCATACTTGACTGTTCGTGTCTTTGTAGACGAATCGTGATTGATGTACAGTCATCTCAGTTTGATCCCAGGATCAGCACAAGAAACTCAAACCCTACTTCTAAACAGCCTCCTCACAGGGTAGATTATGGATTTTAGGCAGTTCGAGCGGATACCTAAGCAGAATATCCCAGACCTCCTGCATGCCATTGATCTTCTTACTGTTCGTGCTGACGAGGAGCTTGATCCTGGCAGATGAAGAAGCAACTCTCAAAGGGACATTCCCAGCAGACGAGACCCCCTTACGGAAGACTTGCTCGTGGAAGAATGAGGAAGCTTGGTCGAGGACTTCTCCCGCTCAACTGGCAGATCATCTAGGTCCGAGCCATGCAGCTCCCATCTTTCAACATCTTTGGCTGGGGGCAGACCATCAGCCTCATTCTGATGTTCACTCAGCAACCAGTGTAATCCACAGAACCTGGCAAGGATGTTCAAAGCTTGATGAACATTGATTATGTTCTGGCCGAGATCGAGCTTCTTGTGGATGTCCGGAATGTTTGGGCCGAGATCGAGCTTCTTGTGGATGTCTGGAGCTTCTTGTGGATGTCCTGTTTTCCTTGAAATACCCCGATGTCGGAGGGCCTTTGGCCAACACCCCCTGGGTGTGGTCCTTTTACCCCGATCTATGTTGCAGGGAGAAAGATAAGTGGAGAAGACAAAGGAATCTTAGACGAATATTCTAGTGGGACGAAATTTGCTCCCACAATACTGATGGGTTCATTCATCTGGGTCTTCTCTATCTGGTGCCTCTCCATCTACTAGAGCTCAGCACCGTGCTCGTGGTTGTTGATTTGGCATCAAAGATATACACAGAAGAGAGACCGTTGATGACCCTCAAGGAGATGCTACATATACCCTTAGACAAAACACGATTGAAGGGCACTTTTATTACATCTCTTTATATTCTTGTCTTATCAACTTGTGCTTTACTGGGATTGATATGGTTAGCAACAACATACTTTGTTGTATTCAAAGACACAATGTATGATTTGTTCTTTGCTATATGGTGTGGGCCATCATTTATGGCATCAAGGCATTTGGTCTAGCAATATATTTTAGCAGTGGGAATGAGTGGAGATGGATTCTTTTGATGTTTATGTTCTTTGCTTGGGAAGTAAGTTGAAGGTTGCCTTGCATCTATATCGGCTGTTATGGAAGAGGGATTAATTGTATTGGTGTTGTTGCTCAGATTAGCTTGTTCTGCTTTGGGAATGTGGTGAAATGGGTCGCCTGCACGATATATTTCTGGGATTGCAAGAACCGGGCTTTAGAGAAGAGGTTGATGATGAAGGGTACCGCAGGTGAAAGCCGTGGATGAAAAACGGCTTGTGCATATATATGTGATCATGATTATCAGAAACTCCAGAGTACAATTATGAACTGCAGCAAGTTCAACATCAATTTCCACATTATGCAGATTAACTACGTCTTCTAGCTCAACTTGTAATGTTTTTTTTTTTCCTGAAATTTTCCTGAAAAGTTAATCATGTAAAAGTTTACTTGGCCAAGTTTCATATGAATTTGGAATGATCTTAAACAAATATGTATCTATATCTGCTGTTGTCTTGCATACCTCTATGTGGTGAATGCCATTGGGAGACTGAATAATCTTGTGGTCAGATTTGCACTCACCTAGTTTGGGGTATAATCTTTATTTTGGTGGTCAATATAATCAGCAGTGTTTTCAAAGGCATGACTTCGCGCGCGTCGGAGCGTGCGTCGGCGCGAGGCGGGAGGAAAATGCCCGAGGCGTCCTGCTGTTTCGCGATCTGCACGTTTAGCGCCGGGAAGGCGTGAGGAGGCGTTGCAAGGCGTGTCCAGGAGGAGCGAGGCGTGAGGAGGCGTTGCAGATCTGGAATCTTCTGAAACGGAAGAAATTGAAAGTCTGCAAATTTTCTTTGAGGAAGATGAACTCGCGAGGAAGACAACTCGATTTTTTTTTTTATAGGTTTGTAACGAAACGACGTCGTTTTGGTTGCAGAGTTTTAAAAACAATCTTATAGTGAAACGACGTCGTTTCACTTGAAGTGTTTTTTAAAAAAAAAAAAAACCGCAAGTTTCAGTTTTTTGTTTTCCTTACCTTTATTGTAATAGGCAAGAATTAATATCTTTAATATCTTTCTTTTTCTTTCCTAACTCAAACCGGCTGTAGCTTTGTACTTACCTTTTTTTTTTTTCCTTTTTTTTCTCTTGCAAGAATTAATATCTTTAATATCTTTCTTTTTCTTTTCCAACCGGCTGTAGCTTTGTACTTACCTTTTTTTTTTCTCTAAATTAATATATTAACATATGGACTATATATATATATATATATTTATATATTGTATAGTAAGTGTACAACACTAATTTCTACCCTTACCAGATAACTCCATCAATTTCAGAAATTCTCTTCATCTTTTGACTGCAAGTAAGTTTTTTTTTTTAATTTAATTTTTTTATTTTTACGTACATGCATCATGCTTGTATAATTTGACTGTAATAAACTATAATTTGAAGCTTCGTATAATTTTTTTTTCAATATGTTTTAAATATACTAGTTTTTTTTTTTTTGACGTACATGCATCACACTTGTATCTTAGAAATATTAATTGTATTGTTTTATAGACATGAATCAAAAAGATCCTGCATGGAAGTATGCAAAAGAAATAGAGGGGGAAAAATACTTGAGATGCGCATTTTGTGATCAAAGATGCAGTGGAGGAATTTCTAGACTTAAGCATCATTTAGGTCAAACTCATCACGGTATGCAACCATGTAAGAAAGTTCCTGAGCATGTGAAAAAAGAGTGTGCCGTAACTTTGAAAAATCTTCAGCTTGAAAAAAGAAAGAAAAATGAAATGCTTAGAGAGATTGGGGATGGTCTAGAAGGAGGGGCTCTGAGTATGGAAACTTCATTGGATGAAGAATATGGAATCCCTGGTACTAGGAGTGCTGCAGTTGATGAGACTCTTAGAGCACAACCTAAATCAAAAGGACCAATGGATAGATTTGTCACTTTAGAAGCTCGGCAAAGTACATTAAATTCAGCATACAAACAAGAAGAAAGAAAGGAAGTTTGTCGAAAGATTGGTCGTTTTTTCTTCTCTAGAGCACTCCCATTTAATATTGTAAATGATCCATTTTGGCTACCTATGGTGGAAGGGATTGCCGCATATGGTGTAGGATTTAAGCCTCCATCAATGCATGAGCTGAGGACTTGGATCCTTAAGGAAGAAGTTGGCTACATTAATACGATGATAGAAGAACATAAGAAAGCTTGGGCAGAGTATGGATGTACTATTATGTCTGATGGTTGGACTGATGGTAAAAATAGAGTACTAATAAACTTTCTTGTGAATAGTCTAGCAGATACTTGGTTTTTGAAATCTATTGATGCATCTGATTCCATAAAAAATGGAACGTTATTGTTGAAATATTTAGATGATGTTGTCGAAGAAGTTGGAGAGGAGCATGTCATTCAAGTAATAACAGATAATGCTTCCAATTATAAGAATGCTGGAGTGAAACTTATGGAGAAGAGGAAGAAGTTATGGTGGACTCCATGTGCTGCCCACTGCATTGATTTGATGTTAGAAGATATTAGCAAAATGAAAGTTTTTGAAGATACAATTAGACTAGCCAAGCAAGTAGTGAAGTTTATTTATGGGCATACATGGGTTCTTGCTTTGATGAGATCTTTCACGAAAAACAAAGAGATAATTCGCCTTGCAATCACACGGTTTGCCACTTCTTATCTTACTCTTCGAAGCATCTATAAGCAAAAGCAACCTCTTCAGGCAATATTTTCTTCTAGAGAATGGCACAATAGACCATTTGTCCAACATAATGAAGGTATTAGGGCTCACTCAACTATACTATATGATGTTAATTTTTGGTCCCGTGTTGCTTTCTGCATCAAAAGTGTTATTCCATTAGTGTCGGTTTTAAGAGAAGTTAATTCAGAGGAGAGACCTGCTATGAGATTTATTTATGAGTTAATGGATGTTGCAAAAGAGAAGATTGCTTTTAATTGTGGAAAAGTTGAAAGAAAGTATAAACCAATTTGGAGAAAAATAGATGAAAGATGGGGCCCACAACTCCATCAACCTTTACATGCTGCTGGTTATTATTTGAACCCTCAATTGCGTTATGAAGAAACCTTTTCTAATGCTGATGAAGTGAGGAAGGGATTGGAAGATTGCATGACTAGGATGTTGTCTTTCGAGGATCGTATGACTGCTGATATCCAGTTGGACTTGTATGATGAGGCAAAAGGAGAGTTTGGAAGTCGTCTTGCAGTGAATTCAAGGAAACTACGAACTCCAGGTTATAATCTTTACTTTTTCATTTTCATTCGAGTATAATGAACACTTGAAATAAATGTTAAACTTAATTAGATGGATTTGTTTTGTTTTTTTTAGCAAATTGGTGGAAGCTTTTTGGAAGGGACACACCTGAGTTGACAAAGTTTGCTATTCGGGTCCTTAGCCTTACTTGTAATGCATCTGGGTGTGAGAGGAATTGGAGCACATTTGAGCAGGTAAAGTTCTTTTGTTAATTTATTGTTCAAATTTTGATGCTTCTAAATCTAATTTTGTATGTTTATTTTTATTTTAGATTCATACAAAGAAAAGAAATAGACTTGAACATCAAAAGCTTAATGCTCTAGTATATGTGAAGTATAATACGGCACTAAGAGAGAAAAGTATTAAAAGGAGGTCAAAGATTGATCCAATATTGGTGAATGAAATTGAGTCCGATGATGAATGGATAGCTGAGGTTGAAGAACCAATTCTACCAACTGATCTTATTTGGCTTAATTCTCAAGAATTATATGATGTTGATGTCATCAGAAATATGCCCACTGAACCTTATGAAACTGATCTACATACTCGAGTGCCTATTTCTGTGGAGCCTATTGGTGATCCTAGGACTTAAGAGCAAGGGAATATACATGTTAGGACTCAAGAGCCTATTGTCCATTCTAGAACTCAAGATCCTATTATTGATGATGATCTTATTCTTGACGATGATGTTCTTCTTTCCTCGTTAGCTTCAAAAAAGAGAAAAGAATGTGAAACCTCAAGTAAGTATGGAAAGTAAATCATGGAGTGAAAGTTACAATTAGTGTTTAATTCATTACCACTGAATTTTATAATTTTAATTCATTGTTCATATGTACAGGTAAGAGGAAAGTCAAAAGCAAGTCCATAAGAGCTATGCTTATGGATGAAGATGATGAGATAGATAAAGATCCTTCAACATTTGATAGTGGGAAATATCCTTTTCATATTGATACAGTTGATCAATATGACAGTGATGCTAGTTTGAATGATATTAGTGTTGAGGAGAGGGATGAATGAATTATGTTTTTGTTTTGATGTTGAATAAATATTTTATATTTTGGGATTGATTATTATGTTTTGAATGATAATTAGTACTTATATTTGATTATATTTAAAAGATTGTTATAGTTGAATAAGAATTAGTTGTACAATTTAATCGTATTGTATTATTCATAAAATTTTCTTATTAAAATAACTTAATGTTCAAAAGGCTTACGCCTCAATGCCTCAAGGCTTATACCTCGCATAGCGCTACTAAAAACGTCTCGCCTATACACCTCGCCTTTGAAAACATTGACAATCAGTACATAGAATGCGATTGCTTTATTGAAAATACGTACAATAGATATTTCAAACTTGTAATTGTAATGGTTTGTGGTTATGACAGTATATAGATGTGGTGGGTGTTTTTTTTTATATAGTTTGTGTAACGTTTACTATGTTGCTGAAAGGGGACACATGACACTACAACTTGTTGAGATCACTTTCCTTCACAAAGAGTCCATGGAAGCCATAAGGCACCCGCCGGGGCAGCCTCACATTAGCCACAATATCAAACCGAGGAGACTTGGCATCCATCACCAAGAACCTTGATTCCCCTGCCTTCTCATCATGAACATACGTCACCACGTACCCATCATCCTCATCCGCCTCCGGATTCTCGGGCTCTCTAGCCACGAAAAACGGCTCACCCCCATAGCACCCTGGCCCAAACATCCTGCTAGCCACTATACACTCCTTGTGCTCCACATTGGACACATCTAATTTCACCACCCCTGATATCTTAGGCATTGGATCACCCACAGCTGCATAAACATACTTGTTCTTCCTCCCCACATAAGCCGGATTGAACACAGCAAAGTCCAGATTTCTTGTGGAGATGGGTTGCCTTGACACAATCCCTGTCTTGAGATCAATCCTAACTTTCTCAACCGAAGCATGGATCAACTCCATTCTCTCCATTGTGTGCTCTGCTGACAAAATGTTTGGTGCCACCATCACTATAGCATCCTCTTCATCCCAAGCATTGATGGCATGTATGATGTTAAAACCAGGCACATCAAACCACCTCATCTCCGTTTCGTCTTTCGCGTATCGCGGGATCACTCCGATTCTAGACACCTTGGAAGGGTCCAAGCCAACAGGCGATGCTCCTTTGGTGATCATGTCAATTGGGTTCATGCCAATTTGTATGTCAACAAAGATGGCATATTTTTTTGTGATTGCAAAATCGTGGAGGAACGATGGAGTGACCATAGAAAATATGGGCACGTCTGGCTGCTTTGTGCCGTTTGCATCAAACCGAAAGTATGTTAGAAATGGAGGCAAGGGGCCGTAGCGGAAGGCAAAGGCCTCCCCTGTTTCAGGGTCTATCTTTGGATGAGCCGTCATGCTCATAAAGAGCTTGCCATCAAAATCATGGCGTCCCAGAGTTTGGATATCTCCATTGGATGTCAAACGCAAAGAATAAGGGAGATCAGACTCGCCAAGCGCATAAAGTTGGTTGCCAAAGAAAGCCAAACTTGTGTTTGCCAGACCAATGCCATTAGCAGGATTGTATTGGCCTGTAAACAAAAGTATTTAAAATATTAAGAAAAATCATATGGAAATTTCTAATATAAAAAATTGTATTTATGACTCCGAGTTTGTAGTTTGGTATTATAATTGTTCGCTTCTTATAAATTGAGTGAATTAAATAAAACCACGGGGTTAGTGTGTAATTTTACCAAATTGATTTAAATAGTATTAGTGAAAATTTTAGACTGTGCCTGTAAAGACGCGGGCAGCGGAGAGAGCGCCACGTGTGGCGGAGGCAGTGAGGCCGTTGAAGCCAGAGAAGACGTTGGGAAGAAGAGGGTAGCCAGCATCACGCTCAATGGTGTATTTGTAGGTCTTGACATAGCGGCTGCAGAGCACAGCACGGCCTTTGGAGATCCTAACAGAATGAAGCATGCCGTCTCCGTCAAACAGGTGGTAGGGCCCACGCGGAAGGTACTGCGGGTTCGGGCCATTGCGGATGTAGGCACCGTCGAGGCACGGCGGCAGGGAGCCCTGTATGATCTCACACTCGGTCGGAGGAAGCTCATCAACCGGAGCAAAGTTGTTGGAGAGGACGTGCTTTGGGTCCACAGAAGGGCGCAGTGGAGGGTCTATGAAGTTGTTTATGATGTCATCCAAAGCGTTGAAGATCACTGCAGGTAGCGTAGGATCTGTTTGTTTCTTGGCCGCAGAGAATGTTGAAGCATTGTTGTAATCGCGAGCTTTTGTTGTTAGTGGCGGGGATGGAGTTTTTGGAGGCTGTGGTGCTTTTGTGGAGGTGGGTTTTGAAGCTGGTGGTGGGCTTGATGGTCTTTCTTCAATTCTAACAGAGGAAATGCTGAGCTTGGGGGTCGCTATGGCAGGAGAGAGAGAGAAATTTTGAGTGGGAAATGTGGATAGGAAAGAGGAAGAGAAGGCATCCATAATTCTGGTATCGCCCTTCACTGCAAAATGGGAAAGTAACTAACAAAAGAGAGAAAAAAGGCAGTGAGGTATGGGATCAGTTGGTTGGAAATTGGAATAAATAAAGGCTTCATGTTGGTGTTGGGATATTTACTTGCTGTGTGAGGACACTTGGTCTCAAATAATTCTGGTTACAATCAGAACAGAGGAGGGGACCACATTCTGCAATATCTTCCGCTTCCCCAAATGGATGGTTCAAAATTTTCAATTCAAAAACTATATCTGGTAATACTCGCTAGGTTGATGTTTCACCAGAATGCATTTATTGCAGAGGGGCACCCTTGTCACCTTCATCTCGCTCCTTTTCTAACCTCAGTTTGTTTAGCATTTGGGTTAATATCTTTAGTATCAAGCTATCGGCAAGTGCTTTCTCTTTTAACTTTTTAAAACTCTCATCTTCTATCATTCAAAGCCACTTAAAATATATATATATATATATATATGAAGAAGATATAGTGCATTCAATTTTGAGGGGCACTTGCATTTTGATCCTTTTATTGCAATAATATCGTTAGTATGTATCAACCTACTCTTTCTTTCACTATTTGGGTATAATCTCAATCTGTCACTGTTATATGGGGCACCTTTGTTTATGATCTCACTTTATCTAAGCAAACATTGCCTTTTTCTGTCCGGACGCTCTATGTATTTTAAGCAACTTGTGTCGCTGTTGAGATTTGCGTCTTCCTCATGCCTATTGCCATATCAATCAGCACTAGGAGAAGGCCGCAATTCAATTCATCTATAACCATATATCAACTATCTACGACTCTACCACACAACAATTTCCCCCAATTTTCTTTGATTGAATCAGTCACCTACGTACTTTGCAAAAGATGACAGACAGAAAGAGGGTATGATTTTCATTTTTTCCTTCTTTAAACGAGCGATATTGGAGAAAGGGAAATCACTAAACTACAAGTCATTTGTAGAATATGACTAACTATTGAGTTCAATCACCCCAACAACAAAAAATGATATAAATAAAGAGAACAAAATCAAACCTCTACTATCCTCAGTCAATCACGATATAACACGCATTATAATTTCTCTATTTGCACAAGTTTTTATGCTCTCAAAGACTCATGGTCGAAAAATATGAAGCTTCTTTTCGTGTCGAATTGTGACCATGGATAATTTGGATCGATTGGATTCGCGTACAATGAATAAAGGCGCAAATAAAGCCAAATCAGCCAACGGTAAAGGTAACATCAAGTCCAATCAATCAGTCTCAAATTATAAAACAACCATCCCAACACGTACAAGAAAAATAATCAACACAACATACGTCATGACGTCAAAAGAAAATTTTAATTAACAAAAAAATTCGGATGTAAAACAAACCTCTTTCAACGTAATTTTTTTTTTTAAAAAAACACCGATACATGAATAACTAGTTAATGAAAGACCCCCTAATTACTAAGGGTAGTGTTTTTTTTTTTTTTTTTTGGGTCAATAGGAAACTTTCAATAACAGACTAGAGAGGCCAGAACCACATACACATTGGGATGGACATCCACCAGGGCAGCATAAGGAAACAAACAAGCTTAAATAAAAACGATCACAATATCTTCAATAGGATGGTTGTCCAGCAGGGGTGACAGCAAGGCGCCAGACAAAAAGACAAGTGAGGAGAAAAAGGACACCGAAACTTATGGGGGTCCAGGGAGGCCACCCATCGTTAGGATTCCGACCAGAGAGGGAGGGGGTTGAGGGTGTAGTGTCAGTGATGGAATTATCACCCCCACCTTGAGAAAAAGTGAAAGGACAAAGGAAGCTAATGGAGGTCACTAAGTCCCATGTTGCACTTTTGGTGGATTGTAAAACGTCAGTGTAATATGAAAAAAAAAAAAACAAAAACAAAAACAAAAACATTCCACTATTGTGTTGTTGAGACTTTAATCCCTTGATAACTTAGTTGTTTATTTTATTTTGGCTTTTTATCACAAATGGTCCTTAACGTTTTAAAATTTTATCATGAATGGTCTTTGAGGGTTTTTTGTGACACTAATAGTCCTTAACGTTATGGTTTTTTTTATCACAAATGGTCTCTTCGTTAAAATTCTGTTAAGTGTCTGAAGTGGAAGACAAGTGGAGCACATATGTCCAATCACATTGTGACATGTGGATGGAAAAATAATTAAATAATATATTTTTTTAATGAAAATTCCTTTTTTTTTTCTACAACTTTTCATCTCCCTTCCTCTACTCCATCTCTCTCCCCCTCTGCCCTCGCTCTCCATCCTTTGCCCCCTCTCTCCCCCTCTGCTCTCCCTCTCTCCCCCTGTCCTCTCCTTCTCCCTCTGCAAAATAATAATATAACCCATATATCTTTCTCCATCTTTGTATAATGGTATATAAATCATAACCCACAATCCCCTTTTTTTTTTCTTGTCCATTGTCTGCCACCTGCAAGAAAAAATGGTCTTTGGGATTCTTTTATTAGTCTCTGTTTTTTTAACAACCACCCGCAAGCCGCAACCCATGCCCAACTCCCCTACCCTCTCCCACTGTATTTTCTCTTCTCCTCTACTCTCCCCTTATGTTTTTAATTATTTTAAGTTGTTTGAATAAATATTTGTGTAAAAGGAAATGTGAAACTACCTTGTGCAAGTGATTATTTTGCAAAATATACAGAGGGAGAGGGGTGGGTTGCGGGTGGGTGGGCATGGGGTGGTCGGGCTGTAGAGGCAAGGAAAAAAAAAAACAAAGGAAGAGGGAGAGCACAGGGAGGGGAGAGGGCAGAGGGGAGGGGGAGAGAGACAGAGAGAGAATGGATTTTATTTAAAAAATATATTATTTCTTTATTTATTTAATTCACATGTCATGATGTGATTGGACATATGGGCTCCACTTATTGCACTTAACAAAATTTTTAATGGAGGGACCATTTGTGATAAAAAGTATTAATGTGAAGGACTATTAGTGTCACAAAAAAACTTCAAGGATCATTCGTGATAAAATCATAAACGTTAAGGACCATTTGTGATTAAAAAAAAAAAAAAAAAAAAGAAGAAGAAGCCTTTTGTTTTATACAAGAGGAGGAGGCTTTCCACACATATACTACCAAGATGTTATGAGGATTCGAACATTAGACTACTAGTCTGTAAATCTAAATAGGCTATATGTAATCAATACTAACCATGATAAGACATAGCTAGAACAAGAAGAATAATAGTTTCTAGCAAATAGGAAATTTTCCCTACTATCCGGCTCCTTTCAATCTCTAGATGAGGTGAGAATGCTTATGTGAGTGTGTTTTAGCCGATAGCACAAGGACATCCTTTTATAAGCTTCACCAAGAGACTTTCCCATCAAGAAACTCTTGAGCTCTCCTTAAGCTAATTAAATTAGATTTTCTAGTCCACATGAAACAAGGAAACCTTTAACACTTTGTTTAAACCAAATAATCACTTTTACAAAGCTTTAAAGTCTGGCACAGTTTGCAACTCCTAATCGACTGTAATATCCCATATTGACCAACGAAGAGGGAGTGATGTCCTTATATATACATGCCCACTTCCATCTAGCACGAGGCCTTTTGGGAGCTCACTGTCTTTGGAGTTATTGGAACTCCGAAGTTAAGTGAGTTAGGGCTAGAGCAATCCCAGAATAGGTGACCCACTAAGAAATTGCTCGTGAGTTCTTAGAAATAAAACCGTGAGGGCAAAGATGGGGGTCCAAAGCGGACAATAGTGCTACGGCGGAGCCAATCCAGGGATATGACAATTTGGTATCAGAGCCACTCTGCCGTGTGGTGCAAGTGTGTCGACAAAGACGTCGGGCCCCTAAGGAGAGTGGATTGTAACATCCCACATTGACCAACGAAGAGGAGGTGATGTGCCTTATATGTACATGCCCACCTCCATCTAACACGAGGTCTTTTGGGAGCTCACTGACTTCGAAGTCATTGGAACTTCGAAGTTAAGAGAGTTGGGGCTAGAGCATCCCCAAGATTGGTGACCCACTGAGAAGTTGCTCGTGAGTTCCCATAAACAAAACCATGAAGGCAGAGAGGGGGCCCAAAGGGGACAATATCATGCTACGACGGAGCCAATACCAGGATGTGACATCAACATAGGACTAGGAAACCATAAGTGATTATATGACCACTCTAAGTGTTCAAATAGAATATAAACTCTTACATTCTCTCACTTGGTCAAATAATCACTAAAGTACCTATATCAATTACTATAAGGCCTTGTGAAGCACAAACTAGCCATATTTTCTTACCAACCACTGTCAACAATGAATTGTGATAATGAGATATGAAGACTAACCAGAAGAAAACTTATGGAGTTTTTACAACCACACTTATCACCTTTCAAAATTACGTAAGGCTACTGTCAAGATTAAAACTACAACATCAACATGATAAACTGGAAGTAATAGTAAAACCATGAGAAAGCTAAGATCATACTATCAAGCTCACCGGATAATTTTTATGATAGAATTTCCTTTGAGATTGATTCTTCATAGCCCCGACACTTCTCAGCCAATGACCTATCTAGGATTCCAAACCCGGGTAGGCAACTTACATACAAAACTTGACAAGGGCCTTTTTTTTTTCTTTTTTTTTTGGGCCAATAACTTGACAAGAGCTTATAATAGTTCACTATGCCAAATCACCCTTCCTACCGTGGTATTACTCACATTTGCCTATAACATTACCTTTATATATTTACAACATCAGTTTTATAATAAACACCAATGCTAAAGTTCCTTATGTGTGCCAAAATAATGTTGACCGCTGATGCCTAAACATACAACGACATCAATAGTTTTAATAGTTCTGATGCTAAATACGGTTTACAGCAACATAATTTTATATTACACTAATGCATTTTCTGACTTACAACATCACAAATATCAATAGCGTTGATGCTACTTTTAGTTATAGGCATCAGTTGCCTTATGAGGGCGGTAGAACATTTAGTAATTACTAAAGGTCAGTGGTTAGTACTAGTTATTACTAAAGGTCAACCTTTAGTAATGGTTATTACAAAGGGAATAGTAAGAATTATTGATAAATATATATATATATATATATATTACTATTAGGAGGGCGGCAGAACTAACACTTTCTCATTATATAAGTTATCATATTGTAGGCAATATAACTGTGCCACTATTCAAGATATTTTAAGATGGGTTTTAAAATCGCACCACCATTTTTATTACAATAATATATGTTACAACGTGATGGGCAACGGAACTACACCACCATAAAATAATAGAATGGGGGACAATACCGTGCCATTCCAAATTACAGTATGAAAAAATAAATTAAACAAACATGAATGAAACAACATAAAAGTTGTGAGATACAAAAAAAAAAAAAGTATGCATATCGTCGTAGTAGTAAAGTGAGAGTAGACATATGATGGAGAGGAGATAAAGAAATAACCACATAGTGTTTAGCTAGAAAAATTTAGGACTAAAGAAGAGAGACTATCGTGCTAATAACGTATTATAATATAGACCGAGTATAAAGTACCACTAAATATTGAAGTGGGATTGTATTTGCTCTTTGTGATATTACCCTGATAGAACTTTCTCTATTGGAAAAAACTTTCTAACTCCCTGATTTTTCTCTCACTTTTTCTCTTCTGATCGGTGTATCTTTCTCTCTTACTAAGACCTCCTTTTATAGGCGGAGACTAACAACATATTTCCCTATAGCAGTAAATGTTACAACCACTACCACATTTGCTGCACCTATCCGTAGGTACACATGTCTTCACCTTTCATTTCACCTCATACTTGCGGGCTCAACATCATTTACAACAGTTTTTTATTTTATTTTATATAAAGGGAGAGTGTTTTTCACACACATACTAGCAATGTGTTATGAGATTCGAACCTTAGAGCATTGGTTTACAAATCAATGTCTTTTTCCACCAGCATGACAATTTGGACTATTTTATTTTATTTTATTCAAGGGGGTGGGGGGAAGATAAACCCCAACAAACAACTACAAATTAGAAATGGGAATCTAACGAGAACGAGAGACCCCTAAGAGATCATCTACCAAAGCATCATTAGCCTACACACGAGCATTATCAAAAGAACAAATGCCTAAGTCCAAGTTGTATATATATATATATATATATATTATGTGACTGATACTTCTCAAATTGCCTTAGAAGAGTGTAGCAATCCCACAGCAAACCAGCAAGTGGGTGAAACTGAGAGACATTAGTTTGTTGGATTAGCTGTACACCAAGAGCTGAATCCATTTCAATGATGAGCCTATTGATACCTTTATCCAAGCCATTATAAGACCAAAAAATAAACCCCATAGTTCAACTTCAATTATTTGGCCCTTTCCCAAGTTCACTGCAAACCCCTTAATCCATTCTCCAGCACAGCCACGAAGAATACTGCCATCACCAATATTCCCAGAGGTATGTTTACAAGAACCATCCACATTCAGTTTAACCACTCCAGTACCAGGAAATTCCCAAGTCAAAAAAAATTTGTATTTTCTCCCCAACTATATTACCACCACAAGGAACCTTAATCCATTCAGAAATAGCATATAAGATGATTTGCCTGGTGTTAGAAAGAGTAGTCTCATCAACATTAAAGATAGACTGGTTTCTCCATTTCCACAAGTACCAACAAATAAACACAAACACAGAGCACCAAGAAATACTCCCAGACCATCTATACTTGGAAAGGATATTAGTCTTTAACCAAGGCTAGAAGTCAGTATAAAAGAAATTATTTCGTTGGTGGGGATGCAAGAAGTATCACCAAATTTCTTTGGATCTTGGACTAACTCTCTGCTTCATTTTGGAAGTGGTAATTCTTAAGTAGGGATGGCAATGGGTCGGGTAGGGGCCGGGTATGACAATACCATTCCCATCTCCGCACCTCTACCTGAACCCATCCCCGTTTAATAGGTTTCGGGGAATCCTCATCCCTATTCCCATCGAGGGACTATCCCCCATACCTGCCTGGAATCCCCGATTTTTTTTGCATTTAAAAAAAAATATATATATATATATATATCATACATTTTAACATTAAGTTTCATATTAATTTATCATTTAACACATCCAAATTAACTATGAAGTTCAACCCAACTATTCAAAATCACTTCAATATGAAATTCCAAAGAAGATTGTGAAGAATTAAGAGAGGGAGGTTAACTTAGAGTTAAACATATATATTTTCGGGTCGGGTTCGGAAATGGGGACGCCAATATCATCCCCTCCCCATACCCGTCGGGAATTTTTTAAGTTCGAAGATCCCCGTACCCGATACCTATTTGGCCCCGAAATCTCCCCCCGGCCCGGCAGGAATTTTTGCCATCCCTATTCTTAAGCCCACTATTTTGGGTCTCCATGGGCCAATTAGTTTGGCCTTTTTAGACCCGTGGATATCTCTTGAATAATGTTGGTTTAATTAATCACAAAGGGCTCCCCAATGGGCGCTCACAATATAACTAACAGGTATGGCATCATTATCAAATACCAACCAAGCCAATGACTTGATGCCCACTGGGTTTGAATTGAAGCCTAAGGAATTCTTCTCAATGCATTATGAATTTACCACTGTCTTGTTCTCAAGTGAAGTCCTTAAATAAAATTCCCCCTGCTTCATTAGTAGCAACTTAAGGAGAAGAAGATCGTGGATATGGAAAGCAACCATACCATGCTGAAGCAAAAGCTAGGATTCTCTGATACACTCAAACAAGCCCTAAGTTTAATCTACAACACTAACTACTTTATTCTACTCACCTTTCTCTCCTCTCTACCTCTCTTCTGCTTCTCAGTTTACTATGAGCTATTGCTCCAAAGAACCCTGGTTCAAATCTCAGAATTTGTAAGGCAACAACACCCTAGTAACTACCACCACAACTGGCAAACACTGCTCCATACGGCCGCCCGAATGACCGATAAATTTCCCAACAACTTGATTCAACTGGGATTTCTTTATGTGGTGCCTCTTCATCTCCTAGAGCTCTGCACTGCTTTTGTCACAGTCAATTTAGCATCAACGACACTCGCAGAAGGAAAAAAAACAGCATCCAAAGCCAATTTTAGAGGCACTCTTGTCACATCCATCTGGGTTCTTTTCTTCTCAACTTGCACTATACTTGGATCAGTATGGTTAGCATCAATCTACTATGTTATATTGAACAACCTGGGGTACAATTGTAAGCTGTATTTTGGAGTGTTATATAGGGCAGCTTGTATGGCACTGCTGGCAAAGTACTTAGAATGGAGGTCTATATGGAACATGGCCATAGTGGTTTCAATATTGGAGGATGCAAATGGAGCTAATGCATTGATACTATCTGCTTATCTAAGCAGAGGCAACGAGCGGCAAGGGCTTCTCATAACGCTTGTTTTCTCTGTTTTGGGGCTTGCTTTAAGGTGGTCAGGGCTCTATTTTGAATGCTATGAAAGAGGAAATGGGATTTTTGCTCAGGTTGGGCTTTTCTGCATGGTTAATGTGATGAAGTGGGTCGTCTATATGGTTTATTTTGACAACTGCAAAAAGCGGATTTTGAAGAAGAAAGTTGACATGGAAATGGGAAAAGTTGAGAGGAGTGATCTGAGAACAGAGAAAACACAACCTGCTGATAATAATAGTTCAGATTGTAGAACAAAACTAGAAACAGAGTAGGTTCCTAGAGGCGTTGCAAGCTTCATACATGCTCTTCTTCTCTTATATCTGTGTTCAGGGCCTGTTATATAAACCACAGGTTTACAGGAAAACATGTAACGAACATGAAATGGAGGCAAAACTAGCTTGCTTATATTACTATCTTCGTAACTATCCATAAAGGAAAGACGATCTTTGAAAGCATCGTTGATGTCACTAAAGCTCTAACAATCCCAATTGGGACAAACTCTAGAACAGCAATTTAAATATCAATTATTCCAAGGTTCATTGCTCTGGAAAAACTATTTCAACTAGGCCAAAAGCAGGTACTCAGCAATAGCCAATCTGCTCGTTGGATGCTATTGAAAATTTTCCTCCTCAATTTGCTTTTGCATCAATCACCTTCTTTGCAAAAGATGGTAGACAGAAAGCAGCTGTGTGAATCTGAAAATGAGATAAATAATTAAATCGAACAGAAAAAAAGGGGATAATATTGACGAGCTCAACCAAAAAAAAAAAAAAAAAAAAAGTCACACCTCAGAGTTGTAAAATTTCAATGGTCTTGATTTTTGACTGTCATTCGCATCAATTGGATTCACAGGGTGCTTAAAATCCACAGCAGGTCCCTCGGTAGAACAAAGCATAAAACCAATCACCCCACTGAAGAAGTAAAAAGTAATATCAGCAGAAAAGATAGGAACACGTCTAATCAGACTAATCACAGACCAAGTCACCAACAGAAAAATAATTAACACTCTACTTTGTACAACACGATGCCAACTTGTCATACTGGAAGACAATCAAATAATGGATGGCCGTGTAAGTGATGGAGTTACCACTTGCAGCAAAAAGAACATAAAAAATTAAACTAATTTCAAAAGTAAAAGAACAAAGAAAGCTAAATTCAGAAAAATATGGTGGTCTCTAAGTCACATGTTGCACTTCAGAAACCATTAATTATGATAATTTACCAGCTAGTACATTGCAAAATGAGAAAATGCCACTATTAAACTTGTTATAAACACAAACGTGCAACCATACAGACACATCCTTGTGGACCTGTGTATGCGTGTGTATGAGGGAGAGGATGTAAAAGAGACTCAGAAAAGTGTATGCCTTGGATATGTAGGAACTGTAGTCCATGCATAGTTGACGGAGCCTTTAAATATCTGGCGACAGTTGGCCACAATATCCTCAATGATGTGCATGTGAAGCCAAATACTCTCTGCCTGAGTACACACGACTCCTCCTGGACGAAGAGCATTTGCTACCGTCTGAAAAAAGGGCTTCTCAAAAAGCTCTTGTGCAGGACCTAATAGAAAACAAACATCAAAACCAGTAAACTCACACATAATTCTCAGGTTCCTATTGGGAGCATGATGCATGTCATTTCTCATTAATACCTATTGGGTCAGAAGAGTCCACTATTACTGCATCATAAGTTCCTGCAGGAACAGCCTTCAAAAATGCAACTCCTACAATATCAAAAGAAAGCTTATGAGGATGCCATTTGCAAGAAGGGAAAAGAAAAGGCAAGAAAAACAGAAGAGGAACAAGCTGATCTTACCATCACCAACATGAAGTGTGACTCGTGGGTCCTCATATCCAACAGCTACGGCAGGGAAAAACTGCTTAGACACCTGGAATGGAGTAGGAAGAATCAACCCTTTATCATTTCATCCGATATTATTCAGAATTCTTTAGTCCATTTGTGCATGTCAAATAAGAACCGCATAAAAATATGCATGTTCCAACCACATTGAATTCATTCTAGTATGATGTATTAGCTACCTTGAATAATTGATACAATAAAACCCAAGCAGAACAGACCCAAAGATATGATTGATATTACTTACATCAACCACCATCTTGTCAATCTCGCATATATCTATCTGCTCAATAGAAGAATAGCGAGCCACTTCCCGCAGAACTCCACCATCTCCTCCACCGATAACCAAAACCTAAAGAATACCAATTTGGAAAGATAATTAAAGAACAACAAATCATAAAGAACAAAACTACTGCACTTCACAAATCATGTTCTTAACAAAGCTTTGTGAACAATAAAAACAGGGGACTGTCATGTCTGTGGGTACATAACTTTTTGTATTGTTACGAAAAATGTCAAATCAGATTTCTAGTTAACGATTTAGCTTAAAAATAATATTAACCTTCGTTGGGTTTGGAATTGAGCAGAGGGGAAGATGAGTAATCATTTCTTGATAGGCACATTCATCCCTTTCGGTTAGCTGAATGACCCCATCCAGTACAAGAACCTTTCCATATGTTGATGACTGTAAGAAGAAATCATAGCATCAATTAAGATAATTTCTTTCTTTTCTCAATAGAAATAGATGCTGGTTTAAAGTAACACTAACATCTTCTGAGAAATGTCAAATACCTGGAAGACCATCACATCCTGATAGTCAGACTTCCCTTGAAATAGAATCTTCTCTATCTTCAAGGAATGTGCCTCTCCTGCATAATATCATGTATAAATCAATTTCCACAAAGTATACAGCCTAGTTCTATAATCAGGCTGTCTACCAAACAATGGGAAGCTGCAATAACCAAACAACAAAGACTGAAAACATTCTTGTTTTCATTTGGACAGCACATCAAGGAAAAGCAACAAAGCCAATTATTAATCTTATGCTTCAAACATACAGTGCTTACAGGCAACACTATACATTATTACTCCCACAAACATAAATTATTCATTAAAGTAAAACTGCTGGTATCGTAACATGAAACCATATAATATCAACAGATCGAACTTCCAAGTGACCCAGTACCACTAGACATTTCAGCCTCAAGCAGTATGCATTGCGGTCCACACTTGATGACATACAAGAAAGCGGAGGAGGTTCCTCACTAACAATTATCACGTGGCATAGTCTTGGGTTTGGAATTTCAAAGAAGCTCATGGGAAACACAGCTTCTCATGGGAAAGAAACTCATAAACAACACTGAAAAATTGCAAATTGACATGAAATCCTAAGGTAGCTCTGGAGAAAGAAAGCCATAATAAACTATGGAGACAAGACAAGCAACATGAACTGATATATGTGGTCCAAAATCTAATGAAAATGGAATAATGCAAGCATGTCACAGATAGCACACTACATGTATTCCCATATAATTTGCACAATTTATTATTTCAATCTAAATTGTTAATTCTGTACAAGAACTTGTTCCCATATAAATTACATAATCTATTAGTTTCATTCTAAACTGTTACTCTGTACAATAAACAAATCACAGGATTTCATTAGCAAGCATTAACCAACAACAGCCATACACATAAATATTTTTTTTTATAAAAAAACCCAACAACGAGTTCATAACATTCCTTGCTACAAATACATTATTTGGACGACTTCGCAACTTTCCCACAATTTCTGAGCTGCCAAACACATGTCATAGCGGAAGGAAAACAAAAAGATGGGTTAAGTAATAGAAAACCAACCTGGCCACATTGGGCTAATCTCTGAAAACCACCCAGGAATAACAGCAGAAACACCATCAGCCGCTTTGCCAGTATCAGTCTCCACGGACACGGTTGAGGCCGCATAGACTCCGTTCTCTTCTTCCTCTCTGGACCTCTTCAATGGAAAATCAGCAGACCCCGCCACAATCTCTTCCGCCATAGCCCAACACTGAAGAAATGGAACCAAAAAAACCTAAAGAGACGATATGAGCGAGCAAGCGGTTTAAAGACTCAGAGACAGAGACCACACAGTCTCGGCGTTGCTCGCTTTATACAAAAATGCCAGGAATATTATTATTGTTATTAATTCTCATTAATCATATTCACTAATTAAATATTATGAAATAAAGTTTGGTAATTAATTCGGTGAGGCACAAAAAGAACCCGATTGCTGCCTCTGCTTACTGGTGACGCGTTTGTTTGGCATTTGCTTTTTCTTTCTTACTTTCCGACTTTCCCTTTGAGACTGACTTTGATTCAACTATTATTATAACAATATAATTTTATTGTAAATTTAATTATTTTTTGGAAGTACAGTATAAAATGATAAGGTTCTCAATTAGGGTTTCCTCAATTTGGCTTTTGTTTTTGTTGGATTTGGATACAAACAAATATTCCAAAATATCATATCTTTGCTGTGCTCGATTCTAGAGCCAATAAGTGCCCTTCCTTTATGGGTATTTTACATATCTCGCCACTGATGTGTTAGTTATTCCTTTTGGGGGTGTGTTTTTTCTTTATTTATATTCGAATAATTTGATGTGGTCGGTGGCTTTGTATGGCATTTGGTGTGTGTGATTGAGGAGGGGGGAGAGGGGGGGGGTTGTATTTTCCTTTAGCTAACGGGGAACAAGCCGCATTAAGAGTGGGGCAGCAAAATCCAGTGGGATTAGAAATTAGAGATTTTCCTAACTGGTGAATTATGGTTCATTCACCAATCAACTTTAGTCACAATGGATTGTGAATTGTTTGATGTGTGATTATTAGGATGACTTAAGACATAAAACTATAATACACGAGCATGAGGATCATAAAAAACATAGGGGTACAAGAGTAATTGTGTATTTGTACGCCCCGGAATTTAAGAAAAAATTCGGAATTTGGAATACGTTAAAAGGGAAATGGAATACATTCTCCATTAAATTCAATATTACTAAAACAAATCATCATCAAATAGTATTTGCGGATTAAGGGCTTGTCCAATATAGATCCCTACATTTTCTATTTCCTAGACATATACCCATCACTCTATAAATCTATGTGTAAAACCCAATTTCAAATTTAAATGACTAGTAGGATATAAGAGGTCATAGTATTTCTATGTTTTTACATCATTGCCACCAAACTTCATATTTTATTTATAATTTATTTCAAGCATTTCATTAACTGTCATAATTGTAATTAATATACTCCCTATTAATAGCATATCAATCACCCCATTTCTTTTAGTTGTCATTCCCTCTCACATCTCGCCCCCTAAAATTACAACAACAAAAAAAAATCTGTAAATTACATATCCAATAATGTACCTATGAAAAATATAATATAAATATATACATATAAAATATAGGTATATTATTTACCAAAAAAAAAAAAAACAAAGTCAGTTACTTTGTAATTGCGTATATTTTTCATAATTTAAAATAGGTACACAATAATTTATATAAAATATAGGTACATTATTTACCCACACGTAAATTATTTTACAATATACCTGTAAATGTGTGTAGGTACATTATTTGGAATAGATAATTATGTACACTTTTCATACTAGGTAAATTATGTTTTTCATAAAACAAACAAGTAATAGGTACATTATTTTTTCA
>NC_024127.1:18171318-18222253 GCF_000346735.1 Prunus mume
TTTTTTAAAAAATGTTTCAAAATTAATTCCTACATCCATTACAACCATTTGGAGATCTTTCCAAATTCAACATCTGTCATTATATACAATCTAATTAAAAACTGTTTCCATATTGATTCCTACATTAATATACAAACTGCAAAAATGGCTTAGTTGGGGGTATTTTTGGAATCTAAAAAGTACAATAAATCAGATTTTATGCTTAATTAGGTAACTTGCTGAGTTGGATGGGTTTTTACTTATACAAATTGGGTATTATTTATAGGAACAAAAAGCGAAGGGTTTTAGGTACAACAAATTGAATTTGAAGGGTGTAAGCCAAATTTACTATTATTTTTATCTGAATTCTGTGTAATTAATAGGAGATGGATTGGACTTCTCAATTCGTGAATCCGATTACAATATGAATTCGATAATCCGATTATAAATGGATTTGGATATCGATTATAGTTGATCTGATTTGATAATATTTCAATCCGACTTAGTATGGAGTATAATTTAATTTTTCTATGCCTTATATTAATATTTTATATGTGTAAATGAATCAATTTAATTTTATATGCATTAAAAATACATTTAAAACTAATTTTTATGATAAAATATCAAAATTTGATATAAAAAGTAGATAAATACAATAAAAGATCGAGGCTACTACTAAAATTTTGATTTTGTGCACATATAAAAATAAATCCAATCCAATGCATAACAAATATGAATTGATAGGTACAATTTGACAGTTCGAATATGATAATATGATTATAAATATATTCGGATTTAAACTGAGGTATATCCAATCCAAATTTCATCCGTTTACAGATCTAATGAATAAAGTGAATTGCCTCGTGTGCAATATAAGCCATGCATGTTGGAGACTAGGAACAAAATTAAAAAAATTCCTCTTTTTGTGGAGCAAACAATGAGCATCATATAGCTGATTCCGATCAGCCCACATGGCAATTATGAGTGTGAACACATCGTTTGGTAATGATAAATTGTGGGCGATTGCTTGCTTTCATTTTAAGATAGACGACAATGATGCTCAAAGGACCAACTTTTGCCCAAATATTTTGGGAGCTTTTCTTCGATTGAGCAACAGTGGGATTACACTATGCCTTGGCTGGTCTGCCATGCAGCCATGCACGCATGGTTTGGTGTCAACTTTGGGTCATGAATCTCAATGATGTCAAAATGCCTTGTATCTTGTGTCCGAAAACATTGGATATTGGCAAAGTCTCATCTCTCTATAATCATTTCACAAAGTTCTTTTTTATACATATGTTTTCTCAAAGCGATATTTTAAACTATTCTGATGTATAGAAAATGAGACTAAACGGGAGTGTGCGGGAATAGATGCTTGAAACTCAACTTGTTTTTGTAGCCCAAGAGTATTGTCATCGAGAACTGATTAGGCCTGTTGGGCCAAAGAATGGGCTCTACCGAACCAATTCATCAGCTTTAATATAAGTTGGTGTTCAGGGCTGGCTCATGGCTGTCAAAGCTGGACAAGAGACAAAGTATGGTCTGTGATCCTTTGATTCCTGGAAATGGGAGCAAGTTTAAATTTATTTATTTCTAATATGTCCTAATTTATTCCTATCACATGATAAAATAATATGAATGGCATTCACCTGTTAGGTTTTGTATTTTATTTTAGGACAATGATTTCCCCACTCCTATTTTATCCACTTACATTCCTTTTTTAGTTATAAAAAAGGAGTGTAAGTAGATAAAATAGGAGAAAAAGGAGTGGGGAAATCACCACTCTTATTTTAAGGCGATTGAAATGCATGATAAAATAATACATCCATCATCTCATTCAAGCACAGAAAATAAGACAAGAAAGTGAACCGAGTAGGTATGGTAGCAAAAAATAATAATTAAAAACCATACTGAGATTTTTTTTTTCTTTTGACAATTATTTGGCGCCATTCACAATAGTGATTAGGATTTGGTGTATATTATTTTAATTATATTAGACCATCTCCAATCATGTTGCGGTTTACCTTCTAAAATACAACTCTTCATGTATTGTATGGACTTAAACTGTTTTTTTCTCTCTAACCATGCAAACTCATAATTTGAGTCCGCAACTTTATTAAATTGATTAAAAATGATTAACCCCCAATTTTCTTTTTGTCGTTAATTTTTCTTGACATTATTCTTGTTTCAACATTCGTGATTTAATTTTATGAACATTTTAACCTAATCAAATTTAAATTCCAAAATATAATATAACTTATTTGGTTAGTTGCAATGCGGCCACAACATCTACATCATCCCAATCTATAGCCCCTAGAGCTAATACTTTTTTGTAAGCCCGGAATAATTTGAACCCTTTATTGAAGCCATCACCATAACTCACTTCCATTTTTTCTTTATACTCTTCCGGTGTTAAATGAATTGTGTCATTATCATGCTTATGAACTACAGATTTCCCTTTGATGATTTTTGGTGTTGAACTTTGGATATAGCTTATGGCATTGGATTTTTGAACTTCGGGTGAAGTAGGTCTCTAGAAACACTTGTTCAATGCATTTCTTGATTATTCAGGAGGTGGAGGTGGATTGCATGTAGGATGAGGGCATCTCCAATCAAATGTATGATGCTCCCTTCGATTGCTAGGTTCCATTGGTGTGGTTGATTAGGTTGCATACGGAGTAAATATTTATAGACAAATGGATGGGTACCTACATTTTTTACTTTTACTTTTACTTCATCGGATTCTTTTATTCTCATTCAATAATGTTCTGAACCCTTATCCACCTCCACTTGTCTTTTTCAATTATTTTTTGAACCATTTCCCATCTCATAATGTCTTGTTTCAATCATATTCTGAAAGCTTATCTTTGTCCATCACACTTTATTAGATTCCCTTATCTTTCCTTATCTCCTACTGTCTTTTTCAATCATGTTCTGAACCATTACTCATCTTTATCTATCTCAATATATTGGATTTTCTTATTTTTTTTTCCTTATCTATTCCTATCTTCATTCAATTATGATCAGACATGTAGGCCATTTCGTTTTGACATATTGCTATTTTTTCGTATCTTCCCTCTTATCCCGATTTCCTCTCATCTTCCTTTCAAACCTCATCCTTTTTTCTATTTAAGATGAGGTATTCTACCCAACTAAGCACACAATCTTCTTCAGTCTCATTTTATATCTTACAATGAATTCATGTGGAAAGGATATACAAAATTTCTTCGATGATGATTCTTAGGCTGACCATCATCAACAAAGGTTTGCAATGGTCATTCAACACCATACGTTTCTATTGGAGCAGTATGCTCAATAATCCCAACATGGTGGTTCCGTTGTAGGCCGTAAGTACAAGAATTGAAAGAGTGAAAAGCATTATCAGAATCCCATGGAGGACTACTTCTACGAAAGACCACTATTTTCTCCAGTGGACTTTCGCAGGAGGTTCCACATGTGGATATAGCTTTTCTATCGCATCTTGAATGATGTTGCACATGAGCCATATTTTTCCATGAAGATAGACGCTTGTGGATGGCAAAGTATATCCCAGAGTAGAAGATGACAACTGTTTTTAGAATGCTCGCATATGGATATTCGACGGACTCCATCGATGAGTACTGTAGATTGGGTGAATCTACAGCCCTTGTGTCACATCTCGAGATCGGCCCCGCTGTAACACGATATAATCCGCTTTGGGCCCTCTCTTTGCCCTCACGGTTTTGTTTTTGGGAGCTCACGAGTAACTTCCCAGTGGGTCACTCATCTTGAGATTGCTCTAGCCCCAACTCGCTTAACTTCGGAGTGCTCTCAAAAGGCTGCCCTCACTATTTTGTTTCTGGGAGCTCACGAACAACTTCCCAGTGAGTCACCCATCCTGAGATTGCTCTAGCCGCAACTCGCTTAACTTCGGAGTTCTTACAACTCCGAAGCCAGTGAGCTCTTAAAAGGCTGCCCTCACGATTTTGTTTCTGGGAGCTCACGAGCAACTTCCCAGTAGGTCACCTATCTTGGGATTGCTCTAGCCCACAACTCGCTTAACGTCGGAGTTCCCACGACTCCGAAGCCAGTGAGCTCCTAAAAAGCCTTGTGCTAGATGGAGGCGGGTATGTACATATACGGCACATCACCTCCTCTCCGTTGGTCGATGTGGGATGTTACACCTTGAATGTTTGTAGAAGTTTTATTTTATAATTGAAGCCTTGTATAGCTAGTGGTACCTACGTTCGCCAAATTCAGCTAACCTTTACAAGCTCTTGCACAGGGCTAGTGGCAGAGGATTCCCATGCATGTTAGGCAGTTTTGACTGCATGCATTGGGAATGAAAGAATTGCCCCATTGGTTAGGCATGCCAATTTACTGGCCACAAGCGTAAGCCAACTGTCGTTATGGAGGCTGTGGTCTCATATGACACTTGGATATGGCATGACTTTCGGAGTTGCTCGATCCAACAACGATATCAACATCCTAGTTTGTTCCCTATTATTCAATGATGTTGTCAATGAAGTGGCTCCTTATCTTGTTGGACTTGATAGGTTTGTTGAGATTTGGTAAGTTTATTTTTCTCTTCTAGGAGCTCTAGCTTTTGCCTCCTATCCTCTTTTAACTCATTTCCTTATTGAACCAACTCAGACAAGAACTTTCCACTTTGGTTGAGATTCCCTTCAATACGTTTCCCTTTATTTTTTGCAACCTTTTGTTTATCTCGTCCAAGCTACCTCGGAGTGGGCATGACCACATCATCATCATCTTCTTCCAAATTGACTGTATGGCCACTATGGGAAGAATCTCTGGGTGTTGGTGTGTGGGAGCTTGATTTTGGTCGTTCCACTTGTTGCAATCTTTTAAGATTTGCCAAGCATGATCCAACTTGAAAGGCCTATTCATAACTCTATTATCATTAAAAGAAAAAAAAGATTTTTGCATGCAAGTCCTAAGCACGAGTTAAAAGAACCGATAAGTTACGACAAGAAAAAAAAATCACAATATGAACATTAAAAGTCGAATAAAATTTGTACTAACCAAGTCCCTTAGATTGGACCAACTTGAAGGGCTTGCATTGGCCTTAATCAAACAAGCCTTACAAAGAGAACATTGTTGGTTGATGATCTTGAACCGAGAAGCAATGGCTTGCGGTGTTTGACCCTCTGATCTATCATTGGCCTCCATATTCTCCAAAAAAATTCTGGTGCACCCTTTCCCAAAATGTGTTGTTTGGTTGATTCATGCCAATCACCCCATCTTTAGAGATACATACCCACCCTTTGCATAATGCCTCATCTTCTTTTAGTTTCCAATTGATACCTCTTTGGGATTTTGCGGCTATATTGAACAACAAAGGAACTCAAATGAAAACAATGATGAAAGTGAAGAAAGGTAAGAAATTGAATTTGGTGCATTATTTAACAAATATATTGCTATTTATAGAGTTTGGAATGAATTTTGGGGTTCGAACTGATTTAGATATATTCAAAATATTATTTTGACCGTTGGATTTTTTTTTTCTGTTGAAATCACCTTGGAAAAATCACAGCCATTAATCAAAAGTAGCCGTTGGGTTTGAATGAAAAAAAGAAAAGGAAATCAGCTTCAAATGTGTCAAAATTATCAAACCAGGCAATTCATCAGGCACTATATAGCCTGATAAATTGACTGGGCAAGCTTTTAGCCCCTAATAAATTCATAGGTTGGAGATGGTTTTTGGGCTTAGAACTCAAAATTTGACATTCCAACCCTTGGGTTGGAGATGATCTTACCTACAAAATGATATGGAGTTCTGTTTTTGCTACCTACTTGTGTGTGGGATGCCCCGATTAGGTCAACAAGATATGGCGTGCTTAATGTAACCCCACACACTAAATAGTGGTGAACGGATAGGACGGATTTTCGGTTTCTTGTTCTTACTTTATATAATACGATTACCTAATGTGATTAGAAATAGGGAGCTAATTTTCTCACTCATTTTTGCTTTTTAATATTTTTTAATAATTTTTTTTCATTCTCTTTCCTATCGTACCCTTACCCTACATTAATTTCTTGGGGTAATTACATTTTTGGTCAATGCGATTAGGTCCGAATTTAAATTTGGTTATTGAAATTTCAATTTTCCAAAATTCGTCATTGTACTTGCAATCGTTAACAAATCAAAGTCAAAGCTATTAATTCTGTCAGTTAAGTCCCCCAAAAAAAAAAACCAACAATGATAAAAGGCTGACAAGAAAAAGAAAAAAAAACCCAACATTCATCCAAAAAGAAATTCTAGAAACCACCTATACCATCCACCACCAAAACCCACCTATACTAGCTGGATACCACCACCACCGTCAAACATGCGAGCCTGACCACCACCACACCACGAGTCCATGACCATCATACAACCATCGTCAAACCCATAACCAGCCACCAATCGAACCATCATCACCACCCAATTAATCAATCAAACCATCACCACCACCCATAACCAGCCACCACATGCCCAGCTCTACCACCGTCACCACCCAGTTGAACCACCGCAACCATTAATTAGTGGAACCCGGTGGGTGTTTGCAGCTACTACATACCCATAAGTGGATTTGGCTCTCTTAAAAGTTGGGGTGCGGCATGAAGAGAGTGTGAAAATGAGGGAAGGAAAAAGAAAATAGAAAGGAAAGAATTGGAAGAAAGAAAGGAAAAAAAAAAGAAGGGACGACCTAGGAAGGAAGAAGAAAAGAGGAAGGAAGAAAAAAAGACACTGGCCAAGAAGGAAAGGAAGAAGAAAAGACAAAGGAGAAAAGATGAAGGAAGGAAGAAAAAGGAGAAAAATAGATAAGATAGTTTTAGCCTTTAAAAAATATTAGAATTTAATTGTTTTATTTTTATTTATTTTTAGGTCAAACTCCTTAATTAAATATTAAAATTTTATTTATTTTTAATTAATATTAATTTTTTAGTTCAACACAACACCAAACATAGGTTTTCACTATTTTTACAATCCAGCTTCTTAGTCTGACACAACACCAAATGTAGGTTAGTACTTAATCTAGCTTAGGCTAATACGAGCTAATCCAAGACAGTCCCAATATTTAATCCAGTTCAAGACAGTCTGTCATACCAAATAACCCCAAGAAATTCTCCCTATAACCTTATCCCCTTCTCTCTTCCCTTAAACCCGACAACAGTCCCTACCTCTCTCTCTCTCTCTCTCTCTCTCTCTCCCTCTTCTCTCTCTCTCTCTCTCTCTCTCTCTCTCTCTCTCTCTCTCAGCTTTGATTGCAATAATGTTTGGATTCATTGAATCAAATGGTAGGTTCAAACTTCAATTTCATTGTGCTTGGTTTCTAGTGGTGATGGGATTTTACAATTTCATTGTGTTTGTGTAATGTTCAAGATTGATATTGAGGAAGTTGTTTCACTATCTTGGGTTGAGATTTGAAGCTTTATTCATTTAGTATGGGTTTTCAAAGGGTGAATTCTGTGAAATGAGTAGTTTCATTGTTAAATTGTCGGCTAAATGTCAAAGTTTCTCGGCAAGGGATTTTTGGAGAGAGAGAGGGGGTGAAATTCATTCTAGAAACTAATCTTTCTTGACGTGTTCAAAAAAGACATGTGAAATAAAGATAAATCCATCCATCCACTTCAAAATACCCACAAGAAAGAAGACTAATTAATTAACAAACTAAGTTGAAAAATTAAGTATAAAGAAAAAGAAATAATATAAAAGTGAAGTAAAAAGAAATTAATGTAGAATAATGGTAAAATAGGAAATAGAAAGAACAATAAGGAATTGATTAAAAAAATATTAAAAAACAAAAGGATAGCCTGAGTGAAGAAAATGAGAATGGAAAAATCAGAAATATTGTTAAAAAAAGTGATTAGAAGAATTGAAACACGTGATTTACTCAAACTCACCAACCCATATATAATATGATTATTAGAAAGAAGCAAAATATTGCTCATGGCTCAATAATTACTCATTATTCAACCAGGGAAAAAAAATTACTCATTGACTACTCATTATTCATCAATAATGATGACATTTTCAGTTTCATTGTTCAATAAGTATGTGTCCTTATAACATTCGAACTTATCCAAGTGAAGGAACCAAAAGATTTTCAGACTTATCATCTAAAATGCTTATCCAAGCAATTTTGGTTTTTCCAAAGCTGGTCAGGCGTAGGACGTCATGCAAGAATTATTGGTCGATAAAAGAAAGAAGAAAGCCAAAATGTCAGTTTTTTTTTTTGGAGTCATTTTAACTCAAAATCACTGTTCTTCCCTTTGGGGAGCTCACAGGATGTAGGTGGGTGTGGTGGGTCGATCATGATTCACGAGCCAATAGCAGCGCACAATATTGTCTGCTAGAAAAAGGATACCAAATATTACGCCAGTAAATAAATGCATTTTGCTAAATGCTAACGCCTATCTTTGTGGAAGGTCACTAACTGATATTTGGATTTGTTGTATTTAGAGGCATACATACTTTTCAACTTTGAACCAGTCACCAACCCACCTAGAGAGCTAGAGATCAGTGGCGCACTGTAACTACTGTTCTTTTCTTGTGTATTGATCATGGCGTCTCGGAGGGTCTCTTCGGTTCTGTCTCGTTCATTCACTTCTGCTTCTCTGTTTTCTGCAGGTACTGCCAACCCAATTCCAAAGCTTCTTTTTTTTTTTTTTTTTTTTTTTTTTTTTTTTTTTCTGTTTGGATCCCATGACTTAAAGATTATAATCAGATTGGTTTGTGTCTGCATTTTATAGTGATCATCTGCTGCCCTGTTTGGTTGGTGAGAAAAATGTAGAATCAAGATTGAGTCTTTTCTGTTGCTGCTGCAAAATATACGAAACCCATATCGACTTTAAAAACATACAACCGAATTTTCTTGTATTCCTGAGTTTTCTCATCATCTGGATTGAGGTGTCAGAGAAAAGTCTTGATTTTTAATTCAGTGAACTATTATTTCCCCCTTCTGATTGGATCAAAATTTCCTTATTTGGATAAAGAAACACTTGGATGCAAAAGCTCAGTGGTTTTGCATAACATAGATTACGTAATTGAATTTTAGAGAGTGAGATGAATGTTTCTTTGATCTCTCATTTTGGTGCAAGTGCTTAAAAACCGATCCCACCACTGGCTTGTTCGTTTGCGATATCTGTATATGTCTGAAGGTGACATAATGTTGTGACGGTCCCAACCTGCTTTGCTTGTTTTTTAAGAGAAATATTACATTAGTCAAAATAAATCTCAAAAGATGCTATAACAACTAGAAAAATATCATGTCATTTATCACATTATCTGGGGATCAAAATTTGAAAGAACTTTTCAGAATGTTGTCAAAAAGGAGATACTAATATTCAGGAATGACTATCATCCTGTACATTTCTTTAACTTTACTCTGAATAAGAAAAAAATCATTACTTTACCTGAATAAGAAAAAATTCATTCCATGTAATGACATTGAAAATCAATATGCCTTCCTCCCTTGCTCCTTTTTGGATTGGTTTTTGACATTTTTATGTTTACCCTGCTTGTATTTCACTCCTTGGCTGATTTTGTTTTTATCAGGGAGGTCTTCTTCTGTGGCTAGAGGAATTGGTAAATATAGCACTGATGCTTCATTTGAGGCACCAATCATTCCATCCGTTAAAGTAAATTATACTCAGCTTCTAATTAATGGACAATTTGTAGATGCAGCATCAGGTGAGTTTTCCGTCAATAGAGCGACACAGTTGTTTGAGTTTCTCAACTTTGGAGCAATCCACATGTTTATTAATAATTTTCCTTCAGGTTAGACTTTTCTGGTTCTTTTGTGTGATGCTTACTTTGGTCTCAGGGAAAACTTTTCCCACATTGGACCCCCGAACTGGGAATGTGATTGCTCATGTTGCTGAAGGTGATTCTGAAGATATAAATCGGGCAGTTTCTGCTGCCCGCAAGGCCTTTGATGAAGGACCATGGCCAAAGATGACAGCTTATGTAACTATTCCTTATTTTACTTGTACCATGTTAGTGTATGCAGGTGAATGGTCTCGAATTCAGTGCTGTTTTCATTTTTTTTTTTCTAACAGAACACCTTTGTGCAGGAAAGATCAAGGGTCCTTTTCCGCTTTGCTGATTTGGTTGAAAAGCATAATGATGAAATTGCAACCCTTGAGACTTGGGATAATGGGAAGCCATTTGAACAGGCTGCTAAAACTGAAGTACCAATGATTGTGCGTTTTTTCCGGTACTATGCTGGTATGTTTATTTTCTACAACACAACTGTACCTTATGCTATGTGGGGTTTACACAAAATTTATGTTTTAATCTGGATGTTCCTCAGGATTTGCGGATAAGATTCATGGTCTCACAGTTCCAGCTGATGGAGAGTATCATGTGCAAACCTTGCATGAACCTATAGGTGTTGCAGGTCAGATAATTCCATGGAATTTCCCTCTTCTCATGTTTGCTTGGAAGGTTGCGCCTGCCTTAGCATGTGGCAACACCGTTGTTCTGAAGACAGCAGAGCAGACACCATTGTCTGCTCTATATGTAGCAACGCTGTTGCAGGAGGTACTTCATGAATCAAAATTGTCCGTCTCACCTTTCGTGAATCAAAATTTTCCTTCTCACCTTTTGCTTCATTGATGGTCTCATTTGGTAAATTTTATGTTTGGATGATTGAATCTGGAATTTTGACATATTTGTAAATTTCTCTAGCAAGTGCTTCCAATAGCTTATGTAGCAAAGGTTTGACTGTGTTTTTGTGGCATAGAAAAATGAAAACCATAGCTTGTCTTACCTTATGTTGTGCAGAAACTTAATCACCTTTCTAGGACATGCATCTAGTATTTTCTTCTGTCCAGAAGCTAGGACGCATGTAATATTAACTTTCAAAACAAACAATTTCCACTTGGAACTGAACACGGCCCTTACGGTATTGTGCCATTGCACAGCTGTCTCAAATCCAGTTGAAGTGTTTAGAAGATAATTCATCTCTCCCAGCTACTTTTTACCTTTCATTCTGATTTGATGGTTTTTAACAAGTTTCGGTTTTGAGTTGAACCTGTCAGTGGATTATGTGTATAAGCTTGGATATTAATCCTTCAATTATTAATGCTGACTGGATTTTTTTTGGGCCTTTTACAGGCTGGACTTCCTCCAGGTGTTTTAAATGTGGTTTCAGGTTTTGGTCCAACAGCCGGTGCAGCGCTTTGTAGTCATATGGAAGTTGATAAGGTATTGTATGACATTAATTATGAAAGTTCCTATCTTGGAATTGGCACTCTTATGTAATTTCATGAGAAAAAAGAACTTCCCAGTTGTGTATTATATCTGCAATAACATCTTTTGCTCAAACATAACTTCTCCAAACTCATAACTAATCACCTTGTTGCCCGAGGCTGTGTGAGATTTGTTCTCTGTATGAGGTTGAATGGTTCCAAAATCAAAATTCTGGGTTTAAAATTCATGCTACTTCTTTATGTGGAGAGACTGGATTTTCGTATTCATGTCTATGTGTTGTTATAAATATAACTATATTATAATTTCTTATGCTTTGATGGGAAACTGGTTATTGATGGAATATAATTGAGTGTTTGCACTACAAATTGAGTTGATTCTGTTCAGAAAAATTTTCAGTCAAGCAAATAGAGTTGAATGTTGACCTATGATCCTTGTCTAAGAACAAGGTGGGTTCTAGTTATCATTGAGTTAAGAATGTTGAAGATTCTATCTAAGCTTTGGTAGGCAATATGAAAAAAGTTACCAAGAGGACTATCTATTGATTCAATATTTCCCGCATGCTTCATTGATTAGATGAATAGGTCATATTTGATGGCAACTCTCGTTTGCCACTGGCGATAGAGTCAACTCTCTCAATAGTCTGCCAAAATATGAGTAAATAATAATTGGGCTGCCAGCTTGCATCAATTTGTTATCTCAACATGCTTCTTCCTGCTAAAAGTGTCAACAATCCCTTTGCAGGTTGCTTTTACTGGATCAACTGATACCGGAAAAAAAGTACTAGAGTTGGCTGCCAAAAGCAATCTTAAGACTGTAACTTTGGAGCTTGGCGGGAAATCCCCATTTATTGTATGTGAGGATGCTGATGTAGATAAGGCTGTTGAGCTGGCACACTTTGCTCTATTCTTTAATATGGTATGTCTAACCATTGTCTTGGGAGAAAAAGTTTGATTCTTTAAGGCGTTGAAATCCATATGTTGATTACATGACACCTCTGTTTATAGGGTCAATGCTGCTGTTCTGGTTCTCGTACATTTGTACATGAAAGAGTATATGATGAGTTCATAGAGAAAGCAAAGGCCCGTGCTGAGAAACGCATTGTTGGTGATCCATTCAAGGGTGGTGTTGAGCAAGGTCCTCAGGTAAAACATTGGTAGCTCTACCATGCAACAATCCTGTTACAATCAATTTTTGAATTTAATCTTTGAACTAACATAAAACTCTGCTGTCGAAAGTTGGTTGCACAACCTAACCTGCATATGAGATTTTGTATTCTCAATGTCCATTTAGTGTTGTAAAGTACTGTTTCTTGATTCTTATTGAAACCATTCAATAAACGTGAGCCATGACACACAAAATGAAAAAAGGAAAAAGGAAAGGAGTCAATAAAGATGCATTGCAGCAAATTTATTTTGGATTGCACCTTGACAATACTTGTGCGAACTAGCATTTTTTTTGTTTGTGATACTAATTGAGTCTTACTCAAACAAATCAGATTGATTCAGACCAATTTGAGAAGATCCTGAGGTACATTGATTATGGTATTAAAAGTGGAGCTACACTGGAAACTGGAGGAGGGAGGCTTGGCACAAAGGGTTTCTATATTAAGCCCACTGTATTCTCAAATGTTAAGGTATATTATTTCACATTGCAGATCATAACCATATTTACCTAGAAGCTGAAACATGATTATGATTGATCTAAACATGGTTGTCTCGTGGGGTAGGATGACATGCCAATAGCACAGGATGAGATTTTTGGTCCTGTGCAGTCCATCTTGAAATACAAGTGAGCAATAAAGCTTTCTTCTTTAAACCTGTTGTTATCCAATCCCTTTTGTTACAATTAGCATTAACATTATGGCTGATTGCAGGGACCTTGATGAGGTGATAAGAAGGGCAAATACTACGCGATACGGGCTTGCTGCAGGGGTCTTCACACAAAACATAGATACTGCAAACACATTGACACGCGCATTGCGGGTCGGTAGTGTATGGATAAACTGCTTTGATGTCTTTGATGCTGCAATTCCTTTTGGAGGGTACAAGATGAGTGGACATGGAAGAGAAAAGGGCATTTACGGTCTTTCTAATTACTTGCAAGTTAAGGCTGTTGTCACGCCCCTGAAAAATCCTGCATGGCTATAAACTTCAAAAGCTTAGTTTCACTGTGCAATGCCAAGAATAAAGAGAGAAGTGCATCAATATTTGACGCTGTGATTTCATGTGACATTAGGTGGTGCTGATGATGATAAATTCTTGCTTCTTTGTAATGAACTAAAGCAATGTATTTGTTGAATTAATGGTTGGTTCAGTTAATTACTAGTTTAGTGGTTGGTGTAATGGCTAATCAAATTCTATGGTTTGTCGATGCATCATTTTCTCCTCTTTCAATCACATTTCAAAATCTGTTGCTGATAATAGGCTGATTAGCTGTTTGTTAGTTGGATATTGTCTTACTAATGCCAGATATGGCTTGCGGCTTGTTTATGAACTAGATGACATGGAATGAATATCTCCCCCTGTGTGGATCTGAAGATGACATGAAGGGGAAGAAGCGCACCTGCGTCTAGGCCCTCCATGGCCCACTTCTAATATCCAAAAAGATGAACCCTCGACCAAATGGGCCCATTTACAGTATATCAATGGGACAATGTCTTGCCTAAACATCTATGTGCTGGCTTTTATTGCCCTGAAAAAGTTTCATTTGTAGTACCAATTGGTATTGTCATATCACTGATTGCTAAACATAGTGTACGAACAAGAGGGATCACAGGGACAGAGACAGAGAAAAAATGGAGACTACATAGAGCCATTGAAGAAGTGAAAAGAGTGTCCTAATAATTCAACATGAACATTGATGAAATTAGATGTTTGGGACACCAAGACGGGCAAAAAATTCATGGTTTTATGATATATCCTCATAAAAGCAATTAATCTATTTGATACAGAGTAAGAAATGTAGTAGAGGTGAACATTTTGAATGTTGAACTACATCTTGAACTTGTTTACAATTTGACGATCTTATAGTGTTTTGCAAAACTATTTGCACTCTGGTGGCATGACTTTAAACCTGGATGTATCTTTACAGTAAGAGTAAAACATTAGCTTACTTCTTGCCCAACCCAGAGCACTAATTTGCTGGTTAGACAACTTAACAAACTCTGGTCCTTCAATTGGGTCCAAGCTTGAAGGAGTGTTCTTAGAACATGAAGTCACTGTTCCTGTGGGATTGGATATGCAGCCACTCATTTCCATTTCTGAAAACGAAACTCGAAACGGTGCATATTTGTAGTTAACTGGGTATTTTCCTCCATGAGTTGCCCACTGCGAGGCATCCCATATTGTTGCATAAACTGACATGGGTTTTGAAGGGAAAAAGGAACCGCTATGCTGAAACTCTCTTACAGGGATATTGTCCACTAGAAACCTGCAAATTTTAATGGGCAATTTTAGAGTTGGGTAAATATCAAACCATTCATTTTGGTTTTCTGAATTTTGGTTTGCTTACACTATATGATGGTTGTTCCAGATGATGCTGTATTGATGCTGCTGTTCTGTTGGGTCAAACCAGAGATAAAACTTCTCTTCTCTTCCTGTGTTTACACTTCCATTTGCATATACATTTGTCTGAATGACCCAATCATTTCTTTTATCATGGCCCAATAGCTCTATGTCAATCTCATCATGATTGTGAGGGAAAACATCTGCATTAGACAGCTGCAAAAATTCCATACAAAATGTTAGGCTTGACTGCAACATGTATATGCATCTTAAATTACTGTATGAAGCATTGAACTTACATAGAAAGCCACTACAACCCCAGAAGTGAGACCAGCAGGCAGCTTGATGGCAGCACTGAAGAATCCATAGTGATATTTGTTTACAGATACCAATCCAGATCCTGCATGTTGAACCAAAAACAAAAGAACCTGATAATTAATAATGAATTCAACCAAACTATAACTTAAAAATCATCAGGGTCATAATTGAGCATCACTCTGAATAAGGACTTCACCTGAGGACTTGTCAAGAGCAAGAGTGGCCATGGATCCATTGATCACCTGAATGTTTGAGGCTCCGTAAGCTTTCGAAAACCCATTACTAATTGGTACGCGAGGGAAATCGTCTGTCAAACGTGGAACGCTTGGGCTTGTGTAGTATCTATTATGTGAAGAAACCAGTACTGCCATACACAAAATTAAAACACAAAAGCAGGGGAGGTTTCCCTGCAAAAATGCCATCTTAGCTTTTATTATATCAGATAGCTGAATCAAAATGGTTGGATGCTATTGGTATTTATTGGGAGAGGTTTTAGGGAGGTTCAAAACCACATTCATAATCTTGCTTAGTTGTCTATTAGCTGGCTGGCTATATATTTCCTAGTATGATAGTATCCTTTTATTAGGCGTTTTAAATTTAGTATCCTAGAGACAATATCAGAAAAGCTCATGTGAGTGTGATTTTGAGAGGCTTGGTACATCTTGCTGCTGGGGCTGCCCAAAAGTCAGGGCAATGCATGATTTAGACTCTCACTTAAATGTTGATGGGTATCGTAGCCGCAACCTCCTTTGTTGGATGCACCATTTTAACTTCTGGATGTGGTCCAGGTGTTATTATGGAAAGCAGAAGGAAGTACTGTATAATTGAATTAGGCCAAACTATAATGGGTTGGCCTTCACACAGGTCCTAGCCAAATTATTTGACCAGCTGAAAATGAATCATTTTGCTTTCCTTTTTCTCATTTTGGTTAACAAGTTGCGATTTAGCAGCTACAATACTAGTGGTGACTAACTAGCTCTCGGTCTAGTAGTATTTTTCTTTCCGTACTAACGAAAGATGTCCCAAATTCAAATTCCATTATTACGCGTACTCAGAGATTATATATTCAGAAGAATTGAATGGAAGAACATATATATCATTGAGTTTTCCTTGACAAAAACAAGAAGGAAAAGTATAGGCTGACCAAAAAATGTTCAGTCTCTTTCAGAAAAGGGCCAGATTTGCCAGAAGTTTTGTAGCTGGCTTTGGAGAGGTGCTTGATATGACAGATAACATATTTCCATACATTGCAATAAAACGCCCTGCAAGTAGCCGAAAACTGTATGGTGGCGTCACCTGTGATTTGGTTAAAATTCTGAATTTGATTGATGTGAGAAGATATAATTAAAGGGTACCATGTAGAGAGCAGAGAATCAGCCTTCAAAATCTAAGCCAGCCTGTTGCATAAGATGATGGGCAGGATCACAATATGCCAAATATTGTTGGAAAGCAAGAACAAGATACCAACTAGTCTGATTTTCATAGTTGCGCAAGTTGTTAACTTTTATTTTTGTTTTCTCTCCACATCAAAACCAAAAAGTTATTAAAGGAGTTGAGCGAGTAGTTTTCACTTCAAACTAAAGGGGGAAAGTTGGTTTCATTTTGCCATCACCGAAGTCCAAAGACATGGGGATCCCGCACACTAAGCAAAAGCCCAAAAAAAGGAAGAGGCAAAAAGTATAGTTGAATTGTGTAGTGTTGCACGTACACTATCACGGAAACTATAAACTCCTATCATTTACTGTAAATTTGATGTAAGGATTATACCTAGCAACATCTCTTTTTGTGGTTATTTTTTCTTTTTATACAAGTGAAATTTACTGTAAATTCGATTTAAGTATCATATATATCAACATCTCTTTTTATGGTTGTTTTTTCTTTTAGATAAGTGAAATTAAGAAAGAAGGTAATCGAACCTAAAACTTCGGATGAAAGAGTAAATATTTTTAATCACTTAAACTACAAATTTCTTACTGTTGTATATTTGCTCATAACTATACTTGAATTCTCCTAGTCAATTACACGTCAAAGGCAATAATCACAAACCAAAGGAAAGTCTCTTGTTCCCATCCAATGTTCACAAAGTCGTGACCTCTTTTTTTTTTTTTTTTTTTTGGGTTGTTGTCAACTGTCGTGACTTGTGACCTTTATACAAACTACAATTTACAAAGCTTGAATTTTGTATAAATCAATTGAAAAATAAAATAAAAATAAAAATAAAAAATTCAAATTGACTATTGCTTCCATAATGGACGTAAAATTCGCAACTTCCTCCTACTAATCCTATGGAAATAAAAAATTCCTCATAATAATTCCACGTTATTATATTCACACAACCTGTCAAGTGTCGAGTGTCGGCTACCTCTCTTCACGTACCCTTCACCTCCACGAGCCTTTCCTTCCCATAATCGACGCTGTACGTGTCACTCTCCCATTAGCCCTCCCCCAATCGAAATACTCTACGAAGCCGCCTTTCCCGTGGCCACGTGTCCCCCACGCCACGTGTTGACCGCTGAACTCTCAAGTTTCACTCTGTACGCGCCCTCGGATCCTGTAAACCCATTGACTATCAAATAGCCCTTCGACACGTGTCCCCCACTCTTCTCCCTATATAAATGTGCGAACGTCCAGCCCTCAAAACCAAACAAACAAACAAAACCCAAATCCAAACACCAACCTTTTTTATCCCTTTGTTATTTTGTTTCAAATGATCCAAAGAAGCGGGTCGGGTCGCCGGATTCTCACATACCCGGCGGTTCATCCATGTGAAGCCATGTCTCCCCAGACGCTCCTGAACTCACTCATCACTCTCACCCACGTCATTTGCTCTTACAAATCCAAATTCATCGCCAGCAACAACAGAAACGCTCGCGAAACGGTAAGACAAATCGGGGTCGTTCGAGTTTTTCTCGAAGAAATCCGAGACGGGCAGTCGGGTCTTTCGGCTTCGGCGGTTCTGTGCTTGTCGGAGCTCCATTTGGCCTTCCAGAAAGTCCAGTTATTGTTGGAAGATTTGACCCGGGATGACGCCCGGGTATGGATGCTGATGAATTCGGATCGTGTAGCCAACCATTTTCGGGTCTTGAGTAGGGCCATGGGTACGGCTCTCGATGTTCTGCCTCTCGGTTCGGTCAACGCACCGGTTGAGGTGAAGGAGCATGTAGAATTAGTGACTAGGCAAGCGCGAAAGGCGATGTTTGAAGTCGATCCGGATGATATTCGGGTCGTGGAGGCGGTTAGGTCCGTCTTGGTCGGGTTTGAGAAAGGGGTTGTTTCGGGCGAGAGCGATTTGAAATGGGTTCTCGAGTATCTTGGGATTAGAAAGTGGAGCAATTGTGAGAGGCAAGTCAAGTTCTTGGACTCAGAAATTGGGGTTGAGAATTTGACTGAAGAAAAGAGAGAAGTGGGTTTCTTGAGCAGCCTGAAGGGGTTGATGTGCTATTGTCGATGTGTGTTGTTCAATGTTGTTGATGGTGAAAGGGGTCGAAGATCCGAGACGAAATGCAGTAGCAGTGAGGTGTTGAATCGTCTCAATGTAGAAGATCTCCGGTGCCCAATTTCGTTGGAAATCATGGTTGATCCTGTGACAATAAGGACAGGGCATAGCTACGATCGGAGTTCGATTATGAAATGGTTCAGAGCTGGCAATCCCATTTGTCCCAAGACGGGTGAGAAGCTCAAGAACATGGAGGTGGTCCCCAATTTGGCGCTGAAGAGGTTGATTCAGCAGTATTGTGCTGCGAATTGTGTTCCGTTTGCTGCTTCGGATCATCGAAATCGTGACATTGGGAAGACTAGGCTTGCAGTTGCTGGCAGTTTGGCAGCTGAGGGAGCCATGAAGATGGTGGCAGAGTTCCTCAGTGGCAGGCTGGATGTTGGGACACGAGAAGAGCAGAACAAGGCTGCTTATGAGATCCGGCTTCTTTCGAAAACAAGCATTTTTAACAGGTCTTGTTTGGTTGAAGCTGGTGTGATCCCACATTTGTTAAAGTTGTTATCTTCAGCAGATTCAGTGACCCAAGAGAATGCCATTGCAGCCTTGTTGAATCTCTCCAAGCATTCCAAAAGCAAGGATGCGATTGTTGAAAATGGGGGTCTGGATTTGATTGTGGATGTGTTAAAGAAGGGTCTCAAACCAGAGGCTTGTCAGCATGCTGCTGGCACAATGTTTTACCTCGCTTCGATTGAGGAGTACCGGATATTGATTGGAGAAAATCCAGAGGTCATGCCGGCTTTGATGGAGATGATCAAGGATGGGACAGATAGGGCCAAGAAAAACGCATTGGTTGCGATTTTCGGGCTCCTTACACACCCTGCAAATCATAGGAGGGTGATAGCAGCAGGGTTAGTTCCTGTGCTGGTTAATATCTTAACATCTTTTGATAGTGAAGTTCTTGTCACAGATGCTCTAGCAATTCTATCAACTCTGGCGGAAAAACCAGATGGATCAGTTGCAATTTCGGGTTGCAAAGCTTTGGATGCGATAGTGAGGATTTTGAATTCCTCCATTCCAAGGGCAGGGAAGGAGTTCTGTGTGTCTTTGTTGCTGGCTCTTTGTCTAAATGGTGGCAATGATGTTGTTCTTCTTCTGGTTAAGAGCCCTTCTCTTATGGGATCTTTATATTCCCAACTCAGTGAAGGCACATCTCGAGCAAGAAGAAAGGCTAGTGCTCTCATCAGGCTACTACACGAATTCCGTGAAAGACGATCCTCTGGCCCGGTGGCTCGTGGAGTTCTTCCTCAAGAGAGATTTGTTCACGTTAGGTAACCCAAATTTTTGCGGGATGCTTACATTGCTAATTCTTTTCAGGCCTCTTGTAAATTCGGGGTCTTCTGTAGATATGGTGCTGTTCTAGTTCTTTTATCTAGTTTTATTTTGTTGTTGGCTCGGTTTTTTGAAGAGCTAATGACTGTATGATCAGCTTCTGTTTTTTTTTTCAATGAAGCTTTGTACAAAAAAATTGTTGTATTGTAATCTATTCTAATTCCTTTTCCACATGAAATCAGTAATAATTAATGGTATGATACATTTTCTAAGATGAAAATCATCCATGATTGTTTCAATATACAAAAACTTTCTGCTATGCTTTCTTCAATTTCAAGTCTTGATTGGTGCGGTCAAAGAAATTGGCTCCATTTGGGTTGAGATATCTAGTGCCTTTTCCAGTTTTGAGACCACTTGCTCCATGCCTGGCCTTTGCTGCTTTAGTCCTGTGCATGACAAAGCTAGGTTGAACACAAGGTCGAAGGCTACAACCGAGTACTCCCCGTTAAGCTTAGGATCTGCAAATTCTGTTACATCACCGCCTTTTGTGAGGGCCCTGGCCTGTAGAGCAAAGGCATGGAACATAATAAGCCAAATCAGTGACTTGAAATAGTTCTTTACAAATGTGGAAAATATGAAGTTTCTCACCATTTTACTAAGTGGCATTGGTTTTTGTGAGTTCAGATTGATAACCCTGCGCCCCGAGATAAGTTGTAGAAGAACTATTCCAAAACTGTAGACATCTCCTGAAGCATTTACGTGGTGGTTCCGTCTGTACTCAGGATCGACATAACCAAATGTCCCTCTCACTTCTGAGCTCACATAGGACTGGCCCAAGTCCATAACTTTAGATAACCCGAAGTCTGACAGTTTGGCTTGAAAGTTGTTGTCGATGAGAATGTTTGTTGGCTGCCAATTGGGACAAGAAAAATTGTTTGAAGAAATGAGCGGCAAACAAACAGCAACAGAGGGGGCAAAAACAGAAGATAGTGCAGATAATATAGGCCTACCTTGATATCGCGGTGAACAATGCAGCCATCCGGATAAGTGTGCAGAAACCAAAGGCCTCTTGCACTGTCAATAGCAAGCTCAAGTCTCGTTATCCATGGTAGACTTTTATCTTTACCTGTAATCAGCTTTGAATTGGCTTTCCAATTGATGAAAAATCTAGAGAAAATTTTCACAAAAGGAAATATGAATGAACTTACCAAATAGCCACTCTGAAAGGTTTCCATTTTGACAAAGTTCATAGACCAGGAAACATTCTTCTACATCTTCACAATAGCCAAGCAAAGCTACAAGGTTCGGATGTCTAACATCGGAAAGGCTTGTTACTTCTCTGATGAATGTCTCTACAGAGCCATCATTGATTATGTGCTTGACTGCAACATGCTTCCCATTCAAGAATATGCCTTTATATACCTTTCCTGGAATATTATCAGAATAGTATTAGAATTTAGAAGCCAGTTCTTGGTAGCTTCTCTTCTGTAATTCTATTATATGCCTTTGTTTCTGCTTAAAATTTCTTCCTGTTCCGGGAGAGGGTTTACTCTCCATTACAGACCTGGCTTTGCTCTTTTTGAACATCTTTAATTAGTCAGTCATTATGACCAACAGCAAAAGTAGAAAAAATGAATCATAGATATTCTTACCAGCTCCGCCTTGGCCAATGAAATTGACTGCACTTAGATTGTCGGTCGCTGCATAAATTTCCTTGATTGATATTTTAAAGTTGCCAGGTTCTTCAGACAGTGAATCGTTTGATGCTGTCCAGTAAAACACAGGTTAGCAACATTTTACTACCGTTGGGTTTCAAGTGAGATGTGAAACTTTTTGGAGAAATACCATATTTCTCAGCTGAAACACTCTTATGAGGCCGTTTTCTACATAAGGTCCATGTGGCAATGAGTATCATTGCTGCAATTCCTCCTAGACCACCAGATACAATCCATATACCTGACATTCTCATGAAATTAATCAAAATTACCATGAAACCCCACTTCATCATGACCGACCTTAAAAAAAACTGCCAGCAAAGAAACTTCCTAGAATTTAGGACTCAAAAGGTGCTGTGATGACCATAATGTATTTAAATTACCTGTGCTCAAGTTTATAGCATTAGTCCCCGAGCTTCGCTGTTCATCTGCAATGGAAGCAAAAGGCAATTTCTTAGCCGGAGTTTAAGTAACAAAAATGCTACAACTTATTATTGTATAAAGATGAAGACATGAAATACAATCAAATATCTTTGCTGATTGTCTGGCTGCCTACCTTCTAATGGTAAAAGGAAAAAGGAGAGGACTGCCTACCTGCTGAAAGTCTCTGACCCCCAAGGCATTCATAAAGTGCCTGAACAAAATCCTTATCATCAATCCTCTTGCTTGTTAAGGATACCAAAACAGCAAAACCACAGATATTGGCTTCAACCTTCGATGAACCCCTCTTATTGTCTGATGATGCAACAATCTCTTCCCACCTTTTCAAGCATGCACTGCAAACCTGATCAGATTTTTCGGCTGTGCCCAAAAGCTTACAGTCTTCTTCTAAACTTTCCATTGTGTTCCGTAAATTATTAAAAACATCTAGTTTAGTATAGTCAGAGCAACCGCCGGCTCCACTTGTTAGCTTCTCGATGCCACAACTCAAAACATCCTCCTTAATACCCTTCATTAGGACTAAGCAGTTTGTCTGCTCTGTGGAATTCAAGAAGAGCTTCCCGGTCTGGTTGGCCCTCTGTCCCAAGGCATACAGGTAGTCATCAAAAACTACTTCACAACAATTACTGATAAATCCACCCCAATTTCCTGCCTCACAACTTGAGTTACGCCAAGATGAAGAGGCTTGAATATCAATGACACACTCAACATCTGGGGTCTCTGAGAAAACAAAATTTAAGGCACTGAGGAAAATAAAGACGAGTATCATCGGATTATGACGACGGAGGAAACTCGAGATAAGTTTGGCCATGGTGGGAAGCAAAAGGTAAATATCCCAATTATGACATCCTTGAAATGAATGAACACAGATGATTGGTGACAGAATTGGAGATATGCATATGCCTTCAACCGGCCAGGAAGACTATGTCTTCTTTCTTACTTCCTTTAGTGTTTGTGTAAAGAAAGGATGCTCAGAATGTATAACTTGGTATCTGGAATGATTACAGAATCCAAAAGGGAAAAGAAGATTCTGTATTGTGATCGTTGGCAAGGAAATTATTTTTCATTTTCATATAAATTAAGGAGAATGAGTTTGTGCAGATGAGACGGCAATGACTTATTTTTATCTGCAAACTTTTATATACTTGTGAGAGAGAGAAAGACAGAGAGAGAGAGAGAGAGAGAGAGGGGGAGAGAATTGGGAGTTATTTGAAGTTGGAATAATGTATACAAGGCAAATGGCCGTGAGGTGGTGTAGGTTGGATATATGCAGGCTATTTATTTTTCCAGTGTCAAGGCATGGACCAAATAAACTAATATTTAAGAACTAATCAAACTAAAGCATTTCATTGATTTGTTTTATATATATAAAAAAAAAAGGGGTAATGCCAAATTATAAATCTCAAAGATGTTTCTGAAGTGGGTTCTGAAGGGTAGGACGAAGAAATAAGACAAAATGCATGGTACATTGCTCCTGCTGGCTTATGTTGATTGAAGGTCAAATTCCATTTAAAAGAGAGGATAGGCAGAGGCCGGAGGGCATGTATACAAGAAATTTAACCTGACGAGTAAGCACTTAGCTCTTTGATCATGATATTGCTTGCTGCCTTCAAAGACAGATGTTGCTACCAAGATGAATGGTTTTTAACTTTTAGTTCAGATGGCCAATTTTGGATCAGGGCATTTGAGCTGGTGCCTGATCACTTCTCTGTGGTTGACAAACATATCTTTTTCACCCCAAGAATATCATTAATACTAAACAATAACTTTGTAAAAGTCGCAATTTCAAAATATTTTTTATATCTTCTAAAACTGTTATCAACTGTTTTTTACTTTATGAAGATTACAAAAAACGTGATAACTTGATGCCACACCAATGAATGATGCAGTTTTGAGCATAGCTAATAAAACAAGTTAATGCAGAGAGTGCCAACCAAATGAGAATTCCCCTCCCAACCAAGTTGTCCATTCTTGGACTTTTTTTTTCGGTCATGACAGATTCTTGGGCTCTAAATCAGCAAGAAAAGCCACTAGATGATCCCTTTCAATTCTAATTAACTCCTATGTTGTAATGTGTTAGTATGAAAATTTTATTGGCATTTCCTAGACTCTAACAAAGGTCGAGAATTAGTGTGTGAATATCTTTCATTGGAAGTTTTGGCGCAACACATTCAATCATGGATTTTCGAAGTGTGGCTTGATCGAGATGAGGAAATTGGTTTGAGTGTTGATATTTCCACCCACCAATCTTATTTTTTCACCCACCTTATCTTCAGAATTTTAAAGACAAATTTACCCGTTTGTAAAATGAATTCTAAGGACTTTGTCTCCCCACCAACAAACAAGTGTTAACTTTTAATAAATTTTTTTAAAAAAAACTAAAACTATTTATTTTAAAAACAAAAAACAAAAACCCAACAGACACCAATCTCCCCACCTAGCCACCCGATCCTACCCTGCCGGCAGTGACCCCCTCCCCCCTTGCCGCTGATAAATCCTCCTTTCCTCTCTATCTCCTTCTATCTCTCTATCTCTGTCTCTCTGTCTCTCTGTCTCTATGTGCCGATCCAGATTTGGATCCCAAGATCTATGTGTAAATGATGAGTAACAACAACAGCAACTGGAGGTCCAAACAACTATCAGAAGAGATCATGTAATTGATTCTACAATGATACTACGAGACAGACTATGTTGTTGGGGTTTTGAAGAAGAGCAAGATGGGTGTTATTCTTACCGAAGGCTTGAAGATGAGATTGACTATGTTGTAGGGGTTTTGACTTTGGGGCAGAAAGTGGTCGAGTGGGAAAAGAAAAGAGATTGACTACGCTATTATCATGGACCATGGTCCTTCATCTGTAAATTGTTCATTGTTAGTGAGCTTAATGAGGTAGTTTAAATTTAGTCATCTCTGCTGATCTACATGTATCTGTTTTACTATATATTTAGGTTAATGATGTTTAACTTCGTTTGAACATGATTTCAAGCTGTGACGCGCAGCTGCTAAAGTTTATTAGGATAAAAGCTCTCCAACTATGGCCTCTGCAATGATTGATCTCATGCCAGCTTTTACCTTCATTCTTGCTGTCATCATTGGGTATATTTAAAATTGAAATGTTACACTTACTACATTTTTATCTTACATTTTCATACCACATGATGTGGCATGTCCATATTATATGTCACATCAATTAAATTAATGAAGTGTATTTTAATTAAGACAACTTAAAAAATAAATACTAGAATCAATCATAAAAGAAAAGAAGATATTAAATAATTTTAATTGATGTGCCTGTACATCTTAGCTGCCACATAAGATGGTATAGAGATGTAGTATACAAATGTGGTAAGAGTAGCATTATTCTTCTTTTTATGATAAATATGTTTTGGTTTTCAGGATGGAAATTCTAGATTTGAGAATTACCAGTAGACATGCGTCATAAATATGAGAATTTGTTTGAATAATCAAATGGTATTTTAGGAATAATGGTGGGTGGAAAGTTAGAATTGTGTTTTTTTTTTTCAAATTTATAAAGTGGGTGGGAAGATAAGATGAGTGGGGAAATAGGACAAGGGGGTGGAAATAGCAACACTCAATTGATTTCAGGTAAATCATGACATAATCATGCATTTATGATAGGATTCTTAGTTGGAGTTATTTTCACTCAAGTGCTTATGTATTAGTCTTATTTTTAATAGGATTAGATTTTATTTTTTGAGATTACTTTCCTAGTTGGACCTTAGTTTGATTCTCATTAAAACATTACTTTTCCTCTTATGACTTGGAGGGCACGTTGCTCTATTAAATTCCTCTCCTACCTAATTGGTCTCATTGATTTATCTTGATAAATATTATTTCCTTTTACAATAGTTAATTGTAGTGAAAGACATCTTTTATTAGATTGTGCAAAAGATGACGTTTTTTTATTAGCATCCTAAAATACTTTCAAGATTTGTATGTAAGCATCTAAAATTCCTAAGAAAGCTGTTGTGCATAACTTTGAGATAATTTATCAAGTGTTCCATGTTTATTTGGTGATTTATTAAATACTTTTATAATTCATATTGTATTCATTTACATGTTAAGTGACTCATACAGTTGAGGGCACTAAGACCGTGGTGGTAATTTTTCTCAGGCGTTCAACATAAGCAGTGTCAGAAGATCATTCTATGACAGAAGTTGAGTTACAAGAAGTCGATAAACATTATCTAGAATGTGTCTAGGATAAGTATGTGAGTGAGTACTTCTTGTATCGTTGTATAGTGGATTTGTTTTGAATTAAAGAGTTCTGTAAATTTTCCCCAGAAATAGCAATTTACCATATAAAATAATTTACTTTATGTTCTTTTATTTTATGCTATGCACATTTTGAGATTGATAAGCTATATCAAGTAATTTCATAATGCCAATAGAATTCATCCAAAAACAAAGAGCTTGGGTCTTGGCCTTGTCCGGGTGGGCTCAACTTTTACCCTGAAATTAACAGGGACCCACTTAACAGCTGGGTTTTAGTCAAGCAATTCTTTTCCCAGAAAAGTAGGAGATGGTCCAAATTCCTCAGCTCTATGCCAACAACTGTCCCTTCCCTTGGAGCCAACCTTCGCTGCCTTGTTAAAAAAGCAAATATCTTCAAACCCCCTCAAATGGAAGCACGTGACTATACTTTATATGGGATTGTTGAGTACGTCTCAATAATTGACCCCAAACGACGCTGTATTGTTCCATCTTCAACTCCACCAACAGTCCTACCTAACTTTCGACCCAAAAAAGCATATTGTCCTACCAAACCTCCACCACCAAATTATGGGTTTTTGACTGAAATGGTTCAACTATTGCTCGAGTTTTATTTTAATTCACGAACTAAATTTTTTATTTCAATAATTCTCTAATTCTTCATTTGGTATCAAAACAGTCTTACGCTTTGAAAGAGAACACTCACGCTTTTTATATGGATCAAACAAGTTTCCGGTTACCCCTTTAATTGTATCATCAATTGGAGGATGTGAACCTGGTTTCTATACTTGACATCAGGGCAATGATGAATAGACACAACATCTCCAAGGCAAACCGTAAGATTAGCTCGCACAACTTTGTTCATTCCGATTTTCGGTTCATCGCATTTGTCGCCAGCAAGAGGAAGGACTCCTCCTTGCCTCAACAAGCTCATCCCGTGAAGAAGCAGCAGAGCCAGAGAGCACCACAAAGGTTTGCGTTCTAAAAATACGATTTTACCCCTGAATTTTACGGCAAAATTGGCGGATTTTTACGGTAGGACCAATTTGACACTACAGAAAATTAGAGGGCTATTGAAATGAAAATTTTAATTGATGGACCAAAATGAGACTTGAGCAAAACTTGGGGACCATTTCGGTCAATAACCCCAAATTTTTATCTTCACCAAAGAGAAAAGCTTGAAGCTTTGGGGATTTTTCAGCTGCTCCTCATCCGCCGGACCCAAACCCAGAAACCCATTGAGAAAAACGCACCGATTCCGATGGGTTTCAATGCCAAAACCGCCGACGAAGATTCCGAGTCAAGCGTCCTCCTCCCCACCGTATCCGCCACCACACCCAATAAAATCCCAAAGGACTCGTTCCACTTGGCCTACATCATCTACTTCACACTTGGTGCTGGCTACCTCCTCCCATGGAACGCTTTCATCACAGCCGTCGATTACTTCGCCTACCTCTACCCAGATGAAAGCGTGGATCGTATATTCGCCGTCGCGTACTTCGTGGTGGGCCTCGTCTGCCTCCTCATCGTAATCTTCTACGCCCACAAGTCCGACGCTTATGTCCGGATCAATGTGGGTTTGGGCCTCTTCGTTGTTTGCCTGCTCATCGTGCCCCTCATGGATGTCTTTTACATCAAAGGTCGGGTCGGGTTGTACGACGGGTTTTACGTGACGGTTGCAACGGTTGCGCTTTCGGGTTTGGCTGATGCTTTGGTTCAAGGCTCGCTCATTGGGGCGGCTAGTGAGTTGCCCGAGACTTATATGCAAGCCGTTGTGGCTGGGACTGCCGGTTCAGGTAAATTCTGCTATTTGGTTTGTTGGGGATAATTTCAGTTTATGGGTTTTGCTCTTTATTTGGTTTTGGTTTCTGGGTATGGCTTCGTTCTGTGAATTATAAGCGCTCAGAATTTGTTTTGGTAACTTTGTGGTGGTTGTGTAATAAATGCTGCTTTGAGTTGATTTTGGTATCAAAGAAAGGAAGCCCTTTTTAGAATGTTTTAAGATTTCCAGCATTTGTGGAATAAGTAGTTCTCTGTCAAAGTAAAAAAATGAAAAATTCATTGCTGACTAACAGACTAGAAAGCATAGAAATTTTGCTATTCTATGTTTACTAATTATGTAAGTTCATCAAAGTTTCACGAGGGATGCCTAAAATGTGTTTTCCCAAATTTTTGATTGATTCCAGGAGTCCTTGTTTCTGCTCTGAGGATCATAACTAAGGCTGTATATCCACAAAATGCTGATGGCCTGAGAAAAAGCGCAAACCTTTACTTCGCTGTCGGGATAGTAGTTATGGTCATATGCCTTGTTTTCTACAATGTGGCACCAAGGCTTCCAGTTATGAAGTACTATGCGGAGTTGAAGACTCAGGCTATAAATGAGGAGAAGGAAGAGAATGGTCCTTTGACTGCGTCTGTGTTGAGATCAACTTTGTGGCACGTAGTTGACAGAGTCAAGTGGTATGGATCTGGCATCATTCTTATCTATGTTGTGACTTTGGCAATATTTCCAGGATATATTACTGAAGATGTACACTCTCAGATTCTCAAGGATTGGTACTCAATCCTCCTTATTACAGGCTACAATGTGTTTGATCTTATTGGCAAGTCTCTGACTTCTGTATATCTCCTCGAAAATTCTAAGGTAGCGATCGGCGGCACAGTTATAAGATTGCTTTTCTTTCCTCTCTTCTATGGGTGCTTGCATGGCCCCAAATTCTTCCGAACAGAGATTCCAGTGACAATACTTACTTGCCTTTTGGGACTTACTAATGGCTACTTGACAAGTGTGTTGATGATTTTGGCTCCCAAGATCGTCCAATTACAGCATGCGGAGACTGCAGGGATTGTGATTGTGTTGTTCTTAGTTGTGGGTTTGGCTGTTGGTTCAGTTGTATCTTGGTTCTGGGTCATCTGAGTTTTGAGCAAATTTTATTACACCAGAAACTCCCAAACGTACTGCTGTTGCCAAGTCCCACTGTTGGGGGATGAGTTGGGTTGGGTTTGCTAGTACCCTCCTTTTGTAAAGCTGTGTAACTCAACTGTTTGAAATATTGTAATTTTTTCCTTTTCCCAAAACATGGGTTATGAATTGTAAATGGTTAGTTGATCTGTCAATTTGTTCAGTTGAATTATGGAAGTCTGGATGTGTTGCTTTACTGGTGGTCATCAAGTTATAAACTTTAGTTCTAATTGGACCCCTTGCTGGCTGTAGTTCTGGTTCCGTTCTCCCAATCCCTTTGTAGTGTTTCATCCACCACAACCGACAAGAGACCAGGGTTTATAGAGTCATTGCATTTCCAAATGAAATCCGGCTCCTAAAACGAAAGCCAATGTCATATGAGAAAAACTTCCCTATCCTTGTTCCATTACACCTATCTTCTCTCTCCTCATAATCAACCAATAACCTATCAATGGAGAGAGATAAAGTGAGGTGCAATGAAACAGGGATGGGGAAGTACTTCTCCATCTACTGACCTAGCGACAGAATACAAAGTTCAAGTGCCTCACAGAATACAAACCTGCACCTTACAAAATAATACACATGGGTTGGATGCATGTGCCTCTTGTTCTTAAGAGCGAACACAGCTGTAATGGCCAGAGAGAATTCTCGTGTCATGCACTTAAAAATATTATGCCCATAATGAAAGCGCCAAACACGAATACAAGTATTATTTTGGCAAAGAATTACCAACAGGACATCTAATAGATTCCAAAGCTACAAACAACCCACAAGAGAGATGAAGACAAAAACGGGTTTATTTGCTTATGGACTAAAACTGTACTTTGAAGCAATACAAACAGAAGAATATGGTTTAGCCTTGACAGCCATCTATGCTAATCCATCCTATGTAAGAAGGACTGAAACAAGCGAGAGGCCAATGGATGTATAATACTAACAAGACTCAGGTCTACAGCAACAAAAATACAACCTACAAACAAAACCGTCGTGTTCACGTTCATGCTCTTGTTCTTGAAGCAAGACCTGTCTCAACCTTCTTAATTTCAAAGATGAGCATCCTCCACATCTTGAGAACAAACATTTCAGCTTCCTCGTCTAAAATGGATTGAAGCAGCTGTAGCATGCGTTCTGCTCCCACATGTTCCTGAGTACTAGATACAATGTAGTCTACCAGTGTGGTCTCTTCCTCTCCTAGAAACTCTGTAATCTTCTTTGAAATCCATGGTCTCATTCTCTCATGTAGTGCATGCTGTGAAAGTAGAAAACATCAAACACAATTTATGAGCAGTTATTAAACAATTACAATGAATAATTTTCACTCATGTAGCCCAAGTTTAAACAACAAATTTCAGAATTTTGGCCTAATGCATGCTTACCTTGTCATAAATAGCCCAATTTATTTCATATGAGAATAATTCCTCTTTCGTCTTTGGAATCATATCAATCAGTTGTTTCGCATCCAAAAGCTTTTTGTTATCCGTTGTCCTTGGTTTATCCAGCCCATGTTCTCGATCGGTATCACGGTCAGTCTTCTCCTTGTTCTCATCTCTAGTGCGATTAGTGTCATCATCACTCCTGTCCCTATCCCGTTGGCTCGACCTATCATTAGCACGTCTATTTCTTTCCTTATCTATATCTGGTTTCTCTTCCCTAGAGCTAACATTTGAAATTCGCTTTGCGAATTCTGCAGCTGCAGCCAAATTTGATGGAGGCCCAGAAGCAGTTTGTTGGACAGCCTGCAGTTCTTCAGTTGAATAATCAATGGGAACCAGTGGCCTCATTTTTTTGTCCTTGTGTGCATCATCATCCTCCTCATTGAAAACAGAAGGAACAGCAGTGCGTTTTCCAGACCCGACGAGGCCAAAACCCAACTTTTTTGCTGGGGCACTGCCACTCTGCTGTGGTTCTGATGCATGAACTGATGTCATTGTTGACTCATCACCACTGTTTCCATTCTGTAAAGTCCCATAACCTATCACATCAAGTCAAACCATATAAGAAAAAATGAAAACGAAAGGGAAGAAAGATAAAAGGTTTATAAAAGCAATAAATAACTTCACAAGTAATTTTAGTTTACCCATATGATTCTCAGGACCAGAATCACCCTCATTATTCTGTTCAGTAGCCTTATCTCTCAGTTCCACAAAGGATTCTTCAGCCAAAGCCGCTTGTTCGCTTCCATTAGCTACATGGACAGATAAATCCCTCAATGCATTTCTTTCTTGCTGTAGCTGCTTTTCCTCATCGGCCCTCCTCTCGGCCTCAGCAATTTCTTCCTCTTCTTTCTGCCTGTCAGCCAAGTCATCTTCTTTCTCCCGTAGTCTCCTCTTTCTCTTCTCCTCCAGCGCACTCCTCCTCCACTTTTTTCTGGAATCTTCATCCTCGTCATCTTCTTCATAAATTACCTCTTTCTTCCTCTTGCGTTCCCTTTCTTTCTCCCTCTCCTTCTCATACTGCCTTTGTTTCTCTTTCTCCCTTTCCCTGTGCTCCCAATCTTTGAGACATTTGTCATACTGATGCTCAGCATCCTCAATTTTTCTCCTTTGCTCCCTCTCCTTCCGTACCCGTTCTCGTTCTGTTTCTCTTTCATATCTTTCAATCTCACGCTCCTTTTCACGTTTCAGATCTCGCTCTTTGTCTCTACTCCTCCTATCTTGCTTTCTATTCCTGTCAGGTGAGCTTGTTTCAGGCCTATCCTGCTCACTTGTTGCTTTGTTGTCACTAGTTGTCTCTTCATCATTTTTTTCTTCTGAAGCATCTGAAAATGATAACGACGACTATGACTATGACAACAAAACTGTCACCAAATAATTGACTCTAAATAACTTCATTGCTTATTAAGTACAAAATTCAATAATCACAAAACAGTGCCCAGTATAATACTAGTTTCAAGTATGAGACTTTACCATTTCGCGTTATATCAACATCAGAGTCTCCATCCCTTGATTTAGCTGGCAACTCTGAGTTTGAATTCCCAGTGCCATTGCCAGGAGCTGGTGTGGGTGGTGGAGGGAGATGTTTGGTTTTTAACCTCTCCTCTATCAAGCTTGTAAGCTTCTCCATAGCTTCGCGGTCAGCTTCTCTGTCTTCGTCAGTCACAATTCCAAAATTGGCAGCGTCATTTTCTTTGTTACTCGAATTACTATCCTCCTCCTTTGAGTCCAATACAGCAGGATTTGAAGATACATTCTTCTCAACACCTAGTGCACTTTCATCCTCTTTCTCAGCTGCTTCAGCTGCTTTAAGCTTCTTTGAGTTTTCAGTTTTCTTCTCAACAAACCGCTCCAGATATTCTCTCGTTGCTTGGTTAACATTTAACTGTTAAGTTTACAACATCAGATATAGAAAAAACAAACATTAGCAAAACTGAGCGTGCAGTATGAAGAATATGATTACAAAGGAAAGGGAATGTAAATTCCTGTTGCAACATAATGACAATGACAAAAAGACAAAATGAAAAACAAAATATATAAACAAGGAATCAGGACATACCACAAGGTCCTGCCCGTCAATGTTAAATTTACTCAGAAGGCGTAATGCACGAAGAACTCCTTCAGCAGATTCAAATTCGCAAAACCCAAACCCTCTAGGAGTCGCATCCGTAGGAACTTGAGTACATTTCCAACTCTTGACAGGTCCACATAACTTAACAAAATGTAAAACCATCACAAAGCAAAATATCATACACCAAAAACTGCAACGAAATTACTTATAAAATTTTGGTAACATAAAAAGAACATAGCGGCAAAGTTGATAAAGAAGGCAGATCACAATATTTGAAAGCACACCTGGAGGAGATATAACATAAAATCATTATCCACGGTTGGTGGTATCTTCCCAACATAAACAGTGGTTTGTGGTTTCTCAGCTGGAGTAACACTAGGAAGAGTTGGCCTAACAACAGGGGGCATAATTGGGCGAACTCCAGGAATCCCAGGAACAGGGCCACGTGGTAAACCTGGAAGCGAACCAATTGCTCCTGGTGGACGTGGAGTAAATGCAGGCCGAAGCATTGCATGATATGGAGAAGGATAACGAGCAAGTCCTACAAAGAAAGAAACAAATATCTTGCAAATACATCAGATCACGTTTATTAACTGCATACCATGATAACTAGGTGCACCCCAATTAAACAGATGTATCAAAAAACAATATGACAAGAAATGATTGATTTTTGTTACCACACATTAAAAGCATATTAGAGATGGCAGCACAGGCATGGCAACTACCACCAGCTGAACAGATAACCTGAAGGAAAAATTAAGAAATAGCATCGTGTTCATAAACCATGAATGAGTAAACTGTGCTTACCTTACTCAGCCACTTGGACCATAGTAGCCTTCTCAAGTAATATAAAACCATCAACATCTCATGCATATAGAGGTTGATGAAAGTTGTATATATTTAGATATATTGATAGTTCAATTGATCTCGGAGAGATAGCAGCAGGTGATGCAGTATGAGAACAACAAAAGATTAAAAAAATACAAAACAAGCATGCACAACATATAACACACACAAACACATGATTAGATGTTTAGATTTATAGATAAGTAGATTGATTGATAGACAGATAGATAGATAGATAGATAGATGAATGGATGATGGACATAAATAAATATATATGTGTGTGTATGTGTGTGTGGGTGTGGATAGTGAGACTGCAGTTGGAAGGATTGTGATACCTTAGAACACAAGGGCAATGAGCAGTCAGTTGCAAACATGGTCTGCTTCTGGCAATTCATAAACCCATGAAAAGGGAAAGTATCCTTAAAACTACCAGAAAGCATCCTACTAAAATGAGCACGACATAATAATACAACTTTAGCATGACAAATTGAAAAATAAAAGTTTCCAATTTGTGGGAATATTATTTAAATTTTGAACTCGAAGACCAACTTGAGCTTATATAAAACTTTAGAATATGTGCATACCAAAAAAGGAGTTGTAGATGGGGAGTTCTCAAAGCAATATGAAGCAAGCCTTCCAACCTTTCTCACCGAATTCAATCAAGACACTGTAGGAGAAAACATCTTGTCATCGATACCCTTAATCTAACACACTGAATTTTGTTTTTTGTTTTTTTTTTTTTACAAACTCCGAACTCTGCTCTAACAAACTCTTCCCACTACATTATACCATTAATCTTCATTTACTTGCTATCCATAAATTAGATGCAACAGCTCGATATGCTATTAAAAAAGTCATTTACTTTTTCACTTTTTCCAGACTGAGAAACAGAAAGCTTCATGCATTCAAGCAATTTCGCGCTTATTAATCAGCTGGAGCAAAATAAACTAAACAACTCAAAGAAAAATAACACAAAAGCAATTGCAATATGAGAACCACCATAATAGATACAGATAAGCAATAAACCAGTTTAAAAGACAATCATATGCAACAATTACACTATGTAAATTAACGTCGGAGATGTACACAGAAGCAAAAACCCACCAGGGAGAGGCATGGCGCCTTGAGGAGCACCGGTGGGCATGGCCGCGTATCCATTAGGCATCGGCGCGTACGCTCTCATGGGCTGCATCTGGTAATGCATCATATGCGGCGGCACCGAGGACGGCGGGGGCACACCGGGAGCCATCGGAGACCCAGAGCTCACGCCGGGCGGCTGGACACCGGGGTTTTGATAATTCGGATTGGGCACGCCGGGGCTCGGTATTGGAGAGAACTGAGGAACCGGCCGAAACGACGGCGCCGACGGAGGTCCGGCACCGGAGACCTGTTGTGGAGCGTAGGAGATCGAAGGAGGCGGCGGCGGCAGTGGCAGAGACACCAGAGGCGGATTAGAATTAGGGTTTACGGGGATGGGGATTGATGACGATAATGGCGGTGGTGTGGAAGCGGGAACGGGATCCGGTGGGTTAGACTGGGGTTTGGGGGTATCGGATTGGGGATTGGATTCTAGGTTTGTTGCTGGAGAGGAAGGAGCGTCCGCCATGGCTACAACGCACGAGGTCTGAGAAAGAAAATGAAATCTTTGAATGGATTTCGGTATTTCTGTGCCCTAGGAGAGAGAGAGGGAGGAAGTGACAGAGAGAGAAGAACTGGGGAGTTTATGTAACAGCTATAGAGTTCGTGTTCCGAAAGAAGTAAATTTGTTTGCTTCGTGGTACGCGTGTCGCCTTTGGAGTGGCCATAAAAATTTAAAAAGACCATACAGACCTTTGGTTTGTGATCTGCGCGGTCCCTCATTGGTGGAGACAGTTCTTTTGTTTTGATGTTTCTGTTGTGCCGTAATAGCCTGCTGTTTGTCGTAGATTACCAAATTATGCAATTTAGTGACGTCGTCTCGCTATCCTCCTCCTTAAATGCTAAAACGACCTACTTGCGCGCCGTTTTTCTTCTCTTTTGACCTTTCGTTTACTCTCGTTTGGTACATCGGATTGTGTTGACTAATTTCAGTCAGATAATATTAATTCGTTCTGGAGAGTTCTGACTGTTTATCTATAATATTATAAGGCGTTTAGTACTGCACTGGATAAATAGTCTGACTAAATTATACAATATACTGTGTTTGGTGCTCCGTCGGATAACAATGGATCGAACTCCATAAATAAAAAAGAAAAAGTGACTCAGTTTAATTTAATCGAGGTGTATTGACATCCTATACATGCAAAACGTACAATGCTAGATTTACCACACACACACACAAAATTGAAACTACAGTGCGATTTTATATCATCAATTGGATCTTCAATGCCATTCCATCATCAAGGATGTATACAATTATGTTTCGCTTGGGAGGGCCTATCCTGTCTATTGTGAGCATAGAACCACAACCAAGAACCATAGAAATTAATGTTTCTCTGTTATCAATAATTCAACCCAAGAACAGAAATCCAATTTTTGAACCTCTACTATCAAATTCACCAAATTCTACTCTAAGGTCTTTTGCTTCAGGCCTTTTTATTTTTTTCAATCGTAGTCCATCCCCAAATCTTCTCAACACATCCAACCCCCAATCTGGAACATGAGCAGCCCCCACCCCACGCTCACACCCACAATCTACCAAATCTATAAAAAAAAAATCTGTCAATTTGTATAGCAAATAATTTCCTACACAATGGAATATCCAAATATGTATTTCTTTAACACTGAACAACGCATACTCGAAACTAAGATGGGCATCAATCAAAACTAAAAGGGAACCAAAATTGTGAGAATCTGTGGTTGAAGAGGAGGGGACTTGATTGAGTCTATGTCTATGGTACAATGGATTATTTCGTTAATTAGGTGCTGGAGGAAGAGCCGACCTGCTGGTTTAGAGGTTCATCGGAGTAGTGATTAGCTGCTGATCAACCCATCAGAGAGAGAGAGAGAGAGAGAGAGAGAGAGAGATAGAGAGATCTGAGGAGAAGATAGCAAAGAAGAAATGTAGAGCGTGTTTTTTTTCCTAATCTTATAATTAAGTGTGTATTATCTAAACTGGAGTGTGTGGATTGTATTAGTTAGTCGGGTAAGGAGAGTATTAAAAATCTAATTCGTTTAATATAGTCCGGTAATTAAATAATACAAGTTGACACCAAACAACTGACATAAACTATTTACTCCTATCCAAAGTCTAATACGAAGTGACTCAGGCTTTGTTGGGAGGGAATGCTTTTTCTTTTTTTTTTTCCCTAAAAATCAACTTCACTTTAAATTAAGTAGTTTAAGATGTTTGGTTAAATTTTTATTTTTATTTTTAAAAGCAATGACCTCTTAGAGCATCTTCAAGAGAGATGTCAAATACCAAACATCAAATTTTAATTTGATGGATGATGTGACAATTTGACATCTTAGAGCATTTCTAATCGATGTGTCAAAAGTGCCATATAGACATTTAACGGCTAGAAATAACATCTCACATCACTCCAACTGAATTGTCAAAGCTGATGTGCAATGAAAGTTAGAGGTTGAGATGTTATTTTTGACATCCAAAAAGTAAAATGTCAAATAAATATTTTATTATTTTTTAAAGATAGCTGGCTGTTACTTTCATTTATTATTTTCTTTTTTTTTTCTTCTTTATCTTAAATGATTTGACTGTTACAGTAATTATTTATTTGACATATCGGGTGGATTGTAAAACTGTGTAAATGTCAAATTGTCACATCAGCCATCAAATTTAAATTTGATGTTTGGTATTTGACATCTCTTTTGGAGATGCTCTTATACAGCTTTACACTCTATCCGATATGTCAAATTAAATTATTATTTTATTACATTTTAGTGTTGATTCATTTTTTAATTAAAAAGAAAAGAAAAGAAAAAATAATAAAATATTCATTTGACATCTTGCTTTTAGGATGTCAAAAATAACATCTCAACCTCCAGCCTTTATTCCATATCAGCTTTGACATATCGGTTGGAGTGATGTGAGATGTTATTTCTAGCTGTTAATTGTCTATGTGGTACGTTTGACACATCAATTGGAGACGCTCTTAATAGCAGCTTTTAAAGCAGATTCTAGATTACTTTTGAAAGCTGTTTTCATAATTAGCAGAGAATAGTGAATTTTTTACCTCAACCTCTACCACCACCACCACCACCACCGCATGGTTAGCATATAACACTTTTAATATAATGTCCTTTTTAGTCATTATTAACATTTACAATAGTTTTATATGAAAATTTACCAACAACATCATGTCAATTTTAGTCATTATCCACAATTACAACAGTTTTAGATTAAAATTTACCAAATAGTTTTGACATTGCTTTTTATACTAACACTTTAAAATTGTTGATCAAACATGGAACTACTTTACAGCTCATTATTTTCAAAGCACATCAGAAGCAGTTTTTAAAAAAAGTGACACACAGAATACCATGGTGTTATAAGGGTTCGAACCTGAGACCACTAATATGTAAGTTGTTGGGGGTCTTTTCTCGTCAGAAGGGTTGTCCGAGCTTGTTAATTCTTGGACTGACATAGAGTGGTGAATCAAGCTTCGTTGCCCCTTTTTTCGAGTTAGCGAGAACTAGGCCCAAAGCTTCCCGAAGGAGAAGCAAGTCCCAGGGGGAGTACTCTGTTGTTCTTTACAGGGGATTTTTCGTTTCGACAGTTACTGATGGTCTTAAGCTGCTGTAAAGAGCCAAATGTATAAAATTGCCCCTTGAGTCTGAGTTCAGGAATCAGACCCCAAGAATGCTTCAAAATGGTAGCTAAGCCTTATGAAGCACCTTGGTTACTTTCACCAGCAAAACTAACAGTCGCTTATAGATAAATACTTAGGTTGGCATGAGAGGCTTGTGGCATATGAGTAAAGCAGTCATGAGTTTAACATTAAAGAGAAAGAAGACTGTGATTTCCTATGAGAAACAGGGGTTTAAGGTAAGGGGAGAATGATATTTTGAGAGGATTCGTTGAAAATAGAGAGAGAGAGAGAGAGAGAGAGAGAGAGAGATGGGAAGAACAATGAGTGTGTTGCGTAATTTTTTGGCAGCCTGACAAAAGCTCTGTCAAACTCTGGAATGACTTGCCAGAAGAGAAAATGGGAAGAGATGGAGGAATGAGGCTCGAAATTGCAGAGGTTTCAGATATAAGAGTTGAAGCTTGCTCTTTGGATGTCTTGTTTGATGGGTAGGAGATGACCTTTTTTTATAGCCGCTGGAAGCTCCTCCATTCCAAGAAACCCTAATGGTTTCTCTCCAATTTTGCCAAGTCTCCCCTTACATTTCTCTTCTCTCCTTTTGATTCACCCCATTTTGTGAAATCTTCCTCTGTCCAAACACACAAAGACAAGATTTTTGGGAACTCTAAGGCGTTCCTGTAGCTACTTTAGTGTTGAACTCCTATTTTTGACTAACTCTTCACCTTCTTTCCTTCCCTCTTCCATGGCAAGAGCTGGTAGGAGAAAGAAATTGGTAAGGGCGTTGGTTTGAAGGGTGCTTCTGCTTTGCGCACGCTAATACCCATTGGTTCTTTGCGTATTCTACCTTGATGTTTGTTTTTGCCCATGTGCTGGAGCCTTCCAGCAGCTTACATACCTGGATATTTTGGCTTTCATCGTGGCTCTTATTTCCAACTAAGTGCTGGAGATTATAAATATTTTCTTTGGTTGCTTGGGCTTTCCTAAGGTGATGGGTTAACCTATTTAAGGAAATGGGATAATTTCCTAAAGTGATAGGCTATTTTATTGAGATGATTGGCTAATTTTTCCTAAAGTATTGGGCTTTTTTCTCTATTTTATGTTTACCCATATATTTGGGCTCAAGAAATGGGCTTGAGTTTTGGGGCTCCCAAGCAGCCCAAAACTTCCATATCTTGGCTTATCAATGGGCCTCATGAAAGCTCGTTACCATGCATACCACAACCCAATCAGCACGGCTTGGGCATTTGCGTGGCTTGGGCCCACTTAAGCTTGTAGCGTGGCTATGTGCAAAATAAAGTTTTTATGCTTGGCATTGCATGTTGATAGGCATGCTCGAACTTTATCGCTTTGAAAAGGGATATGATGTTTGACAGAATAATTAGTATGGGCTTGTAAAGCCAGTGCCTTTTATAGGTGCATTTCAATTCTTAGCTTGATGGATTGCATATTATTTGGCATGGCATGTAGTCGTGGCTTGTGCAAGCGTGCATGACGAATTTCGCGTGCTCCGAACTGAATCTTTTCTTAATAAGGTGTTGCATTGGGCCATGAATTTATTTGGGTCCAACCTTAGATTTTTTGGGCCTTAACATTAGCCTTCTTAATTATTAGGGCCATGGATAAGCGCTGGAATGGGCAAAATAATTAGACCCAACCCAAACATCAAATTCATAAGCTCTAACAGTTATTTGCGGTTTCCCAGATACCAACTTCCTCATTCTTCTTTTATTATTTCTCCATTCTTCTCCTTCCTCTTTATTCGCACTAGAGTAAATCGCTCCCTATAGCCTTCTTTTTTTTTTTTCCTTTTTTTCCTCCAACGAACTCAGAGAAAGAGAGAGAGAGTGAGATCAAGAAGAACCACCTGTCTACAGCCGTTGAAAGGGAGCTCGAGCCGAACCTGACTCCTTCATCCCCCCTAACGAAGAAACCTACTTGTTGTTAGAAGAGATCTCCTTGTGCAGACTTTTCTTATAAGAATCCTTGATTTCCCCATTTCTTGGTACATCTGAGGCTGTCCTTTGAGGGGATTAAAAAGGTATGCCCTTTTCTCTTGCATTTTCTTGAATTTATTGAGGGGTTTGTTGGGCTTTCCATCCTTATGGGCTTTACTCTTCGTTTGGCAGCCAAGCACTTAACTCCTTTGACCTATCCATCTTTTGTTGCCATCGTAATGAGGGTACTCACGGCATAGGCACTAGCAAGGAAGGGCTTTCGTTAGTTTTGGGGTTCTCCCTTCTTTGGTGTTTTTGCAAGCTGCTGGAAGGGTGCCAAAATCGTGAGGAGACATTCACTACTACAAAAATCGAAATAGACGACGGGAAACCACCGTCGTGTAAAAGGTTTTCGCCCGATCGTGAAATCGATTGCCGTCTATTTGAGTTTCAAACTACGACGGCTTTTCACCATCGTTGTTTATCAGTAAAGATGACGGTTTTTAAAGAAAATCGTCGTTGTTTAGAGGTAAAGATCGTTAATTATAGACCTTTTTTTTTTATATAAAAAAAGGTCATCTTTACATATAATAGACGACGATTTTTTATAAAAAAAACGTCATCTTTACATATAATAGATGACCCTTTTAAAAAAAAACTGTCATCTTTACTTCATAATAGACGAACCTTTTTTTTATAAAAAGCGTCATCTTTATATACAATAGACGACTCTTTTTAAAAAAAACCTTCATCTTTACTTCATAATAGACGACCCTTTTTTAAACAAACCGTCATCTTTACATGTATAATAGACGACCCTTTTTAAAAAAAAAAAATCGTTATCTTTACATATAATAGACGACCCTTTAAAAAAAAAAAAACCGTCATCTTTACTTCATGATAGACGACCCATTTTTATAAAAACATCATCTTTACATATAATAGACGACTTATCCTACTCACTTGGGTTTTCTTGCTTAAAAATAAAAATGTTGCTTCCATCCTTCCTGAATTTTGTACTATGGTGTTTATTCAGTTTCAGGTTCGGGTCAAAGTATTCTAGGCTGATTAACAGGGGTGAATATGTGAGTGTGGTTAGTATTCTAGACTGAATTTTGAATATGTGATCAAAGTATTCTAGACTGATTAATGCCTTGTTGGAAGGTTGATATACGTGGCACACACAAGACCAGATATTGCATATGCTGTGAGTTTGATTAATCAGTTTATGCATTCACCCAATGTTTCTCATAGGAATGCAGTTGATCGGATCTTAAAATACTTAAAGTCAGCTCATAGGAAAGGAGAAATGTTCTTAAAAAATGGAGATCTTGAAGTTGTTGGATACACAGATGTTGATTGAGCTAGTTTATTACAGATAAACGCTCTACTTCATGTTACTTTACATTCGTGGGAGATAACCTAGTCACTTGACGGAGTAAAAAGCAAAATGTGGTTTCTCGGTCTATTGCAGAAGCAGAGTATCGAGGAATGGCTCACGGAGTTTGTGAATTATTGTGGATCAGAAGACTCTTGACAGAATTGGGCTTTAAGCCAGAAAAGCCAATGGAGTTGCATTGTGACAATAAGTCAGCTATCGATATTGCCCATAATCCAGTTCAACATGATCAAACCAAACATGTTGAGGTAGATATATATTTTTTCAAAGAAAAAATTGAGAAAAAGATCATCCGCCTACCATTCGTAAAATCAGAATATCATCAATTGGCAAATATCTTAACAAAAGCTGTTTGTGGCAGAGTATTTCATGACTCACTTACTAAGTTGGGCATTGGTGACATATATCCACCAACTTGATGAGAAGTGTTGATGTGAGTCTTTTAATTAATCAAGGAGATTTATTTCCTTGATTAATTAAGGGATTTACTTTCCTATTCTATATAGTTGACAAATCATTGTATAATTAGGAGATACTATCCTAATTGATTACTGTATCTATTTCCTTGTAAAGCACTTATGTAAACTCCTATGTATCTCCTTATGGAGAAGAATAAAACTCAACCAAAGTATTCAAACCATATTCATATTTTAGCAGTGCAAACCTCCAAAAGGTTGACTTTCATCATTTTGCTCCCAGCATTCTTCTTTCATTTCTTTGCATGTTCTTTCTCCTTTTGGTTGCTGCCCATTCTTCTTTCTTTTCTTTATCTTTCTCTGCTCATCACGTGTTGGCATATTTTCATTTTGAATTCCATCTCTTGTGTCAGCCAACATCAATCTTTATATACTTCTTCATATTCTTTTTCATTTTCTGCTGCACACATGGTGGGCTGCTGTCCAAAGTTGCTGCCTTCAATATTTCCAACTCATATTTGCAAAGAAAATTCCACCTTTTCTCCTCTATTACAGTTGGTTTTAATACATTAAGAGGATTTCTCTCAACTTTAAAAATCTGAAAACCAAACTTTATAATGTAAAATAATGTTACCGAGAGGTGTGGTAACAAGTAGAAAAAGAGGTGGCACACAAATGATGCTACAAAAGGATTAAAGCTCCCAGTGTAAGCTATATATAGTGGATACCACAAAATCTTATGTTATATTTAACGAAAGTATAAATAAACTCTTAATTGTTAGTGAATATATTGTTTTGATGGCATACGCATTCTAAGAAACTAGTTTCAACGATCCAACCGCCAAACTTGTTTGTTTATACTTCAAGATCATCTACACCAATAATCGAAAAAAATAAACATTCAGAGATAAAGTAACGGGACAAAAAATTTCGACGGTTATAAATGAACAATCATGATTTAACGGTTATTATAACAAACCATCATCTTTACATATAATAGACGACCATTTTTTATAAAAAGCGTCATCTTTATATATAGTATGACGTATGATAACAAAATCAAAGAAATAAATTGATAAAAAAAATTCGTATTAAGACGACGGTTTAAATATAAGGTATGACGTATAAAGGGAATAAATACGACGTTAAATTTTATAATACGTCGTTAAATGAAAAACAAACGTGGTGAGATTTAAAGATACCGTCGTAGAACTATACAAGAAAGACGTCGATATATTTTTATTTTCCGTCGTTGTACATTAATTTAATACGGCGATATTTTGTATTTTACCGCCGTGGATTTATTTGTAATTATATGGCGCCTTATACGAAAACTTGATCGTGTTATTTTCTGTGTAAAAACGGCGGCTTTTTTTGAAATCGTCGTCTTTACTTTCTACGTCGGTCGATTCATAACTTCTACCGTTCTTTATTTGCTTTGATTTTACACTGCAGAAATCATGTTTCAAATGGACGTCGGTTTTTTAATTAGGTACGTCGTTGTTTATGAACAACCATTTGAATCTCCATTTTTTAGGTGTCTAAAGTGTTATTACACGGCGGTTTTATAGAACCGTCGTCTTTTAAAAAACGACGACGGTTTTCACTTAGACCGTCGTTTTTTTCTGGTCGTCTTTGTCACTTTTTGTAATAGTGACTGTTGGTATGGATTGCTCCTTTTTCTTTGCTTTATCTCTTTACTGCGTGCTGGGCCTCTTTGTGCTGGTGAAAAAGGCTAACCTTTGCGTGATCCACTGCTTCGTGATTGTAGATTTATACGTTTCTGTCACAGGAAATGAGAGGTGTCGAAAGCTTGTGTCACGTTCCTCGCTGCTGGGAACTTTGAGCGCACTGGCTTTGTAATTTGAGCATTTAGACTTCTATCTTGGTCTTTTGGTAAGTAGTTCTGCTCTTTTGCTGGAAACGTGAGTCATTCTTTTGACTTTATAGGAATAGACATAGATTGGTGTTTGGCCTAGGCTCATTCTTCCTGTGAATATGTGCTTGATTAGCTTTGGGTTTTCTCATATGTTGTGGGAAAATGGCTGTTAAGAAATTAACAGAATGCATGTTTTGCAATACTTGAATTTTGTATTATTGGGAGAGAATTTTGCTTGCCATGAGAATTGCTTGTCGATCATGGAACGATGATTTTGCTTGTCGTGGGTAAATTGCATGCTGCTTGGGCATTTGCTTAAGCGTTTCTTTTGGCGTGAGCTTGACTTGCCATGCTTGGCGTATATTTTGCGTGTGCTACATTCGTGACCTTTTTTTTTTATTGTTGTTGAACTATATGCATCACGAGCGTATGCTTGTAACAGCATGATTAATATATAGGATTAGAGGCTGTTGAAAGCTTGAGGAAAGCACCATTGGTTTCTTTTTATGAGCTTAGAGCTTGGAAATGGATAATTATTTATTTTTTTGGCTTTATAGGAATAGATATAAACATGTGTATGATGGGTCTGCAAGAATGCCGTGTAACTCAAATGGATTTTTCTTGTTTTTGTGAAAAAGGTTACTAGGAGATAAGTAGTGTTTAGTTTGTAACACTTGCTTCTGCTGGAATGATTGATTGAGCATGGAATGGGAACTTTGCTTGTCATGAGCTTGAATAATAGATTGCATGATGCTTCGAAATTCTTTTTGTTTTGTTTATTCATTTCACTTGGCATGAGATGGCTTGCTTTGCTTGGCCTGTAAAGTTTATATTGCTTACATGCTAGTGTGGAGATTACTTGGCTTTAACACAAAGAACTAGTTTTATACTTTGCCCTTTTATAACATATTCTTTGTTGTCAATTCTGGCAAGGATTCATGTAATAAGTCATAATGACCTCAGTGATGGCCTATTTCCCCTTGCACAACGGGCTAAAGAAGAGACGCCTACCTTCATCGCTTAGAAACACTTGCCAAGATTTGATAATAGGCATTGGGTAAGCTTTGGAGGCTACTATTACTTCCAAGTGTCGTATAGAAGAAATGCATGTTTCCGACGACCCTTTGATTTTTTCTAAACCCTTGCAGCATACTAAGGGCTAGCCAGAGTGGTTCGATTGTGAGTTGGCAGACTCAACTACCGAAGTTGTTTTGCGAATGATTGAAGGTTGCAAAGGAAACATCGTTTTCGACCTTACAGTAGTGTGCTGAAAAGGTTCGAGCATGTGTCTTATTAGGACCTCGCATGGACTTCCTGCTTGATACTTAGAAGAAGTTATAGCACACACTATTTTTAAAGCATGAGCTACTTGTAGCATAAAGATGCATGCCCAATCCTCTTAAGCAAGAGTTGTCGTTAATCTGTTGAGCCTTAAAGAATACGAATTGGAAAGCCAGTACCGTAAGCTACGAAACCTTCTCCTTAACAAATGAGCTACTAGTAATGGCGCTTTGTTGCGTGGTGGAAACATAGAAAGGACCATCTTTCTGCGCTTCTTTTAGTCATGCACTGTGACATAATTGAGGTACCAAATTCTCCTTGTTTGCACCGTGATATATATATATATATATATATGTATATAAATTTTTTTAGCAAGGCTATATCTTCTAGCACCATCTTTCTCTAACACATATCCTTATTTTTTTTTAGCAAGGCTATATAAATTTTTTTAGCAAGGCTATATCTTGTAGGTCGCATTTCTTTGTTGTGGGAGGCTAGCTGGCTTGGTGCATAGTAGCTTTTTCTTTTGAAACTGTAGGGTGTATCGATCTTTAGCACGGTTGACTGCATTTGAGCTTGAGTTGTACCCCCTTTTTTTTTGGAGAGCCTAAAGCTCATGTTGTTGGAACCAAGGATTAAAATATCGGCCGTGCAGATAATATCGGGCCTCCAATTTACAGATATTTCGAGGGATATATCGTTATCGTTTTGGGTATCGGGAAAAAATCAACAAAAATGACAGATATAGGCATTGAAACACATAATTTTGGTGTAAAACTTTCATAGATGTTATGTACATTGTCAATGAATGTATTGAACAAATAAAACTCAAAATTTACTAATAATAAGATATATATATATATATATATGATGAAATATAAGTGGTATGTAATACGCGTAAATAAAAAAATTGAAAATAAAAAGTTGATTAGAATGAATAAACCATGCATAAATCCATAGTTTATTTGAACATTGGATTACAATTTAGATGAGTGTCCAACTACATAAATGAAAAGCTCCTATGAGGTTCAAACAATGTGGAACAACCATCTAGATTCGTACAATAATCATACCAAGTCATGTAACCCGAGTAGTTTGTAAGCCATGTTTGAACATGGTGCACATATGTCTCTCTTGAGCTCCCTACTGTCATCCCATATATGGGATAGTTAGGATTAACCCAACTAGTAGGTCCATAATCTGTTTCATCATCTTGAGCTCCATATCTAGTTCCACTATAATCAGACATGACATAACCATAGCCATCATAAGATTCATTTAAGTTAGTACTAGGTCTATATTCTTTTGATGCATAGTCTATATTCTTTTGATGCATACTCTAAAACATGCATACTCCAAAACATCTTTTGAATTGAATATTGCCAAAAGCCTTCACACATTATCTAATCACTGCACATATACCTCCAAAAAATCTTTTCAATTTCAGTTTGCTTCAAAACTTTTGAATTATTTTGGGTTTTGTTATGGGTATCGAAAAATATCGAGAATATCGGCAAAATATCGGGGATATCGCACTTATCGGGGATATATCGTCGATATCGGGGAAGATATGACCTTACCCCCCAATATCGGTGTCGACAGTTCAAAATATCGATATATCGGTGTATCGGCCGATATTTCAATCCTTGGTTGGAACCTTGAAACGCAGCATTGTTACATACTTTCTGCCAGAACTTTTCGATTTAGAATGCTTGAGATATTAAGTTTCGGCATGTTTTGTACGCTTTGCTTGGTTGGAAATAATGAAATGCATGAATTGTTAAGGTTTGGAATGCATTGAGATAATGATTTCCAGCTTGTTTTGTACACTTTGCTTGGTTGGAAATAATGAAATGCATGAGTTGCTTGAGATTTTAAAAGATTGGGTTGTGGTAGGTGCAAAGCACATGCTGCCAATTTTTTAAAAAGATCACAAAAATGTTTGCCTCATTGCCTCTATGTTTTTTTTTTAATTAAAAAAAAAGAAAGAACATGTTTTGCAAAACAGAAGAAGGTAAAAGCAATGAAAGAATTCTAGAGGCTTTTTTCTTTTTCCAAAATACTTAATTCTCATTGCAAATATCATCTTATACCTTGGCATGCCATAATGGTGGTGCATTCTACAAAAGTTGTGAAAGCATATGGTGAAAACACAAAAGGAGTTCATCTTTCAAATAAATTTGAAAACCCAAAAACAAAAAGATAGGTACAAAAGCAACTCAGTAGTAGTAAGGTTTTGAGTCACTTTGCATTGATGAATACTCCAATCAATTCAAGCCCCCAAGTATGAAAGGGCTAAGGGGTGTGCATGACTTGTAATAGCATGAAAGCTTGTGGCTTAGGTTGGCATGTGTTGTACAAGGTTGCCATGCTTTGCAAATATATTTAACAGAGCTACAATTGCTGCTTTACTTGCATGTGACTCATAACCCAACTAATTAAAGAGTGATTTGCAGCTAATAACGCATTGTACTTTCTTCAACTTCTGTGAGGTTATGAGAGGTTACGGTAGCTGTCTCTTGATAATCTTGTTGTTGGAATGTCCAACGTGAATACTACGTTGCTGGAACCATTCTACCATCCATTAGCAAGCAACCATGAGGTGTTATAGCTCGAGGATTTTGAATATTTATGCCAGTAGGCTTTCTCCATGTTTTCTTAAGGCTCCTAAATAGTCTCAGATGGCTTTGAGTCATTCTTCCATGGGTGGCACAATGCATTGTGGTCGAGCAAGTCATCAAAGCATGTAATGACAGCAACCATCTCCTTCCTCCTTCGTTTCTGCAAGGGGTCTTCGTCAATAGCTTGCCTCTTAAAGGGTAGCTCAAGAGTTCCGTCATGTATCTCGACATGCAAGATCTTCTTCAAAGTTTGACAAGCGATGGCTGGATGACCCACAAATTGATGATAACGACAGTACCTAGGATCACCCTTTTCCTCTCTAGTAGGGACTTTATAAGGCTTAGAGAGTTTGATTGCACCATGAACAAACATTGTATTAAAAGTGGCATGGAATTCTTCATCTTTGAACGGCAGTGGCGGGTACATCTCCTTGTCTTTTCTTTTGCGTGAATTGCATGAATTGTAGTCACTGGATGATTTGGCATCCTTATCTAATGTCTGGTGTGCTTCTTCCTCTTTACTCTTCCAAGCTTCCTGCCTAGTTAGCTTGACAGACATGTTTGTTTTTCTTACTGCTTCCAGCAGCCAAGAAAATTAGTTGATGTCAATATTCTCCAGATAGACTATGTAATTTGCCACGATGTTGCTGATACAAATTTCAACAAGTGCTTCCTCATCCTTCTCATCATAGCAATCCAGAGCTAGGTCCCGGAACTTATGCACGAAGTCCACGGGAACTTCCATATGCTTTTGGCAGGGGTTGTTGAGTTGAGTGGTAGTAACTCTTTCCTCATGCTGGAAGTATTTCTTACAGAATTTGCTTGCCAAATCTTCCCAAGAGAAAACAAAGCCTGATGCCAATGTTGTGTACCATGTATAAGCACGATTACTAAGGCTTTTTGAAAACTCTCAGAGCCGGAGATTATAATCACCAGCATGTGGTCCCAAAGCGTCAATGAATAGGTTGACATGCTCTTTTGGGCTTCCTTTTCTTCCATAAAAAAGAATGAAGCTTAATGCCTCATAGCCTTTAGCATACGGCTATTGGAGTAAGCTTGATGGATACGGTGGCTAAGGAACATACTTTTAATCATTCTGGCTTCGGCTTAGCTCATTCTTTAGCATGACAATGACATCTTCTTGGGTGACAAAAGATGGCCCCTTTTGTTCATAACCCTTTCTGGCAGTAGCAGATTCTTCTTGGGGAGGTCTTTCGTTTTCTTCGCTTGGCTTGGAGACTGGGCTTTTTAGCTATTTGATTGTGTCTACGATCTCCCTCTGGGTTTCTCCCATAGCATGGATGACTGCAATGAGGTCTGAAAGGGTAAAAGCTCTCTCACTTGCATGTTCTTCTTCTTTAGGAGAGGTATTTTGCCTTGATTCCGAGTCACCATGGTTTCGTCCGTCTTGGGAAACCATGATATTGCTTATGGTTTTCTTCTTTGGAGGCATCGGTGCAGATAATGGCCTATTCCTCAGCAGAGTCGCCAATTTTTGTGGGGGCTTTTTCATTCCGATAGCTACTGAAAGGGTAGCTGAGCCTTATGAAGCACCTTGGTTACCTTCACCAGCAAAACTAACAGTCGCTTACAGATAAATACTTAGCTTGGCATGAGAGGCTTGTGACATGGAAGCAAAGCAGTCATGAGTTTAGCATTAAAGAAAGAGAGGGCTATGATTTCCTATGAGAAACATGGGTTTAAGGTAAGGGGAGAAGGGTATTTTGAGAGGATCGTTGAAGAAGAGAGAGAGAGATGGGAAGTACAATGGGTGTGTTGAGTAATTTTCCGGCAGCTTGACAAAAGCTATGTCTGACTCTAGAATGGCTTGCAATAAGACAAAATAGGAAGAGATAGAGGAATGGGGCTCGAAATTGCCGAGGTTTCAGAGATGAGAGTTGAAGCTTGCTCTCTAGATGTGTCTTGTTTGATGGGTAGGAGATGACCATTTTTATAGCCTCTGGAAGCTCTTCCATTCCAAGAAACCCTAATGGTTTCTCTCCAATTTTGCCAAGTCTCCTCTTTCATTTCTTTTCTCTCCTTTTGATTCACCCCATTTTGTGAAATCTTCCTCTGTCTAAACACACAAAGACAAGATTTTTGGGAGATCTAAGGCCTTCTCGCAGCTGCTTTAATGTTGAACTCCTATTTTTTACTACCTCCTCACCTTCTTTCCATCCCTCTTCTATGGCAAGAGCTGGTATGAGAAATAAATTGATAAGGGCATTGGTTTGAAGGGTGCTTCTGCTCTGCGCACGCTAATACCTATTGGTTCTTTGCGTATTATTGGGGTCTTTTTGTTCCAGCAACCTGACAAATGGGCTTGGGCTGCTGTGAGAAGAGAATAAACAAAATTCCCACGGTGTCTGAGTTCAAGAACCAAGCTCCCAAAAAGGTTTTTGAAAAGTTTGCTAAAACTTTAGAAAAACCGCTTTCAGGTTCTTTTCACTAATAACTAAACAAATACAACAAATCGATGAATGGCTTGGCTTGAGGAGCTTGTGGTATGGGAGCTAAGCTTCCACAAGTTTAGCAATTTGAGAGAGAGAAAGCATGAGTTTCTTGCAGAATTAAAATAGGGTAGAAGAAAATTAGGAGGATTTCTATCTTAGGAAAAGAAGAAAACAACGAGAGAAGAAGATTGGGTGGCTTGAGTAAATTCGCAGTCGCTTGACAAAGCTTGGTCAGGCTCTGGATGATGCCTTTGCCGGGTAGAGGAAGCTCCCTTTTACAGGCACAAGGAGCCCCTAATTTTATCTAGCCTTTTCCCTCCTTCTGGGTTTTCAAGATGAAGCTTATAGAGGAAAAGAAAAATGGGTGGAGTTCTTTGTCCGATGGGTTTTCGTCAAGCTGCTGGAAACATCTTATTTAATTCTAGGCATTTTATTGGTGTGGGCTTGTGTAAGTATTATAGTATATTACTAGGCATTCTCCTAAGGTGCTGGATCATTTTTCATTTTCTCTCATGCTAACCCATGTATTTGGACTCGAGGAACGGGCTTGAGTTTTAATGCTTCCAAGTAGCTTAAAACTTTTCATTCCTCGGACCCTCAATGGGCCCTGTGATTGCTTGTTCCCTTCCATACCACAACTTTCTTAGCAAGCCCTGGGTAATTTTGTGGCTTGTGCCAACTTAAGCTTATGGCATGGCTTGATATTAGAATAGTGGTCCTTTGCATGACATTTATTTAACTTG
>NC_024127.1:18222353-18255908 GCF_000346735.1 Prunus mume
TTTATTTAACTTGCTTGTGCTTGAGTTTTTATCATGCCACAGTAGGCTATAATTAGGCCAAGTAACACTGGATAGGTAGATGCGCGTGATTTTGTAAAGTTGGTATGTTCTTGGCCTTTTTGCGCGTGCTTGCTTGGCATGACACGTGGCCCGTGGCTTGCATTGGTGCGTCCTACAAATTCTCTTTTGTCCTGATTGGGCTTCTTTGCGTTCAATTATTTGTGTTGGGCCAACAATTAATCTGGGTTTAGCCCTTTGGATTTTTAGGCCTCAACACGTATTTAACCTTGATGTTTGTTTTTGCCCATGTGTTGGAGCCTCCCAGGAACTTACATACATGGATATTTTGGCTTTCATCGTGGCTCTTGTTTCCAGCTAAGTGCTGGAGATTATAGATATTTTCTTTGGTTGCTTGGGCTTTCCTAAGGTGATGGGTTAACCCATTTTAGGAAATGACTAATTTCCTAAAGTGATACGCTATTTTATTGGTCCATGCCATGGGTATTCTTCCTTCACACATGGATTTCCGTTGATCCCTGCCATGGCTCCTTGTTTGACCGTCTTGGAGTCCTGACAAGGGTAGAGCACGATGCTAGCTTTTTCACAAGCCGCTGGGCTGGGCTCGTGAGCACAATATTGGGTTATTAGCATGTTATTTCCTGTGCTTAATGGGTTTTCGTCAAGCTGCTGGAAACAACTTATTTAATTCTAGGTATTTTATTGGTGTGAGCTTGTCTAAGTATTATAGCATATTACTAGGCATTCTCCTAAGGCGGTGGATCATTTTTCCTTTTATCTCATGCTAACCCATGTTTGGGCTCGAGGAACGGACTTAAGTTTTAATGCTCCCAAGTAGCTTAAAACTTTTCATTCCTCGGACCCTCAATGTGCCCTATGATTGCTTGTTCCCTTCCATACCACAACTTTCTCAACAAGCTTGGGTAATTTTATAGCTTGGACCCACTTAAGTTTGTGGCACGGCTTGAGATTAGAATAGTGGTCCTTTGCATGACATTTATTTAACTTGCTTATGCTTGAGTTTTTATCATGCTGCAATAGGCTATAATTAGGCCAAGTAACACCGGATAGGTAGATGAGCGTGATTTTGTAAAGTTGGTATACTCTTGGCCTTTTTGCACGTGCTTGCTTGGCATGACATGTGGCCCGTAGCTTGCATTGGTGCGTCCTACAAATTCTCTTTTGTCCCGGTTGGGCTTCTTTTGCGTTCAATTATTTGTGTTAGGCCAACAATTAATATGGGTTTAGCCCCTTAGATTTTTGGCCCTCAACATTAGCCCCCTTGATTATTGGGGCCATGAGCGGATATTGAGATGGGCCAAATAATCAAACCCAGCCCAAAAAGAAAAAGAAAAAAATCAAATCCATGTTGGTGACGTGACCTTCTCGTTTCCCGCGTGTGTGCTGCTGTGATTATCTTCCAGCAGTCTTGCATATTCCCCAGGTATGCTTCCATCAAATCTGTTTATTTTATTAAATTTTTTATTAATTTTCCTTTTCTTTCTTTCTTCTTTTCATCTCTGATCTTTCTCCTTCGTGTGTGCCAAACCAGAACCCCCTTGCTTTCTTTCTTTCTTTCAATCTTGCTAATTCTTCCTCATGCTCAGGCTTAGAGGACTCTGGACGCAAGAAATTGCTAAGAGGCACCATCCATAGCAGTTGGTTGGTTTAGGCACTGAGAAACCGTTCGCAACCATTGGGAGGAGCCACCGTTCTCCTTTAAAATCCCCAAATTTCTCAAACTCCTCCTTCAATTCATCAAAGACCAGGCTTAGCAGAGTCACTTGGCGAAGCGTGGAGTAATTTTGGAGAGAAAATCGCGAGACAATTCCTTCTTCCTTCGATTTTGGCAAGCTGCTGGAAAAACATAATCGAGGGCAGTGGTAAGCATCGTCCTTTTATTTCTCTTCTTGTTTCTTCCTCTCGTTACCGCATACAAATACACTCATGCACATGCACTCACATGCATATATGCGCATATAAGGGCATCCATACATATGTATTCGGAGAATCCCTCACGAATAGAGTGCTTTTTCTTTAGTCCCTTTTTGCTCCATGTTCTTTTTAATTTCTTGTACCCCAATGCTTGAATTTTGGATATGGATCACCGATTAGGGATTTCAAATGCCCGCCAAGTGATAATTTGTCTTAGTTTAACACAAAACTTCTAGATGGTGTCAAAGTATGGTAGAAAAGCATGAGCATGCACTGTTTTGAATGTCCTTGCTTTTATCCAGGAATAACCAATCCTCGGCCTCCTTCAAATGATTTATTCCTGTGGTTTGGGTTTTCTTTCATATTTGCATCAGATAGCCCTTTCCTCTCGTAGGATGGAATTATATGATGACATTAATTCAATCCTTATGCTAGCATGGCCTTGGCATGAAATTATAAAGATGCGCTTGTGTTCAGCAATTGTGAAGGTGTCGGAACTTATACATTTCGTTCCTCCTCTCTCTTTTTTTGTCTGCAGGTATCTGTGACCTTGTTGGTTTTACCATAGCATACATTGATCTCTCACTGATCATGCTAGACCACCTGTACTTTATGGATGACAATCTTAAAGCAGGAGGACCTCTTTTGTCGCTTGAAGAGGCCTGAGAGAATCATGTTGTCAGTGATGAGCCACCGCCTGAAACCACTGCCATAATTGAACCTGCTTCCATATCCAGATGCTGCATTGAGAAAGGCCTATTTCTGGATGTCCCCCTGTTCTTCCAATATCCTTGCAGCATTAGTAAGGATTGGTCAGAGTGGGTTGACCGTGAGCTGCTGGATCCATCCACTTGCGATATTTTGTGTAGAGCACAGGTTCTTAATGCCATCTTCTTCTCCAAGTTGTGGGACATTCACATTGAAGTAAAGATGCTCTGTCATGTGGTCCGGAGGTGGAGTGTTGCTACCCACACCTTTATATGTTTATGGGGGGAGTTTATCCCTACTCTTGAGGACGTGGCAAATATCTCTCGCCTTTCAGTTTGTGGTGACTGAAGTCCTTTCGACATTCCCCTTACCCCGGAAGAAGTAGACAAGCTTGCGGTTTTACGAAGTGGCTCCCTGACTTCCCCCAGTTCCGATTTAGTAATTGGATACAGTATTTTGGGGATGTGAACAGACAAGGACCTTGTCGGTTGGCTGCGTTCATATCATTGTGGCTTGGAAGGTTTGTGCTTTGCAATTTTTCTCAAGACTGCTTGCATGAACGAGTATTTCCCTTAACTTTGGCCATAGCCTGAGGTGACTCGATCCCTCTAGCCCCCATGTTCTTAGGCCATCTGTACCGGCTACTCGATCAGACTCAACTTTTGGAGAAAAACGCATCAGGAACCATGGGCTTGGAGACTATCTTGAATTCCAGTTTTTTGCAGGTGTTTTTGTGGGAACATCTCAAAGGGCTGGATATATATTCACTCCCTTACTTGCAAGCTATGAAGTTGGCTGATTCGGGCAAGGGTTTCTTCATGCCGGATGGTCTTCCCTTAGTTTGCAGGTGGTTTAAGAGAATGCAGAGGAAAGGCCAGAACTTTTTAAAGTTATTGGATAGTATCGAAAACTTCGTCTTCCGTCCTTATAGCACCTCGACGGAGGCTTACACCTTTGTGCCCTTTTATGCTGATGTCAGTGATACTGTTGAGGTTCCGGCAGCCATGTCACAGGGCGGTCAGTTCAGAAAATATGTTTTGTTGAATGTTGCTCCTATCCCATTGCCTACTCTTGGAGACAGCCGCTCAGAGATTTCTGTACCTTACTCACCTTATCGGGTTAGGCGACAGTTTGGGCTTGATCAAGGAGTACCGAGCAGTCCTAACCATAATGACCCCTTCGCAATACACAGGGTCTTTTGGAGCAATGGCAATGTACCAGCTGGCAAGAGAAGAGTTGGTGGTTTCTCGTGCCTACTGGAATCGCTGCCTTGCCTCTTTCAGGGAATTCCAATCTTTTCCTGGCGACAGATTACCTCCCACGACAGCTCGCCTTGCAGGTTTGGTGTCGGAAGAGAAAGCCATCCCTCTAAGCCAGAAACGCAATCTGCCCTTTATTTCCAAGAGTGGTGACATTGTTGGAGAATTTCCTAAAACAAGACCGAAGTCGGGAGCACAGAGTCCTTGTAGATCCGGAAAAGAAGTTACACTGATGTCGGGCAAACGGAAGTGGGAGGAAAAGCAAAGTGCAGGGAAGGAGCAGGCTGCCGGTAAACTTAGAAGGTTCATTCCAAAGGTGGCATCGAGTGGCCCTCCTCGAACTAAAGAAGCAACTCTCCTAGAACGTCCATAACCTTCAAAGCCTGCTGCATTTGCGAGCCAGGACCGTGCTGGCAAGGTGCTGGAAACCACCCCTCTTCGCAGTAAGTATCACCTACTTCTGACGCCCCTTCACTTATTTTATTTTATTTTTTACTTATCATTCATGAATTATTGTTATTATTATTTTTAGGAAAGATGGGTACCACCCCAAAGAGGAAAAGAAATGATACCCCTTATGTGTCCCCTCATGTGTCCCCACATGTGCGTATCCTGCAGGCGAGATTTATTGGAGCTCATACAGGAGGTAGTGGAGCTTCCGGGGCTAGAAACGTGGTGACCATTGATGATGACAATGATGATGGTGATACCACTGAGATTGAGGCTAGTGCTCCGGAGCAGGAAGACGTTGGCAATATTGGTGACACACATGAGGATTTTAATGAGAGCACCTACTATGATCGTAATGAAGATCCATCCACACACTTCAATGATTATCCAGAAGAACAAGGTGGCTCGGGTACTCTCTCTGGATCTGCTGGTAGCAGTACACGCCAGATTAAAGTTGAGCCGGTACTTGGCATATCTTAAATTCTGTTCTCCTTTCCTTCCTTGTACCACAAACTGCTTACTCACCACTCGTGCCCATCTTGCAGGTTACCGATATTGTTGAGGGCTCAAACCTTGTTGTGGCCCTCGTTGACCCTGCACAAAGTGCCCCTGAGGTATCTGCTCCGCTGATTTTTTCTTATCTCATTCTTCCTCCTCTTTTTTTTATGTTGCCTAGTTGGGTGATTGCCTTTCTTTTACCCTTCTGCTAATGCATGCAACCTGTTAATTATCTCGTACTTATCCTTGCATATATATATATATATATATTGCAGATTGAGTCTATTGCTCAAAACATGGAGATTGTGTCTGTGGTGCCTTCTTCCTCCGACACCTTTAACGCATTAGTTGAGGCAGCTCTTGCCGAGTTATCTCTGACTATGACATCAACAAACCCTCAGAATAGGACATTTGCGTTTCAAATCACGAGCCCCTTGCAGCCTATCGTTCAGCACTTCATTCGATGGGACCTCAAGCCTACCATTTTGCCAGCCTTTCCAGCAGCTCTCTGAAGCAAAACATTTACTTTTCATGGGGCGCTACTCGCTCCGTCCCATATTCCATTTGCTGACTTAGCTGCTAACGAGAACACCCAGGTTAATAATACTGCCGCTGGGAACATTTATGCAGAACACCCATCCAGCATGTCTTGGCTGAAGTGGGAGAATTCTTTTACTGCATTCATGGCCTTCTTTGATGGTAGTGTTCAGGTCCTTAGATTCGCAGATGAGCTACTACCACTTTGTCATCGGTTTAATGGTTATGCAACATTTCACGGAGCTCTCGTTTATCCCGAAACAGTTGCAGCTTTAGAAAAATTCATAGACAAATACGAGGATTTTATGGACATCATTGGCATCACATCTTCCTTTTCGCGGTGTGCCGCTTTCTGGACCCTTGGCTTGGTGCTCCAGGGAATGGATTCTATGCAATTGCTGGATATCACAGATCACCGACTCCTTTGCTGGCGGGATGCAATCTGTAAAGCCATGACCTTAGGCTTCCGAGTACAGTTTCTTTTGAACTTGGTGAACACGTGATGTATTTGGGGCACGGGCTATTCACAACATGGAGTCATTTTCTGGTCCTGACGAAATAAGAGCAGCAACACATGCTTTGAATTTTAAACAACGCGAGTTGGAAAATCAGCATAGGGAATTGTGTGCCCTCCTTCTTGCTCAAGGAGTTTCTTCTGAAGGTGCTGGCTGCGTGGTGGAAGCGGTGACAAGATCCTGTCACAAGGCTTCCTCCATTCTTTTCTAGCTATCCTTGATGGTTTTGAGGTTCGTGACTTTTCATCCCTTTCTCATCTTACTCTTGTCCAATACCAACCTGTTCTCTTCTGACATTCCTCTTTATTCTGTCTTGTAGGTTGCATTTTGCTTGGTGTAGGACTGACTGGCTTGACACATTTTAGAATCCCTTTCAAGACTGAAGAACACATTAATTCTTGGTTTGTTAATTTTGTAAAACTTGTACTGTGGCATTGTAATGTTGTTATGTTCTAACTACTGGAACCTATGTTCCCTTTCTTTTTCTTTTTTTTTCTTTTTTTTTTCATTTTGGATGCTAAAGACACATTGTAATTTCTATCTGGTATATACACATGCTGCCTGGTTGGTGAAATTCTTTGCTTGAAATGTTCTTGCAGGTTGGGCACCCTTTTGAAACAAAGTAGATGCTGCCAAAATTTTAATAGGATCCCTCTTTGACAACCCCTTATATATATATATATATATATATATAATAAGGCTCTTGGATATTATGAGCATGCTAGCTTCTTTTGCAAGTGCTTAGCTTGGCATATTTATCTTGCTAAAGGATGAAATCTGTTAATGACTTAGGATCCCACTCAAATGGCTTTGCTTGGCATGTCTTCTGCTAAGTAGCGTTTTTTTAAAAATAAAAATAAAAATACCGGCCATATATATATATATATATGTATATGTACATACACACACAAAAACTTGGGATACGAAAAGGGCAAACTTCCAGAGATAGATTTTGTTTCTTTTTAAAACACTCCTTTATTTTCATTTCAAATCCCATGCTACCATGATGGTACATTTTACAAAAGCTTCTCCCAGCAAAAGCGAGCATATAGAAGGAGACCATATAAAAAGAAATGCGATAATCATAAAAACAAGATACTATGCCTACTTAGCAGTAATAGGGCTTGAGCCACTTTCCATTGATGGGATCCGTTAGCATGCCTTCCTTGACAGAGATCAAGTGATAGTAGCCACTACTGTGTACTTCCTTGATTGCAAACGGACCCTCCCATTGTGGAGCAAACTTGGAAGGTCTCGACACTTGCCTTCTCACATGCTCGACGACTTTTAGCACAAGATCTCCTTGTTTGAAGGCTTAAGGCTTAACGATCCTGTTATATGCTTGGGCAACAGTCTTGTGGTATAGCGCCATTTTTCTTTCGGCTTCCATTCTCTTTTCGTCCACTGCTTCGGGGTCTAACAAATGCCAATTTGAGTATGACCTCGCATCTCATTCAAGATCATTGATAACCGATACTTTGGCAATGGGGACGGTGATTTCCACAGGTGAAATAGCATCAGACCCATACACAAGTAAATAAGGTGAAAAACCCGTAGCACTTCTTGGTGAGGTATGATAAGCCCATAAAGCATCCGGTAGGTGACTGCTCCAACTGCCCTCGTACTCATATACCATCTTGCTCAAAATCCTCAGTATTGTTTTATTGGTAGCTTCTGCTTTACCATTCCATGTGGGCAATAGAGTGTGGAACGACGATGCTTGATACCGTAACCGCTGAGTGTCGAGCTCACTCGCTTGTTAACAAAAGGCGTGCCATTGTCAGTAACTATTTTGTATGGGATTCCAAACCTCAACACAATATATTCTCGAATGAAATTCGAGACAGCAGCTCATGTGGCCTTTCGAAGAAGAATTGCCTCAGCCCACTTTGTGAAATATTCTATAGCGGTAAGAATCCATATGTAACCATCGGAGGGAGGATGGATTGTCCTAATTAAATCAAGCCCCCAAGTATGAAAGGGCCAAGGAGTGCGCATGTCTTGCAACAATGTAGGAGGTTTGTGACTTAAATTAGCATGGATTTGGCATGTGTGGCATCTCTTAACAAAGTCATGTGCATCTTTCTTCATGGTAGGCTAGTAATATCCAAAACCCAGCAGCTGCCGGTGAAGCCTTTTCATTCCTTGATGTTCTCCACTCTCCAGCATGTATTTCTTGCATGGCTTAATGTGCTTATGACATTCCTAAGCATTTTAGTGGTTTACCATTGAATCCCTTCCGGTAAAGAGTCAACCCATCCACAAAATACCTCTTCACCGTCTTTTTAAGCTTATAAGCAAGCTTGGAATTGGTTGGCAGAGTCCCTTCAACAAAGAATGCTAAGTATGGAGCCCTTTAATCCTCCACAAGTGAAATGGTGAAAGATTCCTCGGTAGAGGGTATCGTAGAACCTTTGGGACAATTAGCCTGAACCTCAGCTGCTTGTTCCTTCATCTCTGGCCAATAATAACCTTTGCGTTGCAGGCGCCGATACAAGCTGATTACTGGTTCCAAGTTGCAAGTGGCATCGTGTACCTCTTGCAACCTCCTTTTTGCTTCCGTCACTCCTACGCACTGGGTCAAAATACCTCTTGGAAGACGTCTGTAGAGTTCCCCGAAGATAATTACATAGTCTTTCAAATCCTTAATGCTGCTCCCTTCACTTAATTTTTTCTTCAATGGCTTTCTCCAATCGTCCCTTTCCAGCAACTCCTCCTGGGTAATTGCTTTGACTACTGGTGTGCTTGGGCTGCTCCTGGACAAACGAGAGCTTTGACCCCAATGTAGCTAAAGCATCAGCATACTTATTATTGACTCCTGGAATGTGCTCCATCACAATTTGATTGAAAGAATTAATGAGCCTTTCAGTAGTTGTACAATATAGTGCCAAGGTTGCTTCCTTAACAGCAAATTTTCCTTGCAATTAACTCAGCACTAGATTTGAATCGCCAATGATCCTCATTCTTTCTGCACCCATTTCTCTTGCTGTAGACAACCCCATAATAAAAGTTTCATACTCCGCCACATTATTTATGCATGGAAAATCTAGCTTGAATGAGAGAGCCGTAGCTTGCCCTTCGAGATTAATGAGTAATACACTTGCTCCTCCACCATTGGCTGTAGAGGAGCCATCAAAGTAGAGTGTCCATGGTTCTTTTTCAGTAGCGGTAGCGACAACTTTTGGCAGCTCTTCTAATACCTCTTTGGACAGTCCCTCTGTTTCCGGGAATAGGGCTAACATGTCAATCACAGCCTAACCTTTTATAACTTTCGGGGTCATACATATGATCTCGAACTCAGATAGTTGTAGCAACCATCGTGCAAGACGTCCTGACAACACTGGTCTTGTGAGCAAATATCTCACATGATCAGTTTTCACTATGAGCTGCAACTTGTGAGCAAGAAAATAATGTCGCAATCGTTGTGCAGCATAGATAAGGGCAAGACATAAGAGCTCTGCATTTGGGTACCTTGTTTCAGCCCCTCTTAATTGTCTACTCACATAGTAAATGGGGCTCTCCTCTTTGTCGTGGCCATCTTGGGCAAGCAAAGCTCCAACCACAGTGTTTGTTGCAGCCAAATAAAGCTTGAGTGGAAGTCCCGGAATGGGTGCCCTCATTGTGGGTAGCTTAGTGATCAATTGTTGTACTTGGCGGTAAGCTTCTTGGCATTCATTGCTCCATATATATGGTTTGCCCCTTTTGAGTAAATGAGTGAAAACACTCATCATGGCAGCAAGGCCTGGGATAAAACGTCGAATGTATGACAGTCTTCCCATGAAACTCTTCAATTCCTTTGGATTCTTAGGCGGTGCAAGAGAATATATGGCCTTGGTTTTCTTAAGATCTACATCTATGCCACGTTGGTGTACCTGAAAACCGAGAAACTTGCCGGATGAGACTCTGAATGTGCATTTCTTTGGGTTCATCTTTAATCCGTAGAGTCGACACCTTTCCAGCACCTGTGCATTCAGTATAGAATTCCGCCTCAGAGTAGTGAGCTTCGTTTTTTGTTGAATGGTGCTTGATTTCTAAGTATACGAGTGGCCTTAGTCCAATCATTCCCTTCACACATTGATGGTAAGTGGAGACCACAAGTTTGTGCTTGTTGAGCCATGGCCTTCCAAGCAAAGCATGATAAGCCACATCCACATTCACCACATAAAACTTAGTAAGTGACCGGATGGGCCCCACATTCAAGTTTACTTGCATGTGACCGACTGTAACCTTACTCTTATTCCCAAAACCACTAATGCTTGTTTGGGATTGCACAATCTTAGATTATGGGATACCGGCTGCTGTAAGCACAGACAGAGGCAAAATATTGACAGAAGAGCCTGTATCCACTAAAGCCCTCCTTATAAACACATCGTTGATTTGCCCATCCAGATAGAGTGGCCTCCTGTGATCCGAATATGGGACCTTCATATCTTCATATGTGAAAACAATAGCATTATCATTTTCTAAGAATGACCTTTGCTGTTGAGCAGTGAAGCAATGGGGGTTGGGCATATCGCTAGGATGCTTGTAGCAGTCAACAGATGGAGGTTGATAGCTGAGGAATAACTAAGATAATTGCTGGGAGGTTACTAGGAGAAGGGTGATGGCTACTAGGATGCTTGCAGCAGCCAAAGGATGAAGGGGTTCTCATGATTGCTGAGAGGTTTCCAGCCACCAAGAAAAGTTGGTTTTACTTGGACAATGCCTCCCGTTTTATAAAAAGTGAATGCCCTTTTTAGTTTCTAATAGGTAAAAGGAAGTGTTGGAATCAACCTATTTCCAACAAGTAAAAGGGAGCATTGGGACATTATTATTTTCAGCAGGTAAAACTAGGCATTGGAAAATGACTATTTCCTATGGATAAAAGGAAGTGTCGGAATTGGCTTGTTTCCAGCGGGTAATAGGGAGTATTAAGATATTATTATTTCCATTAGGTAAAGTTAGGCATTGGAAAATGACTATTTCCTATGGGTAAAAGAAAGTGTCAGAATTGGCTTGTTTCCAACGGGTAATAGGGAGTGCTTGAAGAATATCTCATTTGCTCACCCACATTGGAGAACTCCAAGTAATGAGCTTGGACTTTGGTGCTCCCAAGTAGCTAGCCCAAAGTCTCCATTATCCAAGAGCTTTCGTGAGCTTTGTGGACCTCCGTAATCTTCCACACCACAATCTCTCATGCAAGCCCCGTAAACCACATGACTTGGGTTCATGTGAGCTTGGTATGTGATTGGCATATGAAAAATGTATTAGCGTGACATGGAGTTATTTGGCATGTGCTTAGGATGCTTGGACATGTGTTACAGTGACTTGAGCTTTTGTGACCGAACTTAGTGACATATCGGAATTAAAGGAATAGGTTTTTTGGCATGATATGGATGCTATTAGAATTTGTATAAAAGCTTGCGTACATATTTATTTTGTCGAATTAATTCCCAAAAATATAATTGGAATTAATTCATGACCAATTTATTCCCTATTTCGTACGTCATATTGGGCTTTAAATGCTTTTGGGCTTGCTGTGATTTTTTGGGCTTCAACATAAATTAAGACCATTTTTCTACTGGACTAAACTCTGTTGGCTTTCGTTTACTTTCTTTGATTTGTGATCGTCTTATCATTCATTTATTGTTATCTCCCACCACGTAACATGATGACATTGATTAGGCTTCATCACTAACAGAAACACCATCGACAATTTAATTTGTAGAAACCTCAAGTTTTATAAATATATTAGAATGCGAACTTTCAATCCAAAACCAATTGGCAATGAATAGAGAGACCCTTTCAAGCACCCCTTTTAAGCACAATTGCAAATGCATGAGACATAGTCTCAACTAAGGACTAAAATATCGATAATGGTGACGAAATATCAAGGATGTTATCGTTTTTTCGAGTCTAGGGTATTTTGGAACATACTCGTGCACATATCGTATAAGTATTGATAATTCGAAAAATGTAAACATTGATAATTTTTCTCACACTTTAGTAACATTTGGCCAAAAATATTGCTATATCATTGATAATATCGAGATAATCAAGACGGTGAAAAATTTGAAGAGTTATTTACACACCCCTGAGGTTTTTTGTGTTTTCACAAAACTCTCTCAGGTCTCAAAAATTACACGAACACCCCCTGAGGTTTTAGTTTGTTTTCACAAAACCCCTTTTCGTTGATTTGTTTAGGGGTGGTTGCGGTTCGGTAACCGCGAATTTTTACTCAAACCACAAACCGATCGACTATTTGCGGTTTGATGATTTTTGAAACCGCAAACCGACCGCGTTTTGCGGTTTACGCGGTAAACCGCAAAATGCGGTCGATTACCGCGAATTAGTGGTTCAAAACCGCAAATTCTCAAACATTCATAAAAATATAAATTCATAACCTAAATAAATAAATACACAACCTCAATTTCTCAAACATATATAAATTCACAATCTCCTCAACTTCTTAAGCCTTCACAACCTAAGAAAATTAAAGTTACAATTCCAAGCATTCCAATTAAAGTTAAACTTCTCAAGCATTCCAAATCCAAATCCTTTAAAGTTATAAACCAAACGGAAAATGCAAAGAAAAATGAATTAAAATTACAACAAAAAAGAAAAATTCAATTCAAAGTTAATTAAAGTTACAAACTAAAAGGAAAATGCAATGCACCAATGTTACAAACTCAAGTGTTGGTGGTGAGTGAATTTGAAGAACCCCGTTGTGTTGTTTGAGCACCAATGTTATCTACAAATAAAACAACATAATTTAGTACATTTTATTATAAGAAGAAGCATAAATAACATTAGCATAAATAAACTAATTACTTACAAGTTGTCATATGTTCCATTTCCTTATAGAATTCAGCTTCATCATCCGTGTGGCTATACTTTGCGATTTGCGGTAACCGCAAGTTTTGAAAATCAAATACCGCAACCGCAACCGCAAATGCGGTTCGGTTTACCGAGATTTCCTTTTCATTGCGGTAAATTGTCGGTTGGTTTTTGCGGTTTTTCGGTTTTTCGGTTTAAAATGCCACCCCTAGATTTGTTTGTCCAAAAATTGATGATTACATTGAAAAAAAAAAAACTTATGCAAATGACAAAATTAACCTCAATGAAATCCATGCAATCTAAACTCAAAGGCCAACTTTGTCATTTGGAGATTTTTTTTTTTTTTTTTTTTTGTGTATAAAATCATTAATCTTTGGATGAAAAATCAATGAAAATGAGTTTTGTGAAAATAATTTAAAACCTTAGAGGGTGTTATTGTAATTCCTTAAACCTCAAGTAGTTTTGTGAAAAAGCCGAAAACCTCAGGGTGTTAGTGTAAATAACTCAAATTTGAACCTTATAGGAACTCTATGTGGTACTAAGTCACTCATGTATCTTACTATGCAATATATAAAGTGTAAAATATTATAGTAAATCATTATAAATAAATGATTATGGTGTGTTACATATTTTCTACGCTCACAATGTTTGTCAGCTCACTATATAATCAACTTAAATAAGTTAAACTCATCATGCAATGCATTTCCTTCCAATTTTTGTGTGATAAAGTAATAGATAATTGGCTAAATAAACATCTTCCAAAGTTTCAAGAAAAATTTCCAAGTTTTTCTTACAATTTTCGTGGTTTTTATTTAATTTTTATCGATATCAATAATTTTATGACATTTTTATAGAAATTTCTGTGTTTTTGGACTACGGATATTTCCAAAACCATCGATATTTTAGATCTTGATCTCAACACACACACACACACACACACACACACACACACACACTAAATAGCATATTTTTACGCTCAACACGTGTATAATTCTTATTGACTGACATAAGAGCACATGAGACCGTTAGACGTTTACATAAATACCAAACTTTGATACCAATAGAACCAAGAACATATTTTGAAATTGGTAAAACTTGTCTTGAAGTTACTAAACCAACTTTTATTTGGGTTAGAATTAATGTTGAACTTTTGGGGAAAAAGAAACTACATAATAATATTTTGGCTTATTTGTTGAAATACCTCATGTTGTGTCCAAATCGTCTCAATTTGGCCCCCCTAAAAAATTAATACATTTAATAAGGGTAAACTTGGAAAACAAAAACTAGTTTGTATGATGTATTAATGACATTATTTTAAGTGTAAAGAAATTGACACTTGTCATGAGAAGAAGAGAAAAAGTCCAAAAGAGAAGGTTGGAGAGAAGGTTGCTAGCACTCCCCTTGTTGCAAGAGGAATGAGGAGGGGGAATGTGGTTGTTAGGGTTGGGAGGGGTTGCTAGGTTTTTAGGTTTTTATTTTTAAACATTTAAAATAATTTCTCCAAGGAAATTTTTTATTATTTAAAAACTACCCATGCCATGTTAGCGGAATTAATGATTTTCATCTGAAAACTAATGGAATGTGGCAACTTTGGTCACAAAATGGAAGTTTAGGGGGAATATTGAGTTATTTAAAACGTCTGGGAGCAAACTGAGACAATTTGACAACCACATGGGGATTTCAACAAATAAACCTAATACTTTTAAAAACAAAAATAAGGATGATTATTGAATTAAAATCATGAACTGGTTAACCATAAGGTGTGGTGCGGTTGGCAAACTGCCACATCTAGCTGACAAGTTACCTAGTGCCTCAATGGTAGAGGTTCGAAACCCGTTGGAAACACTTTGTGGCAAGGGGCAAGTCGAATCCCGAGTGGGGATTAATTTCACGCTTCGGATGTGGATATACCTCATGGTATTTACCCAAAAAAAAAAAAAAAAATCATGGTTGGGCCAGCCCACGAACAATGGAATGGGCTCATGGGAAATGCTTACGATGAATTTAGGGTTTAGCAGGCAGGACTAGAATTTAGGCCATTTTAATTCCCAGATGACCTGGACCAGAAGGGGCAAAACTCAAACTTCGTGTCGTGAAAGTGATGATAAAGATGAAACAGAAACGCATAAATGGTGTGTCCTCCTCTGTGTGCTGCTTGACCTCAATATTACAAAAGACGAAAAAGAACAAGACTTTACTGACTTAACAGTCCCAAATACGAGAGAGAGAGAGAGGGATGCAGTGACTTTGTGAGAGAATCACAATCAGAGAGAGAGAGAGAGTGAGTTTCAGAGAGCCTTCATTTTTGGGCTTTCACATTCCATGCATGGAAGAAGAAAAGGGTAAGAAAGGGGGGATTGATATTGACTGGAACAACGTCTTGGACTCTCGCGATGACCATTGCGACCCACTGGAGAGAGTGGCCGTGCCGGAGCCCAAGCCAAAGACCTCCACTGCCGACGAGCCACCTAAGCAGTCTGGAATGGGTGACGATCAGCAGCGAGATCGTTTATACGAGGACATGCCTGATTCCGAGCTCGATGATTCGATTCGTCGGAACAAGCTTACTCAGCAGAAGATGGCCCACAGATTGCCTGACAAAGGCGAAAAGCTCCAAATTGCTCTTAAGCGAATGGAGGACGAATGGGAGCGACGGAGGAAACTAAGACGGGAGGGGACGGTGCGTTTTGGGTTGCTTAGACTTTGATTCTTCTGCTTTGCTTGCTTTTTGTGTAGAGTTTAAAGATTTTTGGCTGGCCGTACCTTATGTTCTGTTCGGTTTCCCAGAAATGGAGGAAAAATTGAGCGGAAAGTTTTAGTTTTGGGTTTTTTTTTTGGCTGCTGGTTTGTGCCGGTACTCACTAAATTAAGATGATACGTTTGCAAAGGTTTGTGGGCTGAGTTTTGTCATTGTAAAAGACTGATGCTTTTTTGGATTACTTCGTAGTATTGGAGCCTCATTTGTGGTTTTATATCAATTCTGCTTCATGGTAATCAGAGTTCTCAATGTTCATGTAAAGTATTTATCAAACTGAGTTCTGACTCAACTCGTTTTCATTGAATAGGGTACTGGTAAGTGGGAGAAGCCCACACAAGCCGTGATCTCTAGAAATATAGGTAAGGTCATTCATGGATATCTTCTTTTGACTAGAATTATAGGTTGGATTTAATTTGCTACTGTTGTATTGCAAATCTCATTATATGTTTTTCAGAACTCCTGTTTAAGAAACCTTAATGTGACTTTTAGGTGCTTCTATTGGCTCCAGCGAGGAGGCTTCATTCGCTTCCCTTTTTAAACGAAAGCTGGAAGAAAATGTAATGAGCTCCGTTTAGCTTTATAATTTTTTAAGTGGCCTCTAAAGTTGGAATACAATCACTTCATTCTTAATCTATTATGCAGTCAGATTCTAGGACAGCTAGTGAATATCATGGAGAATCATCTTTACATCCCTGTAACCGGCAGAACATGAAAAACAATGGAGAGTTATTGCAAAAGGGAGGACATAAAGGTCGTTCTTCATCAAGATTTTTGCCTCGTCAATGCCCTAGCAATTTCTATCATAAAAGAGATAAATGCTTTCTTTCAAATGGTGATCATAAAGGCATGGATTCTTCCCCTTATCCACTTCGCCACTGTGGGGACATGTCTAGTTGTGCCACAAGGTAACATTCCTATATGCTTCTTTTAGCAGGCTTGAATAGCTAATGACTAATACCCCTTTAGTTTGATAATTTGCATTTCTTAAATATATAAATATATATTTTTTTTTTCTGGCAGGAATGATGCTTCTCAAGTAAATGGTTTGAGGCCTAGGAAGGTACAAGATCTTGTTTTCATTCTGCACTTTATCTCTTGTCACCTCCTTTTCAGTTGGAAACTACTGTTATTATTCAGAAGTTGTCTTGATGGGTGAAGTTTTTTCCACAATTGGATGTATTTCGGTGTGATCAGTGGACCGTGTGTCCTGCCACAGGGTTTATCCTGTCACTTCCACAGTCTTTCTTCATTTAGTAATCAGATCCATAGTTTTCATGATTATAACAGGCTCAGAACATTGTTGTTGTGGATGATGAGGAACCTCAGTCCATGGACACGACAGAGGAAGCAGAAGAACTTCCTGAATGGTATCTAGAATTTCAATTTTTTTTTTTTCACCACGTCTCAGACTTAACCAATATGAAGTTATTATCAACAATAACCTGTCTACCTTGGCTCTTTTTCCAGCATGAAAGAGACTAAGATCTACTACCCATCAAGGTACATAATTTCTTTGTGGATTATGCAAAGAAACCTCTTTGAATGTTGAGGATTTAGAGTACTATTGTTCATCCTGTGCTTCATTTATTTATTTTATTCAGAAGAGATCCAGAATCTGTAGAAATTTGTTATGCGGACATCAAGTGCCTTGATCCTGGATGCTACTTGACATCGACTATTATGAACTTCTACATCCGGTAAACTTAATTAGCACCATAAATGCCTATTTGCTGGACAAAATAATGGAAACGTATAATCCTTTCTTTAATGTTGAATTTGTTTTCCTCATTTAGTAATAGTACACATGTATCTCTTTTCTCATATCATATATGTGCTGTTGTAATATCTGAAGGCAATGTGTGGAGTAATTTCTCTGGATGTGTTTGGCACTATCAAGTTTAAATACTTACTCACTTGTGGGATCTTTTGACTAGATATCTACAGCAACAAGCATCCTCAAAGGACAGGGGAATATTTGACTGCCATTTCTTTAATACATTTTTTTACGAGAAGCTCAAAGAGGCTGTCGCATATAAGGTAATTGTTTATCTTGTTCTATCTTCTATGGCTGATATTTCTTTTTTAAAAATTGGGGTAGTTGTTAGAACTTCAGAATCCTTTATATGTATTAAAAAATGGTCACCTATATGGCTGAGACTTTGTAAGTTTTAAGAGAGTAAGACAACTATTCTTACCATATTATCTCTTTCTAGTTTCATAAACAGTGGAACATATGTGGCATCGTTTGAGTTATGCACTTTTTGGCAGTGACATTTAAAAGTTATTCAAAGAAGAGCTTACCTTCTCTCTCTTTCTCTCTCTCTTTTTTTATTTTTTAAAATTACTTATTTGAACATTTTTGATGCAGTGTCTGCATCATGCCCACTTTTCCCCTGCTTATTTTCTGTCTCATTTTCCTTGTACTATGTAGGGGAACGACAAGGATAAACTTTTTGGTAAGTTTAGAAGGTGGTGGAAGGGTGTTAATATATTCCAGAAGGCATATTTACTTATTCCGATTCATGAAGAGTAAGTCTCTCTCTCCCTCTCTCTCTTGTTACTCCTAAGAATATGTGCTTGTAGTTGTCAGATTGTGCATGGGTAGATAAACAGTGGCAGATGCCTATGTAAAAAACTTGTTAGAAAGCTCATACTAGAATAAAGTATTTGACATCTATATATGCTCAATTGCTTTTTCTTCAATTGTTACTTGATATAGTATGAGAGATGAAATGCTGGAAACTGTGTCTGGATTTTTTTTTTAAAATTCCAGCGTGCATTTTCTTTATATACTTAGCATATCGTAGGTTATTACTTTCGTGGCCAGACTTGCAATTATACACAAGAAGCTTGTTTTAGATGTATTTCTATTTGCCACTATCCGAATGATCCTCACAAGAATGTGGTACAAGCCATAATCTTGCAAGCAGATGAATAATATTGTATTAATTTTGGTAGGAGTAATCAGATTTAGGTCTCAGGCGTGGTTAGTTGACTTGACTGCGTTGCCGAGGACAGATGATTTTAGTTTCTACCAGTGTTGTATTAGGCCGGATATATACTGTGTCTAACTTTGGTGAGGCTGGATTGATGTGGGTGACTTTTGTCGGGTGATTGGTAACAAACACAAAATGAAGTTAGAAAGAGAAAACATTCGAGAAAAAAAAAAAATGACTTCTATAAATGAGTGGTTAAATATATTAATATTCATCAATTTTAAATGCTATGATAAACTGATCTGGTGACAATTAGCAATACCTCTAGAAGAATAAAGGAGTTAGATATTGGATATTTGGACATTTTAGTATGCGACTGTTAATTGTTTATTTATACTGTAAATGTGCATTCACTATGTGTAATATGGACCTATTACATTTGCTACATATGCACTATATATGTGTTGTGTTGTTAGAGAAAGCTCATGTATTTTTTTTCTTTAATTAAATGCACAACATCAAAATTTTGTCGTGGAACTCTTTTTAATTATCATGGTATGCTTTCTGTGTCCCATAGCTCATACCTTCTTTGACTTAAATTACCAAACATTTGACTTTATTATGGTATTTGACAGTGTACATTGGAGTCTAGTGATTATTTGTATCCCTGACAAGGAAGAAGAATCTGGACCAATTGTACTTCATTTAGATTCCTTAGGAGTCCATTCTCCCAGATCAGTTTTTCAAAATATTAAAAGGTGAGACAAAAGATGTCCTTCCTGACTCATTGAGATATAGTTTTGTCATATATTTTCTGCCTGCTATGTTATTTTCAATTAGTTGTCACTGGTGGATTTGATACTGATGTGCTATGTAGCTATTTGAAAGAAGAATGGAACTATTTGGATCAAGAAGTCGCCATTTCAGATATTCCTATTTCAGACAGTATATGGAACCAACTTCCCAATAAAATTGAAGAGAAAAAACTTGCGGTACATTTTTTCCTCACATGCTTCAAATTTAAATGTTATGATGCCATTAATACTATTTTGAACTGTTCTTATGCCCCATATTACATATCCAATTTGCATATAATTATCAGAATTGCCATGAAATGTGCCCTATTCTTACTCCACGAAAGAGACATATTCTTGAGTTTTGTTCCTCCAAATACTTCTGTTTCACTTGTGTTTTCAACTTAATATGTTTGCATTAGAAGCCTTCTAGTCTTTCAACCAATTGAATCTGTTGACATTGGATGACCGATATTTAGATTGTTATCTGGTTTCTGTGTGCTCTACAAGTATATCTAATTTCTGACAAGTGTTGTGTTAAAATTGTATAACATCATAAAGCTCTTAGAAATTTAGTGTGAATTGTAAGTTGAAATGGTTGGTAACTGTCGAATAGTACCCAGCTATCACAAAACGAGGGGACTGTTGAGCTTGAGTGCGTAGCCTTGCTTGGTTGGTTTGAAGCTTACCTCTTTTGGTATCTCCTACCAGGTCCCCCAACAGAGAAATGAGTATGATTGTGGTCTCTTTGTACTTTTCTTCATGGAGCGATTCATTGAAGAGGCTCCTCAAAGGCTGCAAAGGAAAAATTTAGCAATGGTACAGGGTTCTTGTGTTCTCAACCTCTCCTTCCTTCTTAAAAAGAAAAGCAATGATCTTAAACATGTTTTTTTTTCTCTTTCCATATGGCTGTGTTTCTTATGAACTTTCCTTGATTAATTATTTTGAATTCTCAGTTTGGCAAGCGGTGGTTCAAACCTGAAGAGGCTTCCAGTTTGAGAATGAAAATCCGGAAGCTACTCATACAAGAATTTCGAGATGCACATCAGGTTAATTGCTCTAAAGAATCTTCTCCACAGTCTGGTGCTTCTGAAGAATGAATTGGTAAATGGATCCTGACTGACTCTGGTGCAAATGTGGCAACCAATGCTGCATTAAATCAGGTGTTCATCCATATATAGCTCAAACAGCTGTGTAAATGATATTTTGAGTTTAGAATTGTATAGCCTGGAAAATTGGTTTTAAATGCCATTTTAACGAGAGGGAGGATACCAGTTTGCCCAGGACAAGGCGTACGTCTTAGTCATTTACGTTACTGACCATTCTTGGTGAGTTAGCATGATGCTTCATCAACTGTATAGTAGGAAAGAAAATTAGGGCTAAAAGTCATGGCGGACTTCTTAAGCTAATGTTCACAATTTACTTTGTATGTTAAGGAGTGAAGCTGTCTTTTTGAAGTGATTTCCGTCATTTACTTGGTTATAATCTCTCTTTTAGTGTGTTTTTGTCCTTGTTCTGTCTTTCATTTTCACTACACTTTAATTTTCACTTGCGTTTGTGCTGATGAAACTTAAATGATAAACATTTTCAATCAATTTTTGTCATTTTTTTTTTTGGGGATCAAACTGAAATCAGCTTCATTGACTGCTGAAAATACATCCAGCACAAACAGAGGACTAGAGGAGTAAATTAGTGGCCTCGTTAAAATCTTGCCATAAAAAACCTCCCGAAGGAGGAAAATCGAGTCCAGGAAAGAGTACCACACTCCTTTCTTTTGTCATTTAATTCAGCAATCTCAATTTAAATAATACGTTGAAATGAGGCGCCTTGAGCCGAAGAAGCTGAAGCAACCCGAAGGAGAGCTTGGGCATTGCTTGGGTATCTCTGGCCTCAAATTCTGAAGCAACACAAAAGTGCAAAAATAATAAGTTGGAAAGAGAAATGACATACTTTATAAACAACAGCCGAAGTCAATTCGGAGAATGTGATGTTAGGGTAGGGCATATCGCAGCAATACATCTCCCACAAGCAAATCCGGAAGCTACAAACGTCGCATTTTCTTTTGTAGCGTTTACTTTCCAAGACCTGCATCATCATCATCATATCATCCAATCAGAACATTTGGTATTGATCAGATTGCTGCAATTAATATATAATTCTAAGTCTAGGGCGAGCCTTTAAAATCTAAGTAGATTAAAAAGAAAGTGAATTAATTGATACCTCAGGGGCAACTCCAAAGTCTGCTATCTTCACCCTACCATCCTTATCAAGAAGCACATTTTCCGTTTTCACGTCTCTATGAACAATGTTCTTGGAGTGCAAATAACTCAATCTGCATGCAAACACATGCATATATCATTAGTAATAGTATACTTGCATATATAATACATGTTGAAAAATATATGGTATAAACGTATGTATTATTACACTATTACTTGGGTGCAGGGAGAGAAATCAACAAAGACAAATAACATATGTAGGAAAAGAGAGATACCCCTTAGCAAGATCAACTGCCAGTCGGTTAACTGTCTTGAAAGGCAACTTCTTTTTCTGGTGTTGGATGAGGAAGGCTTTTAGGGTTCCTCCAGAAAGATACTCAGTAATAACAGAGGCATAGTTGGTATCTGTTGTGGCTCCAATACACTAATCACCAAGAAAATTAAAGAAAATGAATTAATAACAAATAAAGATAAAAATATTTGAGAGTAGACAGAAGAACGAAAAGCAAAAACTGTTGATGCGAAAAAGTGGTTCGGAACTTTTGGGCTCAACTTAGTGATGTTAGACTTTCGGTATGCATCGGGTCTCCGTGAAGCGTGTGATCTGCAAGATAACAAATGTTCAGTAAGACCTTAGACACCGGTATGGCACCGGCCGAAGGCTCTCCGATACTTAAGTAAGTACATATTTAGTAAACTTAAATTGACAGATCAATAGGTTGTATGCCGTAAGTTCTGATTACCCCCTCTTTTGGGGAATTGTGCTCCTCTTTTATAGGCCTTCGGAGGTGTGCATGTTGTTTACAATTTTGATGTGGGACTATAAACGTCGATTGAGAGCAAGCCACGTGTCCTTGGGATGGGAGTTGCCCTGGTTACCGGATCGGTAGGTAAGGTGCCGAAGGTTATCACGGCAAGGCTCAGTCTTGTCCATGTGTCTGTTCCCTATAGGCTGTTCATTTTGATATAAACAGGAGTCCCCTAATTTCCCATCTGAGTTTTCGGATGGGGACTTGATATCATCTTTGGTGATCAGAAATGTTGTTCTACCGTTCGGTAATTTGGCAGAGGGTGGTACTCGACCCCAGTCCTGCGCTTCTTTACTCGGAAGCAGATACCAAGGAACACAAGGGTTGATACCTCGAGGCGAAATGATGGGACTGATTGACGCTCTGTCTTTTGTGCCTTGCGTGCTGTCAGGACATTCGCACCACGAACGACACGTGGTGTGTCCACTCATGCGGAGTGGTGCCATTAATGTGCCATTTGACTTCTCGAGGCGTACCGTTGCAAACCCTCGCCCTATAAATAGGAGTGGCTCCGGATGAGAAGTCCACTTTGCATTTGTGAGTGAAGCGAGAGCTCAATCCAAGCGATTTCCGGTGAGAGTTAACTATAATCAAGGCGATTTCTGACATTGCTAACGGCAACCAAGGTGATTTCCGACGACATCAATCGGCACCCCAGGCTACTTTCCTTCCTCCGCAATTCGAGATAAGGTATTGTTCGGCACTCCTCTGAATACTTTTACTTATCTTTTGCACGTCATTCCTTGGCATTAGCTAGACTAACCTTTGTGTAAATGGGGTTTCGTAGTAAAAACAAATAACCATTGTCGTAGTACCTTAGTAATGTAAGGATGATCAAGCTTATGCCAAATAGAAACCTCCTGCCTAAAATCTTTCTTCAAAGAAGCTATTTCAGATTTTGTTCGGCTGTCTTCTCCCCACTCCATCACTTTGACTGTATAATCAAGAAAAAACAATAAAAGATACACCTTCAGTGAAGTTTGACAAAATACATGAATTTATGCATGTAAACATAGATATAATCACCGACCTGCAAGTTCTTGTCCATCATAGATGCCTTTATGCATAGAGCCGAAGCCTCCACGGGCAAAAACTTGTTTCACGACAAGTTTCTCTCGAATGATCATTTGCCATTCTTCTTGAGGAGCTTCTTTGGTCGCCATGGCTCTCATGTTGATGACTTTGTTGCTTTCTTCGTCATGCAACTCTTTCTTCTTCTTCATAGACTACAGTCGGTGGAGATTCTCTAACTTTTCGTCTAAACTTTTCACCTCAATCTTGGGTGCCAAAGCCATTTCTTTAGTATGAGAGTTGAAGAAATGGACGACTGCTTTCTTTCACCTTGCATTAGAACTATTTATTTATTTATATACAGACCCCAAAATACCAAAATGGACTTTTAAACCATGCAACTGACTACATCTCTTGCACCCTTGGCTTAAGGCTTAAGCTTTGCTTCTCACATATGAGTAATCTAGTTGCTCCGCTTCTCACACATGAGTAATGTTGTATTTGTCACCGAAAACAGGGGAAAACTCATGATCTTGGAAACCCTAGTTCCTACTTTCACCAATAAAAGCTCATGTTGACCCTATATATAGGGTTAGGATAGAGAACACACGTAAAATCACACTTTCTGACACTATTTAAACCATCCAATTAAGTAAGTTTTAACGACTAGAAATACATTTGTATGGATTATTGACTGTTTAGAAAATATAAACATTGGGAACAACCCAACAACCCAACAGCTCAACTTTTAAGACTTCATTATTTTATATTCTCTGTCCCTTCCAGGGGAGTTTCCAGCTATGGGCTGGCTGGGCTCATGCCTGGCCCAAAATTTTGGCAAAAAAATTACAATGCAACCAGCCTAGCCCATTTCAATCCTCCACTTAAGCAACATATGCAGCCAACCAAGAATCAAAGGGATCCCGTGCAGTGCAGCCTCATCTCAGCAAAATAGAAATTTTCTCCTCTGCAAAATATCAACACAACTTCAACTTCTCTCCGTCTCATAATCGGAACCCCAAGAAGATAAAGAACTTATTGTCTTTTTTTAAGAAAAAGAATAATGGGTCATCATCTAACATGATGCCTAGCACTTCTTTATCTACTCTAATTTGCGATGAGCAAAATCTTCCAAAGTCTCCCATTGTTGAGCCTCAAGTTAAAAGAGCTGAGAGTCAAAGAGTCAATGATGATTAAGATTTGAATATCAATTATCTAGAACGTGATCCAAGATTACGTCGTCTAATATGCAAGCCACTTAGAAGGGAAAATCTTACGTCGATATAATAAAAAGTGGATTGGCTAATTCTGTTGGCTTGAGTATTCAGTTGCTAAGAACAACTTTGGGGCAAAACTACTATTTGATTGACAGGTTGATTCGGTTGTTGACTTTTCCTGTTTCTACAGCAACAACGGAACGAGCTTTCTCATGTGTGAGAATTATTAAAAATCAACTTTGAAGTACCATAAGTGATGAATTTCTTGCTGATTGTATGATCCTCCACATTGAAAGAGAGTTTGCCAATACTATTGACAATGCATCCATAATTGAGGAATTTAAGAGTTCTAAGTCTCACAAGGTTAAATTTTAGATTTAAATAGTGTTGTTTTGTATTGCATTGCATTGCATTTACTTTTTGTTTTAATTTTAGTTTTTGTATTTGTAGATATATATGCATTCGAGGGTAAGGCTCATTACGTCCCTTCTTACTATGTGTATCTTTTTATGTTTATTAATGAAATTCACTCGTACCGTTGAGTTTAATATATAAGTTTTGCCCGGTCGACCTTCGAATCCTAGAACCGCCACTGCTCCCTTCTCTTTGTTTTTTTGTTTTATGGGCAATCCTTTTCTTTCATCTTCTATCTTCTTTCTCCTTGCTTAATATAGCGTTATTGTACTTGAGTTTACACACACACCCTCAAAACGTTTCCAACGAATTCCCCAATGAAAAGAGTTTTGTAGCTTAATTATTTTATTCTTCATAACATTTGGTTGCTGAAAAGATACAAACAATATTAAGGAGTGAAGGAAGTAAAGATTTGCCCTAAAGCGGCTCAACTCAACAGTAGTGAATGGAGGTCGGGAACCACCAAACACTAATTTGGGTATGAAATGAATTCATTAACTTGCTGATTTGGTTCAGCTTCATAAAACGTGTCCTGCGATCTTTACAAAAAATATTGATTCGAAAACTGATTCTTCTTTTGTTATCAGGAATGTTTCAGAGTTCTTTTTGTTTTTCAGGAGGAATTCGAACCAAAAAAAAAAAACTTAAAGGAGAAAAACAATACAGGAGGAACGGTCATCCATTCCATCTGAACTGTGCTCGATGAACTTAAAAAAAAAATTAAGATAGTAGAGTTTAAGATTTCCAATCTTCTTCTTACAAAGTTTCTGTATGTCTTGTTTATTTTCTTGCAGATTAGGTAGCTTCTTCGTATATGTCTTTTTTTCTGGAGAACTTTCCCATAAAAATGGTGAAGAGAGTTTTGCCAAAGAAGAAGATGAAGGTTGGGTCCTGACCGGTGGCCTTGGGGAGTGAAGAGGATGATGCATATTGTAGAAAAAGGAGAGAGAAACTGAAAAGTTTAAAACTTTTTGTTAGCTCCAATGTGTATTAATTGTTTAACAAAGAAGCTAATAATTTGTTCTAAATGCAATCTTAGTCATTGAAAGCTCTACAATCTAATGGTTTAAAATCCGTGTCATAATGTGTGTAAAAAATGTGTGTCCCCTTATCCTCTTCTACGAATATTTTTTCAATGATCTAAACAGTCTATTTTTCAAGTCTTTATTCATAGATCATTCTTGCAAAAACTCATACAAATTGAAAATCAATAAGGCAACTGGTTGCAAAAAACAAAATAGACGAACACAGTGCTTTAAGAAAAGACTATAATAACATATGTGGGAACCGAATTAAATCAAAACCCTAGGTCAAATAATTCCTTCCATTTGGGGATTATTTGACTTAATTGGGAATTACTCAACCTAATTGGGAGTTACCCAATTAAATTGAGAATTACATAATTAAATTGAGAATTGATTTGATTCCTACCCCAATTCCCAATGAAATGAGGAGTTACCTAATTAAATTAGGAATTGATTTGATATCTACCACAATTAGGGATTTGATATACCATAATAAATCAAATCCCTAATTAATCAAATCAATTCCAAATCGGGGAGGAATAATTCATTTCCATCTACGGAATTATTCCTCAGAAACCCTAGTCTCCGAGACCACTATAAAAGGATGGCCACATACAAAGGTTAAGGTACGTCTAAATTCCTACTGGAACTTTGCAGAAATCATTTCTCCAAAACCATAGCCATCATATTCTTTCTCTCTCTCTCTCTCTCTCTCACACAAGGCTTCGGCCACCCGGTTTTCCTTGAAACACCCAACCTAACTTAGGCATCGGAGGGGGCCTTTGGCCAACAACCCCCTAGTGTGGTCCTTTTACTCCGATCTGTTTTGCAGGGAGAAAGAGAATCGGAGAAGATGAAGGAATCTTTGACGAATATTCTAGTGGGACGGAAATTTGCTCCCACAACAACCATCTAATTGAGTGGTCAAATGGTTTCGGATTCAAGTTATTTTTTGCAGAGATGATCTTTGAAAGTGTCGAGGCCCAAATAAATTCTCGGCGCAATGCGATTCCTTACCGAGAAGAAACCTGATTTGGGTACGCGAAAGTTCATCATATGCGCTTGCACACATGCCACACCAAGCAAATAAGCAACACGCCACGCTATAAGCTTAAGTGGGCCCAAGCCACTCAAATGCCCTGGGCTTGCTTGAGTGGGTTGTGGTATAGATAGTAATAAATCGACATGAGGCCCATTGATGGACCGAGAAATGGAAGTCTCGGGTTGCTTGGGAGCCTCGGGACTCAAGCCCATTTCTTAGACCCAAACATATGGGTGAGTAGCCCATTAGCTTAACCAAATTAGCTCAACACCTCAACAAAAATAGTCCAACACTTGTTGAGGTTAGCCCATTTATTTTGACAATCCAACCCATTATCTTAGAAGGCCCATACAATTAGAAATGAGAAGCAGCAAAAGCATCAGCCCCTTGCTAAAAAAACAGAAGCCACGAAGGGAGCAACATGTCCACATATGTAGAGCTGCTGGAAAGCTCCAGCACATGGGAATGAACAATTTCCAATCACAAAACACCTGAAGAACCAAGGGATATTAACGTGCAAGCTGCAAAGAAGAGAAGCACCCTTTGAACCAGCATACATACCCCAATTCCTTCCCTCATCAGACCTGACCATGGAAAAAGGAAAGAAAGAAAGGAAGGAGATGGCTGGGAATGGAAGTCTCCCACTGAAATAGCTGCGGGAAAAGGGGCCTTGAGCTCCCAAAAATCTCTGCTAGAAAGAGGAAATTTCACCAAGATAGGATAAGTCAAGGGATGAGATGAGAAAGGAAGGGAAAAGCTTGGCCAAAATAGGTAGAAGCCATTAGGGTTTCTTGGGAAGTGATGGTTTCTAGCGGCTATAAAATGAGGCCTCTTCTACCTAACGAAATCAACCTACACCTAGAGAGCAAGCTTCCTCTCTTACCTGTAAAAACCCAGCAATCTCGTGCACTATTCACCATCCTTCTCCATTTTCTTCTTCTGGCAGACTACTTGCACATCTGACAAGCTACCGAAAGAACATGGTTCTTTCTTTCTCCCTTCTTAGCCAAATCAGCTTGCAAACCTCTTCTTCCTCACCTTAAACACTCCCTTTTCTCCCTAGGAAGCCATATATTCCTCTTTGGTGCTAAACTCATGCTGATTTTGCTTCCATGCCACAAGCCTCTCACGCCAAGCTAGAAAATTTATCTGTAAGCATCAAGAAATCATCTATAAGTTGTTATTTTCATTGGTGAAGGTAACCAATGTGCTTCCTAAGGCCCTACTGTCCTTTCGAAGCATTCTTGGGGCTTAATCTTCGAACTCAGGCTCAAGGGGCAATTTCATCCATTTTTGCTATTTACGATAGCCCAGGGCCGTACTAGCTACCGGAACGAAAAAGCTCATACAGAGAGAATATCTAAAAACTAGATGGTTCGGATCATTATAATACAATACATGGTAGACCCTACAAAGATATCCCTCAAATAAGTTATTCGAGGGATCCTTCAATTAAAACTCTCTAATATACTTATTTTACCTTGTAGTCATCTAAACCCTTAAATTTGGAATCACATCATTCAAAATGAAATCTTAGATTACATTGAGTTTTGGATTGGCGAGTTGTTCTTTACGGGTTCGGATCTCTTGTCCCCAAATTTCATATCCCCTTATGTCCCTTGTGTAAAATTTTAACCCATGTCCCTCTAGTTATCTGAAGCTAAGCTATGTTAACTCTTATAAAAAAACATTTAAAAAAAATACAAATTTACACCATATTATCTCGGTCCCTTCGTCTTCTCTCCACCATATGTCGTACATCTCTTATGATTTTCTAAAACCAGAACAATATGACAATGTTTGATCATGAACTTGTATTGTGACTTAAAGATTTGTCAAAACCATAGGTTGTGGATATTTTTAGTATTCTTTTGATCAAAGTGGAAGTATCTTTATTAACTGAAAGCCAAACTCAACACGTCCAATAATCAGACTAGAAGGGCAAATCGGTGGCCTCATAAAATCTTACCAAACCTCCGGTGGAGGAAATCCGGTCCACGAAAGAGTACCACACTTTGTCATTTAATTCAGCAATCTCGAGCATTTAAATAATATAAAGTGGGTTGAGTTGAGTTTGTTGGCATCTTGAGCTGAACAAGTTGAAACAATCCAACGGATTATGATTATGAATTGAGCTTTCACTGTTTGACGTGTCAATTGCCTCTAGCATGGAAACAATCTCGTCCATTTCTGGCCTCTCTTGGGTTCTCCATCCCATCAATGTTTCATCACTTTGGCTAGAGAACTTGGGCAATGCTTGGGTAACTCTGCTCTCAAATTCTAAAGAAACACAAATTAAAAAACAGTACAAACATAGTTAGGTTTTTTGGGTAAGCTAAAAAAATATTGAGTTTGTGATGCAGCACACATCGCTCATAATTTCCTGTTTCAGTTTGACAGGCGCAAGATGCATAATTAATATTCTAGGAATCTGTTTTAGGCAAATATTTTTGTTTTCCAATTTTAATTAGTATTGGAAGTTTGGTTTAGGAAGTAAGTTTGTTTTCTTATTTCAGCTAGGGTTTGGAGTTTGGTTTGTTTTCCCCTATCTTTTTTGGGGTATGCGAGTATCGGATATGGGGACGATACGATATGGCGCCGATACGGCACCGATACATATCCGATACGCCACGTGGCGTATCGTGGACTTTTATGGCATGTTGACTTCTCGATACGGATCCGATACGTCCTAGATACGGTCCTGATACGGTCTCGATACGGCACCAATACGTTTAGGGGTAAAAAAAATATTTGCAAACTTTGGGGGTGATTTTGAAAGTTTCTAAACATTTGGGGTTAAAATGTAAAAACCAAAAAGAGAATTTCATATTGCTATGTCGAGAGGCTACGTTTTTGGGTTTCATTTAGACAGAACAGACGCCAAACAAAAGAGAAGAAGAAGGAAGAAGGACCCAGCTGTCGCTCGCACCCAGCGCCGCCGCAGCTGAAGGTTTCTTCTTCGCAGCTGAAGGTTTCTCTTCGCTCTTTGAATAATCTGCTATTGTTAACTTATATGGGTTTGGAACTTAGGTATTGTTGGAACTTGGAACTTGGAATTGTTGTTAATTCAAGGAAAATGCCTGAATATAAAGAAGGGGAAACTCATATGTGGGATGTTGGAGGCGATGCATTTGATTCCATGGATTTGGAAAATGCCGGAGTGCTTGAGATTGCAAACCTCCCGGACTTAGAAGGCATCATATTTACCCATGATGAATGAAGTTAGAGCTTTGAGAAGTGATTTCTAATGTTTTAATTTGTGCTTTGTTTATGCTTACTTTTATTTTTTGTGTTTTGTTTAATTTTTGCTTTGTTTATGGAGATTTGAATGAAGTTATGTGTTTTGTTAATGTTTTGAACTTATTATGGATGAAATATCAATTTTCAAATTTTCTATTTATATTATTTTAATCGCCATATCGTTGCCGTACCCGTATCCTACTTTTTGGAGATTTGCCTTGTCGGCGTATCGTATCGTATCGTATCGCCGTACACATATCCGTATCAGTGCAAAATAGGTTTTCCCTAAGTATAAAAGCTATTTTATAATTAATTGTAAGACAGTTTTTGAGGTTGAATATTAAACTTAGAGAATTCTCTCTATTTTCCTATCAACTTGGTATTTCGCTGGAATCAACAAGGCATAGAACCCCTTTGTTCTTGGTTATTCTCATATAGAGAATCAACAAGGATTGAAGGTTTATTGTTTTCTTTTGTATTCTTCATCATTCTTGCTATTACAAGCTACATCAGTTTGGGATCAGTTGAGCTAGATTATAAAGCTGCTGCACTAAATTATATACTTTATAAACAACGGCTGAAGTCAATTCGGGGCCATGTATCCAAGGGTTCCCGTGTAGCCTGTCATCTTTGCTATTTTCACCCTACCATCAAGAACATTTTCTGTTTTCATGTCTCTGTGAACAATATTCTAGGGGTGCAGGTAATTCAATCTGCATGCAAACATATACATATTTATTTATTTATTCTCTCATAATAACGTTCGGATGTCCGCATTAGAGAATTTCTGATATATATATATCCACATCTATTGAGGGAATCCCTTTAATAATTTTATTTGAGGGACATCATTTAGGGTCCAATACTTTCTTTCTTTTTTCCAAAGATCCAAACTATCTATTTTTTAAGTCTACATTCATAGATTCTCCTTACAAAAAATTAGACAAATTGCAACCATCAAACTTGTTTGTTTATACTTCAAGATCGTATACGCCAAAAAAAAAAAATAATAATAAACATTTAGAGATCAGGTAACCAGATAAAACTTTTCGACGGTTATAATGAAAAATCAAGATTTAACGGTTATTTTAACTCCGATTTTGATGATTTTTTACAGCTGCGCTCTTTGACCCTATATAAATACAATGACTGAATTTGATCTTCAATTTAAATATTTTCACTAGTGGATAACCACAAAAACTTATGTTATATTTAACGAAAGTATAAATAAACTCTTAATTGTTAGTGAATATATTGTTTTGATGGCATACGCATTCTACGAAACTAGTTTCAACGATCCAACCGTCAAACTTGTTTGTTTATACTTCGAGATCATATACGCCAAAAATCGAAAAAAATAAACATTCAGAGATCAAGTACCGGGACAAAACTTTTCGACAGTTATAAATGAAAAATCATGATTTAACGGTAACTTTAACTCCGATTTTGATGATTTTTTACAGCTGCGCTCTTTGACCCTATATAAATACAATGACTGAATTTGATCTTCAATTTAAATATTTTCACTAGTGGATAACCACAAAAACTTATGTTATATTTAACGAAAGTATAAATAAACTCTTAATTGTTAGTGAATATATTGTTTTGATAGCATACGCATTCTACGAAACTAGTTTCAACGATCCAACCGTCAAACTTGTTTGTTTATACTTCGAAATCATATACACCAAAAATCGAAAAAAATAAACATTCTGAGATCAAGTAATGGGACAAAATTTTTCGACGGTTATAAATGAAAAATCACTATTTAACGGTTATTTTAACTCTGATTTTGATGATTTTGTATAGCTACACTCCGTGACCCTATATGAATACAATGAACTAATTTGATCGTCAATGTAAAATATATATTTTCTAACAAAAACTCAATCCGAACTACAATAATATATTTTTCCAACAAAAATCCGATCCGATCTAAAATAATAAATTTAAAGCTACTTAATAAATATATATACCGTTTAATTTCTTAAGTGTTTATGCATACAAAATAACAAATAAAAAAAAAATGGTTTAGGCGACGAAATGTTTGGATTACATCATGCAAAGATTTTAAAAAATAATTTTTTTATTTTTTTTAAGGACTTTGAGCGACGAAGTTTATTGTTTCGTCGGGCAAAGTCACTTTGAGCGACAATTTATTGTTGTAAAGAGAGGAAGTTTTGAGCGACGAAGTTTTGAGTTTCGTCGCGCAAAGTCACTTTGCGTGACGAATTGTTTTTTTTAACTAGTGTATGATGTTTGGGAGGTCGTAAAGAGAGGAATTGGCGAACATGGTGATGAAGCAAATTTGACCAATGCCCAAAGAAAAGCATTGAAGGAAATAAGGAAGAAAGACAAGAAGGCACTCACCCTCTTCCAAGCCTTGGATGACAACACATTCGAGAAGGTTGCAAATGCAATAACGGCAAAAAATGCGTGGGAGATTTTGCAGAATTTTTATAGAGGAATTGATAAAGTAAAGAAGGTGCGGCTCCAAACTCTTAGACAGGATAGTTTGAAAGCCTACATCAAAAGGAATCCAAATCGATTTCAAACTATATGTCAAGAGCTAAAGCCAATGTCAACCAATTGCGAAGAGATATTAAAGAAATCAGTGACGTCACTCATGTAATTGAGAAAATTATTCTCTCACACTACAACATTTTAGGATTTGTGCAACGAAGAAATATTGGTTGGGCAAAGATGATTTTAGTCACACATAATTATGCGCGACAGAAGTTTCGTCACGCACAATCCGTCGCGCAAAGATCGTGAAGAAAGACTTTGTGCGACGCCTGCATAACATTCGTCGCGCAAACAGTGCGACGTATAGTACCATTGTTACAAAAAACGTTTCGGGATGACCCAAATGTCCGAGGCACAAAATTTTGCACGACGAAAGGTTGTTCGTCACACCAAGAATGCGCGACGGAGACTTTCGTCGCGCGAGATACGTGAACTTTACGCGACGAAAATATCTTCGTCGCGCAACTAGTCTTTGCACGTCGAAAGAGCCGTCGCGCATGTGCGCGACGAAACTATTCGTCGCGCATACACATTTCGCGCGACGAAACAATTCGTCGCGCATACACATTTCGCGCGACGAAACAGTTCGTCGAGCATACACATTTTGCGCAACGAAAATATTCGTCGCGCATGATTAAATGAAGTGTATTAAAAATATATTTTTCCGAAAGTTTTTTTTTTCAATGATTTTGCGCGACGATATACATTTCGTCGCGCAAAAGTAATATATATTATTAAAAAAAAGGGAGACTTTGGAAAAAGCAAAAGGAGAGAGAAATTTTTTAAAAGAAGCCAAAATGGACAAAATTGCCCTTATCTATTTTTGTA
>NC_024127.1:18269954-18287228 GCF_000346735.1 Prunus mume
CTGAGTCTGACATGGTGCTGGCGCAGATTGGATGATGCTGGAACAGATTGGCAGCGCAAGGGATAGAAGTTCTTCTCCTGAGGATCCGATCCTTATAGCTATAACTCTGATGGGTGAATTTCTGTTTAGCTGTGTTGTGTTATTCGGATCTAGGAGGGAGCCTTCTATTTATATGCATCTCTCTAAGTGTCTTGCCCATCAAGAAACACTTAGAGATATCCTTCATGCTATAGGATTAATCCATTTCAATCCTTGTAGAACTAGGAACCCTTAAGCCTTCATTATCCTTATTGAACACTGTTTGAGGCTTGCCTAATCGAGATAGGTTTTGAGTTCCTAATAAACAATAAGTCTTTGTAATCCTAAGTTGATTAGAAGATCACTTTAGTAGGTTTAATGTAATAAACCTTCTTACAGTATTCTCATATAAACTTCCTCCTTCAAGTCACCATGCAAAAAGGCATTTTTCACATCCCTTTGATACAAAGACCCACTATGATTTACAGCAACATAGAGTAGCACTCGAACAGTACTCATCTTACAACTAGTGCAAAAGTTTCCTTGTAGTCTACTCCGTATGTTTGAGTGAACTCTTCCGCTACTAGTCTTGCCTTGTGTCTCTCAACAGTTCCACCACTATTATACTTGGTTTTGTATATCCATCATCGGACAACCTTTTTTCCTTTAGGTAGTTTGACAATATCCCATGTATGATTGCTGTCAAGAGCAGAGAGTTCCTCAGTCATTGCCTTTTCCATATTGGTTGGGCAATAGCTTCACGAAAGGTATTGGGTTCATCTGTAATAAAGCTAAGAAAGACTTTATGTGATTCAGAAACATTGTTATAGTTTAGATGATCCTGAATTGGAAATGAAACAACATGATATGTCAAAAAATCTTTAGACTTAGCAGGTGGGTGAATTTCTCTAGTGGACACAAACCTTCATTAGGTGGAGCCACAGGGATGTGAGAGTTGTCATTGGCAGGTTCATTCTCATGGCTCTCAGCCACTTCTTGTAGGAAATCAGTTTGTATAATATCAATTAATATCAATACTGTTGTAATTAGGATTTACTTTCCTAGTAAGTTCCCTAGAATAGAGGACACGTTTCCTAGTATACTTAGAACTCTCTTGTATAAAACCAATTGTACCTATCAATGAAAATTACTCTCTTCCAATATCATATTCACATGGTATCAGAGCAGGACATCAAACCCTAGCTCTTCATATTTCTTTTCCTACGGCACCTTACCTTCTCGTGCCGCATAACTTCAGCTGCCGGAAACCATGAGTGATTCCTCTGGCACATTCAAGGTTGAACCTTCAAGTCCTTACTACGTCAATAATTCAGATCATCCAGGTTTGGTAATTGTACCAAAGCCTTTGAATGGAGATAATTATGCAACGTGGCGCAGATTCATGACTATTTCATTGAACGCAAAGAATAAATTGGGTTTCGTTGATGGAACTCTCAAAAAGCCGTCATCGGAATCCACTCCTGATGAACACGCGGTATGGATGCGCTGCAACGACATGGTTTTCTCCTGGATTGTCAACACTCTTGATCCCGAAATCAGCAATAGTGTCATATATTGTACCACGGCCCGCGAGATTTGGGAGGATCTCCGTGAACGATTCTCTCAAAGCAACGCTCCTCGTATCTTCCAACTTCAACGGGAGACTTCATATTTGACACAAGATCAATTGTCAGTTGCTGCCTATTACACCAAGTTGAAAGGTCTTTGGGATGAACTTGCTTCCTACACTGATTCTTCTACATGTACCTGTGCAACCCATGATGATCGCAACAAACTCATGCAATTCCTTATGGGATTGAACGAGTCTTATAGTGCTGTTCGTGGTCAAATTCTCTTGATGAATCCCTTGCCGTCTGTTAGGCAAGCATATGCCTCCATCAGCCAAGAAGAAAAGCAACGCACGCTTGGAGCCTCACGAGCTGCTGCTGGAACTTCCGATACTGCTGCCATGGCTGTTCGAACTGGACGTCCTAATCAGAATCGATCCACCAATCGTGAGGATCGTCGCATTGACAGGACAGACCAAAATCGTTCCCAGACCTCCACCCGTGATGATCGCCGCGCTGGATCTTCAAGAAACCGACCCCATTGCACCCATTGTGATGACGATGGCCATCATATTGATACCTGCTGGAAGCTTCATGGGTATCCAGAAGGTCATCCACGCCACAAACCTAAGAAAAAGCATGATGGTCCATCTTCCAATCATGTTTCGGAAGGCCCAACCAAGGATACGATGCAGTCTGTTATGTCCGGCCTTTCGGAACTTCAACTTCAGCAGATGTTGGCTATCATGCATGACAAATCAGTTTCTGACAAGAAATCCCAGGTCCATGCAGCTGCCACCAACACAGGTTTGTCAAAATTAAAATTTCAGCGCTGGATTATCGACAGTGGCGCGACTGACCACATTGTTTCTTCTCCAAAATTGTTGGTTCATCGTAATATTGATCATTCTGTGCCACCGGTTCGTATGCCTAGTGGGGAGAAGGCTTCAATTACTACAACAGGATCATTCCCTCTCAATTCTACTTATACTTTGCGTGATGTGCTATGTGTACCTACTTTCACAGTAGATTTGATGTCTGTGAGTAAGCTTACAAAAAATTTGAATTGTTCAGTGACTTTTTTCCCATATTATTGCGTTTTGCAGGACCTTGCTACGAGGAAGACGATTGGTTTGGGTAAGCAACTTGACGGGCTTTATTACTTGGTGGCACTATTGGCGGAGACAACCCCCAACACAACCCACCAAAATCCCGCTCACCGTCCATCCTGCAATCACACTGTCACCACTACCGACCTTTGGCATCGTCGTCTTGGCCATGTTTCTTCCTCCAGATTACATTTTATGTCTAAGCATCTACTAGATTTCCCTTTTGTCTCTAATAACGCTTGTCATGTTTGTCCCTTGGCAAAGCAGAGTCGTCTCCCTTTCGGAACAAGTTCAATCTCATCTGTCAAACCATTTGATTTAATTCATTGTGATATTTGGGGCCCTTATAAGCATTCGTCAATTTCTGGTGCCCATTATTTTCTTACAATAGTTGATGATTTTTCTCGCTTTACTTGGGTATTTTTAATGCGCCATAAACATGAGACTCAACATCTTTTAAAAACCTTTTTTTCTTTTGTTGGCACTCAATTTGATTCCCAAATTAAACAGCTTCGTGCCGACAATGGGGGGGAATTTCTTTCTCTTCAGACTTTCTTTCATGAACAAGGCGTCATTTTTCAACACTCTTGCGTTTATACGCCTCAACAAAATGGGGTCGTAGAACGTAAGCATCGCCACATCCTTGAAACGGCTCGTGCTTTAAAACTTCAGGCTAATCTTCCTTCAAAATTTTGGGGGGAATGTGTTTTAACTGCAGTTCATCTCATCAACCGTTTTCCTACTCCTCTTCTTTCTTTTCACACTCCTTTTGAACGTCTTTATTCCAAAACACCATCTTTCTCTCATCTCCGTGTTTTTGGTTGCCTTGCATATGCCACTAATGTTCATGTCACACATAAATTCGCTCCTCGTGCAATTCCATCTGTTTTCCTTGGTTATCCCCTCGGCCAAAAAGCTTTCAAACTTTATGATCTTGAGTCTCACAAAATTTTCACAAGTCGTGATGTTAAGTTCCATGAAAATATTTTTCCCTACCACACTTTTCCTTCCCCATCACTTTCGGTTCCCTCTGCCTTTCCGGCACCTCCTTTCCCTTCTGACGTCGACCCCATTTTTTCTTCGTCCCCAGCCGCTCCTTTCCCTGAGTCGACCCCCACCAGTCCACATCCCTTGCCTTCGTCCCCACCTGACACCACCACCGCGCCTGCTGAGCCCAGTCCACCTTTGCTCTCATCCCCACCAGCTGGGCACGTCCCCGGTTCACCCGTCACCAGTCCACATGCACCCGCACCTGACCCACCCCCTCTCCGCCGATCTGAACGCATCCCTGTGCCTTCCGTTCGCTTACGTGACTACATCTGCAATCAAGTCATGTTGCCCATCCCTGATCACTCGTCTTCTTTACTGCCGGGTCCTACTAAAGGTACACGTTTTCCGCTCTGCAATTTTCTCTCATATCATCGTTATTCCCCCGCTCACTTTGCTTTCATTGCAAAAGTCAGTACTATTGTTGAACCCAGTTCTTATGAGGACGCTGCTCCCCACTCTCATTGGCAAGAGGCCATGCAGTCTGAATTGCAGGCTTTGTCTGATAACCACACTTGGAGTCTTACTCCGTTACCTGCTGGAAAGAAGCCCATTGGTTGTCGGTGGGTGTATAAAGTCAAGCTTAAGTCTGATGGCTCGGTTGAGCGCTACAAAGCCCGGTTGGTTGCTAAAGGTTTTACTCAGCTAGAAGGTGTTGATTATCATGATACCTTTTCTCCTACTGCCAAAATGCCCACTATCCGCTGCCTTCTCGCTCTTGCTGCCGCCCGTAATTGGTCCCTTCATCAGCTTGATGTCAACAATGCTTTTCTTCATGGTGATCTCCATGAGGAAATCTACATGCTCCCTCCACCTGGTCTTCGGCGACAGGGGGAGAACTTGGTATGTCGCCTTCATAAATCTCTTTATGGTTTAAAGCAAGCTTCTCGTCAATGGTTTGCTAAGTTTTCTCAGGCCATTTGTTCTACTGGTTACATTCAATCTAAAGCTGACTATTCATTATTTACACGCCATAAGGGGCACTCTTTCACAGCATTATTGATTTATGTTGATGACATTGTTATCACGGGCAATGACCCTATAGCTGTCTCGGCACTCAAGGTTTTTTTGCACCGTCATTTTCGTATTAAAGATCTTGGAGATTTGAAATACTTTTTGGGGATTGAGGTATCAAGATCAAAACAGGGCATTTTCTTATCTCAACGCAAGTATGCATTGGAAATTTTGAAGGATGCAAAACTCCTAGGTGCCGCACCTGTTGATTTTCCTATGGAAAAAGGTCTTAAGCTCTCAGATAAGGGTGAATTACTTAAAGATCCAGCTCAGTATAGAAGACTCGTTGGTCGCTTGATTTATTTGACCATCACAAGGCCAGATATTACTTACTCTGTTCATGTCTTAAGTAGGTTTATGCATGCCCCACGTAAACCTCACATGGAGGCTGCACTTCGTATTCTTCGTTATTTAAAAAAATCGCCAGGTCAAGGCATATTATTGTCTTCTCAGAATGACTTGACTTTGCGTGCCTTCTGTGATTCTGATTGGGCAGGTTGTCCTAATACTAGAAGGTCCACTACAGGCTATTGTGTGTTTCTGGGATCTTCTTTAATTTCATGGAAATCGAAGCGGCAGAAAACTGTATCTTTATCATCAGCAGAAGCTGAATATAGATCTATGGCAGCAGCATGTTGTGAGTTATCTTGGCTTCGATCCCTCCTCAAGGATTTGCGCATTCTTCATCACCAATCTGCTTTGTTGTATTGTGACAACAAGGCAGCTTTACATATTGCTGCCAATCCAGTATTTCATGAGAGAACAAGACATATTGAGATGGATTGCCATTTTATTCGAGATAAGATTCAGGAAGGTTTGATTGCCACACAACATGTGAGTTCGTCCTCTCAGTTAGCCGATATTCTTACTAAGGCATTGGGACGAGAAGAATTCAACAATCTTGTTCGCAAGTTGAGAGTTCTTGATATCCACTCTTCAACTTGAGGGGGAGTGTAGGAAATCAGTTTGTATAATATCAATTAATATCAATACTGTTGTAATTAGGATTTACTTTCCTAGTAAGTTCCCTAGAATAGAGGACACGTTTCCTAGTATACTTAGAACTCTCTTGTATAAAACCAATTGTACCTATCAATGAAAATTACTCTCTTCCAATATCATATTCACACTTCTTGATGTAAAGACACATCTTGTTGGGCGCTACTAATAGGTAGATTAGAAACAACAGGTAGAGGAACTAAATCTGGAAAATACTTCCCCTGAGATCGAAAATGTAATGAGCGCCATTTAGCTTTAAACGAAAGCTGGAAGAAAAGGTAATGAGCTCCATTTAGCTTTATAATTTTTTAAGTGGCCTCTAAAGTTGGAATACAATCACTTCATTCTTAATCTATTATGCAGTCAGAATCTGGGACAGCCAGTGAATATCGTGGAGAATCATCTTTACATCTCGGTAACCGGCAGAACATGAAAAGCAATATATGGAGAGTTATTGCAAAAGGGGACATAAAGATCGTTCTTCATCAAGATTTTTACGTCGCCAATGCCTTAGCAATTTGTGTCATAAAAGAGATAAATGTTCTCTTTCAAATGGTGATCATAAAGGCATGGATTCTTCCCCTTATCCACTTCGCCACTGTGGGGAGAACATGTCTAGTTGTGCCACGAGGTAACATTCCTATATGCTTCTTTTTGCAGGCTTGAATAGCTAATGACTAACCCCTTTAGTTTGATAATTTGCAATATCTGAAGGCAGTGTGTGGAGTAATTTTCTCCTCTTGATAATGATTTCTCTGGATGTGTTTGTCAAGTTTAAATACTTACTCACTTGTGGGATATATCTACAGCAACAAGCATCCTCAAAAGGACAGGACAAGGCGTACATCTTAGTCGAAGAGGCTGTAGCATATAAGGCTGTAGCATTTTAACGAGAGGGAGGATACCAGTTTGACCAGGACAAGGCGCACATCTTAGTCATTTACGTTACTGGCCATTCTTGGTGAATTAGCATGATGCTTCATCAGTAGGAAAGAAAATTAGGGCTAAAAGTCATGGCGGACTTCTTAAGCTAATGTTCACAATTTACATTGTATGTTAAGGAGTGAAGCTGTCTTTTTGAAGTGATTTCCGTCATTTACTTAGTTATAATCTCTCTTTTAGTGTGTTTTTGTCCTTATTCTGTCTTTCATTTTCACTTCACTTTAATTTTCACTTGCGCGTTTGTGCTGATGAAACTAAAATGACAAACATTTTCAATCAATTTTTGTCTCTTTTTTGGGGATCAAACTGAAATCAACTCCATTGACTGCTTAAAATACATCCAGCACAATCAAAGGACTAGAGGAGTAAATTAGCGGCCTCGTTAAAACCTGGCCATAAAAAACCTCCCAAAGGAGGAAAATCCGGTTAAGGAAAGAGTACCACACTCCTTTCTTTTGTCATTTACGTTGAAATGAGTCTGTTAGCGTCTTGAGCTGAAGAAGCTGAAGCAACCCGAAGGAGCACTGTTTAACGTGTTAATTGCCTCCAGCATGGAAACCAACCTCCTCCATTTCTGGCCTTCTCTTGGGTTATCCATCCCAGCACTGTTTCATCACTTTGGCTAGAGAGCTTGGGCATTGCTTGGGTATCTCTGGCCTCAAATTCTGAAGCAGCACATAAGTACAAAAATAATAAGTTTGGGGTCACTCAGACAGACTACATTATAAAAGAAAGAAAGATGGAAAGAGAAATGACATACTTTGTAAACAACAGCTGAAGTCAATTCGGAGAATGTGATGTTAGGGTAGGGCATATCGCAGCAATACATCTCCCACAAGCAAATCCCGAAGCTATAAACGTCGCATTTTCTGTTGTAGGGTTTACATTCCAAGACCTGCATCATCATCATCATATCATTCAATCAGAACATTTGGTATTGATCAGATTGCGCAAAATTGGTATGCGCGACGAATATGATTTCGCCGCGCAAAGTTCATGCAGCTCGCGCGACGGAGTAATCCGTCGCGCAGTTTTCTGGCGACGACCACTGTTTCGTCGCGCAAATATTTGTGCGACGGACAATGAGGTCGTCCCGAAATGTTTTTTTAAACGAAGTTGTTATACGTAGCGCAAAGTTAGAAACGTATGTATTAATATTACACTATTACTTAGGTCTAGGAAGAGAAATCAACAAAGATAAATAATATATGTAGGAAAAGAGAGATACCCTTTAGCAAGATCAACTGCCAGTCGTTTGACTGTCTTGATAGGCAACTTCTTTTTTCGGTGTTGTATGATGAAGGCTTTTAGGGTTCCTCCAGAAAGATACTCAGTAATAACAGAGGCAGAGTCGGTATCTGTTGTGGCTCCAATACACTAATCACCAAGAAAATTAAAGAAAAAGAATTAATAACAAATAAAGATGAAAATATTTGAGAGTAGACCGAGGAACGAAAAGCAAAAACAAAAACAAATAACCATTGTCGTAGTACCTTAGTAATGTTAGGATGATCAAGCTTATGCCAAATTGAAACCTCCTGCCTAAAATCTTTCTTCAAAGAAGCTATTTCAGCTTTTGTTCGGCCGTCTTCTCTCCACTCCAATATTTTGACTGTATAATTAAAGAAAAAATAAAAGATACACTTTCAGTGAAGTTCGAAAAAATTATGTACACATATATATACACATGAATTTGTGCATGTAAACATATTTAATTACCATACCTGCAACTTCTTGCCCATCGTAGATGCCTTTATGGACAGTACCGAAGCCTCCACGAGCAAAAACTTGTTTCACGACAAGTTTCTCTCGAATGATTTTCCGTTCTTGAGGAACTTCTTTGGCCGCCACGTCTCTCACGTTGATGACTTTGCTTTCTTGGTCATGCAACTCTTTCTTCTTCTTCATAAAGCGCAGGTGGAGATTCTCCAACTGCTCGTCCAAACTTTTCACGTCAATCTTGGTTGCCAATGCCATTTCTTTAGTATGAGAGTTTATGAGAGTTTTGAGTTTGTGGTTTGGTGTGGTGTGGTTGGGTATATATTTTAGGTATGAGAGTTAGGATGTTTGAGTTGTATATATAGAGTCGAACCACGAGGCCTTAAGAGGGGCTGAAATTCTTCCTCAAATTGGGCAACGAAGGAAAATTATATTCGTCGAGCAAGTATTTTCTTGCGTCTTCTCCCCACTCCATCACTTTGATTGTATAATCAAGAAAAAAAAAAGCAAAAAAGATACACCTTCAGTGAAGTTTGACAAAATTATGCGCATACATATATATACATGAATGTGCGCATGTAAACATAGATTTAATCACCGACCTGCAACTTCTTGTCCATCGTAGATGCCTTTATGCACAGACCCGAAGCCTCCATGGGCAAAAACTTGTTTCACAAGAAGTTTCTCTCGAATGATCATTTGGCTTTTTCTTCTTGAGGAGCTTCTTTGGCCGCCACAGCTCTCATGTTGATGACTTTGTTGCTTTCTTCGTCATGCAACTCTTTCTTCTTCTTCATAGAGTATAGTCGGTGGAGATTCTCTAACTTTTCGTCCAAACTTTTCACGTCAATCTTGGGTGCCAAAGCCATTTCTTTAGTATGAGAGTTGAAGAAATGGACAACTGCTTTCTTTCACCTAGCATTAGAACTATTTATTTATTTATATACAGACCCCAAAATACCAAAATGGACCTTTAAACCATTTATCACATTTGTGTTCGGCCCACCAACGATGTGGTGCATAAGTAAAATTTATTCATTATTTAAGAAGATAATCCTGCCCTAAATTTACAAAATTAAAAAGATTAAGCACCAAATGCTGTGGTATCTTTTTTCCATAAAAATAAAAATAAAAAATAAAAAACGTAGATATACATCTTATTTTGTTAAAAGGAAAAAAAATTAGTGGAACCATGCAACTGACGACATCTCTTGCGCCCTTGGCTTAAGGCTTAAGCTTTGCTTCTCACATATGAGTAATCTAGTTGCTCCGCTTCTCACACATAAGTAATCTAGTTGTATTTGTCACCGAAAACAGGGGAAAACTCATGATCTTGGAAACCCTAGTTCCTACTTTCACCAATAAAAGCTCATGTTGACCCTATATATAGGGTTAGGAACTTAGGATGGAGGACACACGTAAAATCACACTTTCTGACACTATTAAACCTATGGAATTAAGTAAGTTTTAACGACTAGAAATACATTTGTATAGATTATTGACTGTTTAGAAAATATAAACATTGGGAACAACCCAACAGCCCAACTTTTAAGACTATTAATTATTTTATATTCTCTCCCCCTCTCTTTGTTTTTTTTTTGGTTTTCTGGGCAATCCTTTCCTTTCATCTTCTATCTTCTCTCTCCTTGCTTATTATAGCGTTATTGTACAAGAGTTTACACACACACCCTCAAAACGTTTCCAACGAATTCCCCAATGAAAAGAGTTTTCTAGCTTAATTATTTTATTCTTCATAACATTTGGTTGCTGAAAAGATACAAATATTATTAAGGAGTGAAGGAAATAAAGATTTGCCCTAAAGTGGTTCAACTCAACAGTAGTGAATGGAGGTCGGGAACCACCAAACACTGATTTGGGTATGAAATGAATTCATTAACTTGCTGATTTGGTTCAGCTTCATAAAACGTGTCCTGCGATCTTTACAAAAAATATTGATTCGAAAACTGATTCTTCTTTTGTTATCAGGAATGTTTCAGAGTTCTTTTTGTTTTTCAGGAGGAATTCGAACCAAAACAAAAAAAGCTTAAAGGAGAAAAACAATACAGGAGGAACGGTCCTCCATTCCATCTGAACTGTGCTAGATAAACTTCAAAAAAAAAAAATATATATATATATATATATTAAGATAGTAGAGTTTAAGATTTCCAATCTTCTTCTTACAAAGTTTCTGTATGTCTAGTTTATTTTCTTGCAGATTAGGTAGCTCCTTCATATATATTTTTTTTTCTGGAGAACTTTCCCATAAAAATGGTGAAGAGAGTTTTGCCAAAGAAGAAGATGAAGGTTGGGTCCGGACCGGTGGCCTTGGGAAGTGAGGAGGATGATGCATATTGTAGAAAAAGGAGAGAGAAAATGAAAAGTTTAAGAGGAATGCTAGCAACCTTCTCTCTAACCTTCTCTTTTGGACCTTCTCCCTTCTTCTCATGACAAGTGTCATTTTCCTTACACTTAAAACAATGTCATTAATGCATCACACAAGTTAGTTTTTGTTTTCCAAGTTTACCCTTTTAAAATATATTAGCTTTTATATTTCCTTCAATTTATTCAAATTTTGTTTCACTTCTTTAGCACATTATTAAAAATTAAATAATAATTTTATATAATTAAAAAAACGTCATTTTTTTTTCTTTAAAAATAAAGTCAACATCTTTATTTTGTTTTTAACAAAACACACGTTCTCTTTGGAAAAAAAAAAATTTAGTTTTTATTTTCTTATTTTATTTTTTTAACAAGGTAGTAAGAAAGTTGTAAAAAAAAATTAGCTTGTTATTAAAAAAAATTAATACATTTAATAAGAGTAAACTTGGAAAACAAAAACTAGTTTGTATGATGTATTAATGACATTGTTTTAAGTGTAAAGAAATTGGCACTTGTCATGAGAAGAAGAGAAAAGGTCCAAAAAAGAAGGTTGGAGAGAAGGTTGCTAGCAAGGCTACTTCCACATCTAGAGTCAGTTTAAAACTTTTTGTTAGCTCCAATGTGTATTAATTATTTAACAAAGAAGCTAATAATTATGCAATCTTAGCCATTGAAAGCACTACAATCTAATGGTTTAAAATCCGTGTCATAATGTGTGTAAAAAATATGTGTCCCCCGTTCCTCTTCTGCGAATATTTTTTTCAACGATCTAAACGGTCTATTTTTCAAGTCTTCATTCATAGATCATCCTTGTAAAAACTCATACTAATTGAAAATCAATAAGGCAACTGGTTGGGAAAAACAAAATAGATGAACACAGTGCTTCAAGAAAATGCTATAATAACAACCATCTAATTGAGTGATCAAGTGGTTTCGGATTCAAGTGATTTTTTGCAGAGAAGATCTTTGAGAGAATATCTAAAAACTAGATGGTTCACATCATTGTAATACAACACATGGTAGACCCTACAAAGATATCCCTCAAATAAGTTATTCAAGGAATCCCTTAATTAAAACTCTCTAATATACTTATTTTACTTTGTAGTCATCTAAACCCTTAAATCACATCATTCAAAATGAAATATTAGATTACATTGAGTTTCGGATTGGCGAGTTGCTCTTTACGGGTTGGGATCTCTTGTCTCCAAATTTCATATCCCCTTATGTCCCTTGTGTAAAATTTTGACCCATGTCCCTCTAGTTATCTGAAGCTAAGCTCTGTTAACTCTTATAAAACAAAAATAAAAAAATACAAATTTACACCATATTATCTCCTCGGTCCCTTTGTCTTCTGTCCACCATGGCAAATGACGTTTTCTTTCTCTTTTTTCCTCCATCCAAGGAATCCAAGTGGGGTAGTGCTGCTTAATAATGGTGAAGTGTAGCAGCACTCATAGGTGGGTGGGGAAATATGACAGGGAGTGGAAATAACAGCACTCATAGGAGGGAAAATGAAACCCTCCTCCCTATTGGGTTTCATTTTCCCAGGAGAAACTATGGGAAAAAGAGCCAACAAATTCACATTTTTCATAACTATTTTATCCCCATTAACAATGTAGAATTATGACATAACATTAAATTCATTCTTTTTTATTTGATTTAATATGAGTATAATTGGAAAATTAAACAAATTTTATTTTACATTCATATGCAAACCAGACGTGAGAAATGAAATAAAATGATATTTTCTTGTTACTTTCTTAGCATTACCAAACATTAAGAAAAGGCATGAGAGATTATTTCTCATAAAATCTTTTCTGCAAATCGAACGAGGCCTAAGTCTTTTAGCACATTTGTGGTCGGCCCACCAATGATATGAAGAGTGCAAAAGTAAAACTTATTTATTATTAATAAATCATTGTACGTACTTCCTCATACTTTTAACGAGGGCAAAATATTATTTGGCACTCTTATTTGCAATTTCACTATCTCATTTATAAGTTGTTCATGTAAAATCCAACAGTTCTTTGGTAACCAAATAATTGTGTACCAAATCATAGTTTCAGTTTCATGCCGAACTCATTTTTAATTGAGTTAGGGGTAAAATGTAAACGGTGTGATACAAGTAATTTTAAGACTTGCTAGCTACTTGTAATTTTTCAATTCAATGTAATTGATATTAGGCGACATCTAATTACATTTATTTTAATTTCAGAGGAAAAAAAAAATTAAGATATTGAAGGATACTAAAAAGTTAAACCTGCAGCTTCTCGGCCATCACATATACCTTTATGGACAGAACTGAAGACTCCACGGGCAAACACTTGTTTCACAACAAGTTTCTTTGTATGTATATTCAAAGTTATTGATTTTCTAAAACCAAAACAATATGACAATGTTTGATCATGAACTTGTATTGTTACTTTAAGACTTGCCAAAACGATAGGTTATGGTTACTTTTAGCATTCTTTTGATCAAAGTGGAACAGGAAGGGCAAATCGATGACCTCATAAAATCTTACCATGAAAAACCTCCAGAGGAGGAAATCCGGCCCACAAAAGAGTTCCACACTTTGTCATTTAATTCAGCAATCTCAAGCATTTAAATAATACAAATTGGGTTGAGTTGAGTCTGTTGGCATCTTCAGCTGAACAATTTGAAACAATCCAACGGAGCATGATATATTGTAATTCTAAATTGTTAATGAGGACAAAATAGTCATGAAAAATGTGCATTTAATATTGACTCACACTACTACAAAAAAGGCAAAAGACGACGGGAATTCACCGTCGTGTATTCGGTTTTCAAACAGTCGTGAAATCGACCGACATATATTTGGGTGTCAAACTACGACGGCTTTTCACCTTTTTTAAAGAAAATCGTCGTTGTTTAGAGGTAAAGATCGTTAATTATAGGAGAAAAGACGACTGTTTTTAATAAAACCGTCGTGTATTGTATGTAAAGAGGACGATTTTTTATGAAAACCGTCATGGATTGTTTATACAGACAACGGTTGTTTTATAAAAACCGTCATTTTTACATTCAATTGACGACCTTTTTAAAAAATGTCATCTTTACTTAACAATAGACGACCCTTTTTTAAAAAAAACGGTCATCTTTACATATAATAGGCCACCCTTTTTAAGAAAAACCGTCATCTTTACTTCATAATAGACGACGGTTTTTATAAATAAAAAAGGTCATCTTTACATATAATAGACGATAGTTTTTATTAAAAGCGTCATCTTTACATATAATAGATGACGGTTTGTATAAAAATCGTCATCTTTACATATAATAGATGATGATTTTTTTATTAAAAGCGTCATCTGACAGGACTCGACCCAAATTCCACTTTGGAATCCGAGCCAAACCCTGTTCGTGATCAATAACTGGCGGGTGCCGAGCACAATTGACTTGGTTGCCCTTTTTTTTTTTTTTTTTTTTTGTTAAAAATTTATTTTCCCTTAAATCCTAATCTCTCCCGAAAGTGCTGCTTAATAATGGTGAAGTGTAGCAGCACTCATAGGTGGGTGGGGAAATATGACAGGGAGTGGAAATAACAGCACTCATAGGAGGGAAAATGAAACCCTCCTCCCTATTGGGTTTCATTTTCCCAGGAGAAACTATGGGAAAAAGAGCCAACAAATTCACATTTTTCATAACTATTTTATCCCCATTAACAATGTAGAATTATGACATAACATTAAATTCATTCTTTTTTATTTGATTTAATATGAGTATAATTGGAAAATTAAACAAATTTTATTTTACATTCATATGCAAACCAGACGTGAGAAATGAAATAAAATGATATTTTCTTGTTACTTTCTTAGCATTACCAAACATTAAGAAAAGGCATGAGAGATTATTTCTCATAAAATCTTTTCTGCAAATCGAACGAGGCCTAAGTCTTTTAGCACATTTGTGGTCGGCCCACCAATGATATGAAGAGTGCAAAAGTAAAACTTATTTATTATTAATAAATCATTGTACGTACTTCCTCATACTTTTAACGAGGGCAAAATATTATTTGGCACTCTTATTTGCAATTTCACTATCTCATTTATAAGTTGTTCATGTAAAATCCAACAGTTCTTTGGTAACCAAATAATTGTGTACCAAATCATAGTTTCAGTTTCATGCCGAACTCATTTTTAATTGAGTTAGGGGTAAAATGTAAACGGTGTGATACAAGTAATTTTAAGACTTGCTAGCTACTTGTAATTTTTCAATTCAATGTAATTGATATTAGGCGACATCTAATTACATTTATTTTAATTTCAGAGGAAAAAAAAAATTAAGATATTGAAGGATACTAAAAAGTTAAACCTGCAGCTTCTCGGCCATCACATATACCTTTATGGACAGAACTGAAGACTCCACGGGCAAACACTTGTTTCACAACAAGTTTCTTTGTATGTATATTCAAAGTTATTGATTTTCTAAAACCAAAACAATATGACAATGTTTGATCATGAACTTGTATTGTTACTTTAAGACTTGCCAAAACGATAGGTTATGGTTACTTTTAGCATTCTTTTGATCAAAGTGGAACAGGAAGGGCAAATCGATGACCTCATAAAATCTTACCATGAAAAACCTCCAGAGGAGGAAATCCGGCCCACAAAAGAGTTCCACACTTTGTCATTTAATTCAGCAATCTCAAGCATTTAAATAATACAAATTGGGTTGAGTTGAGTCTGTTGGCATCTTCAGCTGAACAATTTGAAACAATCCAACGGAGCATGATATATTGTAATTCTAAATTGTTAATGAGGACAAAATAGTCATGAAAAATGTGCATTTAATATTGACTCACACTACTACAAAAAAGGCAAAAGACGACGGGAATTCACCGTCGTGTATTCGGTTTTCAAACAGTCGTGAAATCGACCGACATATATTTGGGTGTCAAACTACGACGGCTTTTCACCTTTTTTAAAGAAAATCGTCGTTGTTTAGAGGTAAAGATCGTTAATTATAGGAGAAAAGACGACTGTTTTTAATAAAACCGTCGTGTATTGTATGTAAAGAGGACGATTTTTTATGAAAACCGTCATGGATTGTTTATACAGACAACGGTTGTTTTATAAAAACCGTCATTTTTACATTCAATTGACGACCTTTTTAAAAAATGTCATCTTTACTTAACAATAGACGACCCTTTTTTAAAAAAAACGGTCATCTTTACATATAATAGGCCACCCTTTTTAAGAAAAACCGTCATCTTTACTTCATAATAGACGACGGTTTTTATAAATAAAAAAGGTCATCTTTACATATAATAGACGATAGTTTTTATTAAAAGCGTCATCTTTACATATAATAGATGACGGTTTGTATAAAAATCGTCATCTTTACATATAATAGATGATGATTTTTTTATTAAAAGCGTCATCTGACAGGACTCGACCCAAATTCCACTTTGGAATCCGAGCCAAACCCTGTTCGTGATCAATAACTGGCGGGTGCCGAGCACAATTGACTTGGTTGCCCTTTTTTTTTTTTTTTTTTTTTGGTTAAAAACTTAATTTCCCTTAAATCCTAACTTCTACCGAAAATTCGGCAGAGGCTCCCCTGCAAATCGAGCATTCCCAAAATTTACACCTGTCAACAAGCACTTAAATATATACACCAACTGCCAATATACAAAAATAAATAAGTTCCAACAATTAAATACGTTCCAGGCAATATTAGAGCAACTATACAGGTTTATTTACAAAGGAGGTAACCGTTTGTGAACCAAGGAACCCTACATCACAGTGGGGAATAGCTGGAAGCGGGAACTGCCCTGTGGGCTCTCGGATGCACGTCTCCAGCATGGGGGCAAAACATTAAAAAGGTGAGTGGACCCAAAAACAAAGTTTAGAAAAAAAAAAAAAAGATAAGAAACATACTAACCCCACAGTAAAAAAAACAATTACTTAAAACTAAATCCTTCCCTTAATTATATCTGTATAGAAATCCATGTATTCATATATTTATGTGTGTGTATATATATATATATATATATACCAATCATGCTCGATGTCAACAATAATCTCTGTAAAACATTGAAATCAATTTAAGACTACCACCTAGGTGTACCCCATTTATTTTCGTCAATTCCTATTATCCGTCAATTCCCCTCGCAATTCTCGGTGACACAAGGTCGACTCGAGCTGCAACCTCGCAGGATTCAGGGGACCGTAGTCAGCCTGATCCGCAATCCTCGCTCCACACAAGTCCGGGTACCATAGAACTCATGGGGCAACTGTCAAGCATGTTGACTAAACCGAAGGCAACTAATAAAATCCGAAGGCAACCTGGATGTCTGTGGACATCATCATATCCGAAGGCAACATCTGTATATCTGGGTACCTAAGGTGGCTTAGAAAATAACAATAATAATAATAAGCAAAGTTTTTGAAAGATCTAGAAAATAACTGAATTTTTTGTTAAGGCTGGACTCTGCTGCCATTTATCTGATGTTTAAC
>NC_024127.1:18290793-18302583 GCF_000346735.1 Prunus mume
CTACACTCCTTGACCCTATATGAATACAATGACTGAATTTGATCTTCAATTTAAAATATTTACACAAGTGGATACCACAAAATCTTATGTTATATTTAATGAAAGTATAAATAAACTTTTAATTGTTAGTGAATATATTTTTTGATGGCATACACATTCTAAGAAACTAGTTTCAATGATCCAACCATCAAACTTGTTTGTTTATACTTCGAGATCATATACGCCAAAAATCGAAAAAAATAAACATTCAAAGATCAAGTAACGAGACAAAAAAATTCGACGGTTATAAATGAAAAATCATGATTTAATGGTTATTTTAACTCCAATTTTGATGATTTTTTACCGCTACACTCCTTAACCCTATATGAATAGAATGACTGAACTTGATCTTCAATTTAAAATATTTACACTAGTGGATACCACAAAATCTTATGTTATATTTAACGAAAGTATAAATAAACTCTTAATTATTAGTGAATATATTGTTTTGATGGCATACGCATTCTAAGAAACTAGTCATCTTTACATATAATAGACGACGGTTTTTTATAAAAGCGTCATCTTTACATATAATAGATGACGAGTTTTATAAAAAGCGTCATCTTTACATATAATAGACGACTTTTTTTTTAAAAAAAAAGCGTCATTTCTACATATAATAGACGACGGTTTTTTATAAAAGCGTCATCTTTACATATAATAGACGACTTTTTTTTTAAAAAAAAAGCGTCATTTCTACATATAATAGACGACCTTTTTTTATAAAAAAAACGTCATCTTTATATATAATAGACGACAATTTTTTTTAAAAAACGGTCATCTTTACTTCATAATAGACGACGGTTTTTTATAAAAGCGTCATCTTTACATATAATAGATGACGAGTTTTATAAAAAGCGTCATCTTTACATATAATAGACGACGGTTTGTAAAAAATCGTCATTTTTACATATAATAGACGACGGTTTTTATAAAAAGCATCATCTTTACATATAATAGACAACAGTTTGTATAAAAATCATCATCTTTACATATAATAACCGACGGTTTTTTTTATAAAAAGCGTCGTCTTTACATATAATAGAAGACGGTTTTATAAAAAGCATCATCTTTACATATAATAGACGACGGTTTGTATAAAAATCGTTATCTTTACATATAATAGACGACCTATTTGTAAAAAAAAACCGTCATCTTTACTTCATAATAGACGACCCTTTTTTAAACAAACCATCATCTTTACATATAATAGACGACCCTTTTAAAAAAAAAAAAAACTGTCATCTTTACATATAATAGACGACAGTTCTTTTAAAATAACCATGTCTTTACCAAAAAAAGGACACTTGATTTTTAAAAGACGACGCTTGTCATACCTGCTGTCGTTGTTTTTTGGTCAGATTTTAACTCTGAAGAAAACCTTTTTAATAAGACGACGCTTTTTTATTTGTGTGCGTCGTTATAAAAAAAAATTCAACAGTACCTCCGTTTTTCAGTTGTTTAAGTCACTTATCCACGACTGTTTTTTGTTATCGTCGTCTTTTGAAATACAACGACGGTTTTTTCTTCTACCGTCGTCTTTTTTTGGTCGTCTTTTTAATTTTTGTAGTAGTGTCATTTTCCCAAACTTTCCCGTCAGGAATGAAAACAAAACCCAAGTTGAGAGGAAGGCTTCACTTTCCCCCATATTCATGTGTCAAGCAACCATTTCCCATGCCTGGACTTATCAAACATGGGAAAATAATTAATTTCTCATCCCCAAACTTCCTTTCCCATGAACCAAATGAGGAGAGTTCCTCCGAAAAGGTACTCAGTGATAACAGAGGCAGACTCAGTATCCGTTGTGGCTCCAATACACTAATCACCAACAAAAATAAAGAAAAAGAATCAATAATAAATAAAGATAAAAATATATGAGAATAGAGAGAAGAACAAAAAGGACAAAGTAAAACAGAAATCTTATGTCAAACAGAAATCTCCTACCTAAAATCCTTTTTCAAAGAAGCTATTTCAGCTTTTCTTCTTTGACCGTCTTCTCCTCACTCCATCACTTGGACTGTATAATCAAGAAAGAAAGAAAACGCCATCAGTGAAGTTTGTGATATAACTCATGTGCACACACACACACACACACACACACATATATGTGGTCTGTCACACCTCGGATCGGCTCCGCCGTAGAACGATATTGTCCGCTTTGGGCCCCTCCCCTATGCCCTCACGGTTTTGTTTCTGGAAACTCAAGAGCAACTTCCTAGTGGGTCACTCATCCTGGGATTGCTCTAGCCCAAACTCGCTTAACTTCGGAGTTTCCATGACTCGGAAGCCAGTGAGCTCCCAAAAAGCATCGTGCTAGATGGAGGTGGACATGTACATATAAGGCACATCACCCCCTCTCAGTTGGTCGATGTGGGATGTTTACATAGTCAGTAATGTTTGAGAAGATTAAAGATATAAAGCATGTACATATCTATGTATAAAATATATACCTGCAACTTCTTGGCCATCATATTCCTTTCTACGTCACCGAAGCCTCCACAGGCAAAAACTTGTTTCACGACAAGTTTCTCTCGAATGATTTTCCAGTCTTCTTCTTCATAAACTTCTTTGGCTACCACGGCTCTCACGTTGATGACTTTGTTTCTGCAACTCTTTCTTCTTCTTCATAGAGTACATTTGCTAGAGATACTCTAACTGTTCGTCCAAACATTTCAAGTCAATGTTGGCTGCCATTTTTGAGTTAATTAGAGGCTTTTGAATTTCTGGTGTGGTTTTGTATATATAGAGTTGAAGGCAACGAGGGTTTTGTTTTCTAATATGGTAATTCTTCTACTAGCACGCAGAGGGTTGTTTTGCGATCTTTGATTCTCATATATAGACAATCAAATACCGTCTTCCTTAATTTATGTTTCAGTCCTAGTCTCTTCCTGACACGAAGTGATTATAGAATACCAGCGTAGTATGGCCACGTGGTACATCTTGTACACGTGTTATAACATAAGTGGATATTTATTAATATTATTCCCTAAAAGAGGGAAAAATAAACCATGTCGTCCACCCATATTATAACATGTGTACAAAATATACCACATGACCATACTACCGTAATATTCTTTAATTATGCGGATTATTAGGACAAAAAAATTATTGTTGAAATTTTGAACCTACCACGACAGTAAAGGACTTGGGCTAGTTCTTCTGGTCATCTGGCCCAAATGACAATTTATAAAGATAAACATGAAATCCACTTATTTTCTTTCTAATATTTTTATATAAATCTTGTCACATGTGGATTATAGGTTCTATTTTTTATTTTTTGGCTTAAAGATTATAGTAGATTTGAGACCACTATACCCACTAAACCTCACTTTAACTTTAACTCATAAACTAAACAGAATAGCTAAACCCTTTAGATTCTAACTTTTTATTTCCTTAACTTCTGACCTTTGAAATTACCCCAACAAAATGGTGATCATAAAGGCATGGATTCTTCCCCTTATCCACTTCGCCACTGTGGGGAGAACATGTCTAGTTGAGCCACGAGGTAACATTCCTATATGCTTCTTTTTGCAGGCTTGAATAGCTAATGACTAAAACCCCTTTAGTTTGATAATTTGCAGTATCTGAAGGCAGTGTGTGGAGTAATTTTCTCCCCTTGATAATGATTTCTCTGGATGTGTTTGTCAAGTTTAAATACTTACTCACTTGTGGGATATATCTACAGCAACAAGCATCCTCAAAGGACAGGACAAGGCGTACATCTTAGTCAAAGAGGCTGTAGCATTTTAACGAGAGGGAGGATACCAGTTTGCCCAGGACAAGGCGCACATCTTAGTCATTTACGTTACTGACCATTCTTGGTGAATTAGCATGATGCTTCATCAGTAGGAAAGAAAATTAGGGCTATAAGTCATGGCGAACTTCTTAAGCTAATGTTCACAATTTACATTGTATGTTGAGGAGTGAAGCTGTCTTTTTGAAGTGATTTCCGTCATTTACTTTGTTATAATCTCTCTTTTAGTGTGTTTTTGTCCTTATTCTTTCATTCTCACTTCACTTTAATTTTCACTTGCGTTTGTGCTGATGAAACTTAAATGACAAACATTTTCAATCAATTTTTGTCTTTTTTTTTTGGGATCAAACTGAAATCAGCTTCATTGACTGCTTAAAATACATCCAGCACAATCAAAGAGGACTAGAGGAGTAAATTAGTGGCCTCGTTAAAACCTTGCCATAAAAAACCTCCCGAATGAGGAAAATCCAGTCAAGGAAAGAGTACCACACTCCTTTCTTTTGTCATTTACGTTGAAATGAGTCTGTTAGCGTCTTTAGCCGAAGAAGCTGAAGCAACCCAAAGGAGCACTGTTTGACGTGTTAATTGCCTCTAGCATGGAAACAACCTCCTCCATTTCTGGCCTTCTCTTGGGTTCTCCATCCCAGCACTGTTTCATCACTTTGGCTAGAGAGCTTGGGCATTGCTTGGGTATCTCTGGCCTCAAATTCTGAAGCAACACATAAGTACAAAAATAATAAGTTTGGGGTCACTCAGACTACATTATAAAAGAAAGAAAGATGGAAAGAGAAATGACATACTTTATAAACAACAGCCGAAGTCAATGCGGAGAATGTGATGTTAGGGTAGGGCATATCGCAGCAATACATCTCCCACAAGCAAATCCCGAAGCTATAAACGTCGCATTTTCTGTTGTAGGGTTTACATTCCAAGACCTGCATCATCATCATCATATCATCCAATCAGAACATTTGGTATTGATCAGATTGCTGCAATTAATATATAATTCAAAGTCTAGGGCAAGCCTTTAAAATCTAAGTAGAGAACAAAAAAAGTGAATTAATTGATACCTCAGGGGCCATGTATCCAGGGGTTCCCGTGTAGCCTGTCATCTCTGCTAAATTTGAAGCCTCCAGACGAGCAACTCCAAAGTCTGCTAACTTCACCCTACCATCCTTATCAAGAAGCACATTTTCCGTTTTCACGTCTCTATGAACAATGTTCTTGGAGTGCAAATAACTCAATCTGCATGCAAACAGATACATATATCATTAGTAATAGTATACTTGCATATATAATATATGTTATAAACGTATGTATTACTACACTGTTACTGAGGTGCAGGGAAGATATCAACAAAGACAAATAACGTATGTATGGAAACGAGACATACCCTTTAGCAAGATCAACTGCTAGTCGTTTGACTATCTTGAGAGGCAACTTCTTTTTTCGGTGTTGGATGAGGAAGGCTTTTAGGGTTCCTCCAGAAAGATACTCAATAATAACAGAGGCAGAGTCGGTATCCATTGTGGCTCCAATACACTAATCACCAAGAAAATTAAAGAAAAATAATTAATAACAAACTAAGATAAAAAAATATTAGTTTGACAGTGGACAGAAGAACGAAAAGCAAAAACAAGTAACCATTGTCGTAGTACCTTAGTAATGTTAGGATGATCAAGCTTATGCCAAATAGAAACCTCCTGCCTAAAATCTTTCTTCAAAGAAGCTATTTCAGATTTTGTTCGGCGGTCTTCTCCCCACTCCATTACTTTGACTGTATAATCAAGAAAAAAATAAAAGATACACCTTCAGTGAAGTTTGACAAAATTAAGCACACACATATATATACACATAAATTTGCGCATGTAAACATAGATATAATTACCGCACCTGCAACTTCTTGTCCATCATAGATGCCTTTATGAACGGACCCGAAGCCTCCACTGGCAAAAACTTGTTTCACAACAAGTTTCTCTCGAATGATCATTTGCCATTCTTCTTGAGGAGCTTCTTTGGCCGCCATGGCTCTCATGTTGATGACTTTGTTGCTTTCTTTATCATGCAACTCTTTCTTCTTCTTGATAGAGTACAGTCGGTGGAAATTCTCTAACTTTTCGTCCAAACTTTTCACGTCAATCTTGGGTGCCAATGCCATTTCTTTAGTATGAGAGTTGAAGAGGGGTTTGAGTTTGAGTTAGTGGTGGGTTGTAGTTGTGTATATATAGTCGAGCCACAGGCCTCTTCCCTTTCTAATAGTAATCCTTGTAATGACCCCCAAAATATTAGATCTATTTATTTATGCAAAACTAAAATTTATTTATTATTTAAGAAGATAATCCAGCCCAAAAAAATAGTGGAACCATACAGCTCACGACATCTCTTGCACCCTTGGCTTAAGGCTTAAGCTTCGCTTCTCACATATCTTGGAAACCCTAATTCCTATTTTCACCAATAAAAGCTCATGTGTTTTGACACTATTTAAACCATCGGATTAAGTTTCTGTCCGACACTATTTAACCCATCGACTAGGATTGCATTTGTATGGATTATTGACTGTTTAGAAAATATAAACATTGAGAACAACCCAGCAGCCCAACTTTTAAGACTATTAATTAATTATATTCTCTCTCCCTTCTCTTTGTTTTTTTTTTTTTTTTTTTTTTGGTTTTTTGGGCAATCCTTTTCTTTCATCTTCTATCTTCTTTCTCCTTGTTTATAGCGTCACTGTACGAGAGTTTACACACACACACCCTCAAAGCGTTTCCAACGAATTCCCAATTGAAAAGAGTTTGTAGCTTAACTATTTTCTTCTTCACAACATTTGGTTGCTGAAAAAATACAAATAATATTAGGGTCCAGAGAATTTAATGATTTCAAGGAGTGAAGGAAATAAAGATTTGCCCGTGGCGGTCCTACTCTAATTTTTTCCAAAAAAATATTTACCCATATACAATCAAATCTATCCTCCCAAACTAATCCCAACTCTTTTTTATGCATTGTTATTTGATAAGATATATATGAATTAATAAGCTTATTTTTAACACGTGTGGCTCTACACATCAGCCAAATCCTTCTTTTCCTTTCCTGGAAATAATTTTAAAATAAATATAAAAACATACGCAGTCAGTCCGATCCGATTCGGCTCGATGTCAATTTATTGACTTTTTAGTCAACGTGGTTTTTTTCTGATTTTTTTTATTTGGTGCAACTCAATGTTCCAGTTTTCCGATCTCGATACCCACCTCTAAGGCATATAGTGGACCCTACAAAGATGTCTCTCAAATAAGCTTATTTGAATGAACTCTCAAATAGAATCTTAGATTACATTGGCGAGTTGTTTTTACAGGTTGGGATCTGTTGTCCTCAAATTTCATATCCCCTTTTGTCTCTTGTGTAAAATTTTGACACATGTCCCTCTAATTATCTGAAGCTAAACTATGTTAACTCTGATAAATAAATAAATAAAATACAAATTTACACCAAAGGAAATGTCAAATCCAATGTTAAAGCAAAATTAGCTGAAAAAAATAGCAAAAAACACTCCAACATCTAGGCGGAATGTCGTCGCCCTTCACAACGTCAAAATTAACGCTCCAAACTCTAGGCGTTATTTGTATTAATTTCTAACATTTTAAACCAAAGGGCCCACCAAGTAATTCTTTGGGCTTTGTTACGGTGTGCTTTTTATTTTTAATTATTAAATTTGTTACATGAGCACCAATAGAGAATGCCACTTTCTATAATTTACTACTATTTTAGGGTAATTTTCTGAATTGCCCCCTAAACGTGTACATAATTCTTAATTTCCTCCCTAACCTTTTTTTTTAGCGAATTAAGGACTCAAATTAAATTTTATTATCAATGTTCCCTCCACCATTAAAATTCGAACATTTCATCCATTAATCCGTCATTTGACTCACATTGACTCTCTTTTGAGGGTTATTTTGGTCATTCAGCTCGAGTTCTTCATTGTCAACCTCACCAGGCTTTTTGACGCCTTCCTTGGGTCTTCATCGATTTGGCAGCCTCAGCCTTGCAGAGACCACCACCATAGCAGCTTGCCAGTAACAACAGATTCTATCAAAACTCACCAAGATGAGTTTGTTGATGAGAATATCAAGTCAAACATAAACATATTCACAAACCAGATGGGTTTTCCTCAGCATAAAAGTATAAAGCAAGTTATGGTCGAGATGGTGGGGGTCCTACTTTGATTGGTCCCCATATGAGCTTCCCATGCTTCGTGAAGGTAACATTGGCGTTGCCAAGCTTGCTCTTGAGAAGAATGGGTTTGCTCTCCCCAAGTACTCTAATTTTGCCCAGGTCGCTTATGTCCTCCAAGGTATCGACTTTCTTTTTTTTCTTTTTCCCGTTTTGTTTTGTTATTGTGATTTTTATAGTGTAGAATTCTTGTTGATGGCGAATGAGAGGTCCACGAGGCTGCTTTCCTGCTTCATCTATCCTTTAGCAATTGTTGATGCGAAAAAGTGGTTCGGTACTTTTGGGCTTAACTTAGTGATGTCTGGGCCTTCAGAATGCTCTGAGCCTCGGTGGAGCATGATCCTGTAAAATAAGAATCCGCTCAATAAGACCTAGGGCACCAGTGTGATACTGGCTGAAGGCTCTCCGATACTTAAGTAAGTACGAATGTAATAAGAGAATTGAACAGATCTAAGGGCAATATGCCAAAAGTTCAGATTGCCTCCATTTTGGGACTTGTGCCCTTTTTATAAACCTTGGGAGGTGTGCAAGTTGTGTAGAATTTCGATGTGGGACTGTTGACATTCACTGTAGATGCCCTACGTGTCTAGTGGGTGATTGGTGTTTTAACCACGTGGTCAGCAGGCCTGGGTGCCGAGGGCTTCCCTTCCGATGCCATATTTTGTCCACGCATCTGGCTCTTATTGGCCGCTGATTTTGGTATACACAGGAGTCCCCCAAGTCTCTAAGTGAGAGAGCCTCTAAGTTGGGACTTGCTTGATCCTCGATGCATGCAGGTTGCCGTCAGGAAGATGGTACCGTTTGGTATTTTTGTGAAGTCGTGAAGCCAAGTTTGCTTTTGAGGAGGCATGATCCTTGGGTTCGGTGAGATGTGGGCAGTTCAAAGGTCACCTAATCTCACCCAGCCGTTTGACACACACTCAGCCATTTCGGCAACCTCCTGTGTGATCATCCTTCGGGAGTCTACATGCGGCATGCTACATGGGGAAGTGGGATCGTCTGGCCTGAAGGGTGCCCAGTCTTCTGTGCCTAGCGTGCGAGCAGCCGCCCCTCATGGTTGATGCCATGTGTCGCAACGTGCTCATAAAACAGGGTAATAATGGCACTGGTTGGTTTTTCGAGGTGTACCGTTGGGCTCCTTCTCCAATAAATAGGGGTGACTCCGGAGGGAAGAGTCACTTGCGTTGTAAAAGCAATTTGAGAGCTTTGAGATAGGGGTTTCCAATGAGCTCATTCGGTAATTTAGGGGATTTTTGGTGATCTCATTTGGTAATTTAGGCGATTTCCAACAATCTCATTTGGCACATACACAAGGTATTCTAGTCCTTCTACTTCCCTTTTCTAATTTATTGTATTTCTTTGGCATGGACTAGACTATTTGCATGTCGCGAAGTACGTTTGATCGTCTAGTTGCCGTAGGTAGTGTCATCCATAGGCATTTAGTTTCTCTTCCTTTTTTACTTGTAGATGTTCGATAGCGAGTTCAGATACGATAGTAAGCCTAACGCGTTCGATGGGTAGTCATCCTTTTTTCTCTTCGGTAGGGCACCAGTAGTGAGGCATTGAGCTTTGACAGTGCTAATAGTGAAGACACCAAGGTTGAAATTATCAGTGAGATAGTGGGTTCTGTCCCTACCCACAGCAGAGGGAAAGGGCTTATAACGGGACAACCAGTTCCGTTGGCCATGGTGCCGTACGGCGGCCAGAGTGCTAACGCCAGCTAGTACTGCGAGTTCCTGATGAGGGATACTAGGGCACCAGAACACCACGCTAGCTACCAACCGAAAACCTCCACATCTGGTTGTGGGGATGCTACTGCCGAATCCACCCCCCCAGCCAGATGTCACCATAGTCCACCGAGGTAACCCTCGGATTTCTTTAGGGCAGCCGAATGAGTATTTGTTTAGTGTTAACTACTTGGAGCCAAACAAGATAACTGAACAGGAGCTAGTCAAATATCGTGTCGAATATCTAATACCAGATTCGGTGAAATGGAGAATATCAGGGCCTACCGAATCGCTGAACAATCCCAAGGACAATGAAGTCGTCTTTTTTACAAACATGCTTCAGCATGGGGTTCGGCTACCGTTGCAGCCTCGCCTGACACGACCCTCCTCGAATTTCCCGGAACCCAAGACGAATCCTGCGAAGACCCCGGCATCACACCCACGCCGGGTTCACTCCTTAAAACTATGTCCTCTTTTACCAAAGAAGATTAAGGGCACGAGACTTTCTGCCGAAATTTCGGCAGAGTCTCCCCTGTAAATTTAACATTTCCCAAAATTTCTACCTGCATAAAACACATTTTATAACCCAATCGGCAGCACGCACAATATAATCTCATGCAATTTACACAAATGGCCTCCGGCCTTCAAATGATTCTAGCAGAACTACCCACAATGTTTTTAAAATAACTTAATGCATCAAACATGCATATAACAAATTCAAAATTTATTTATGCCCACCTTCAATCACTTAGTCCACAGGACAAGCCTCAATTCAACCAAGTTCCAGAACTAGCCTCACAATACAACCTAAGTGAGGTTTAACTCGCGGCTACACCTAGTAACTCCAGGCTGCCTACGTACCCTTACTAAGGGATCAAGCCATACGTAGTTCTTTCACTAACACCCTCTACTAAGGGATCACAACTCACCAATTACAAACCTTAACTTATCTCCTAAAAACTCACATAATCTCCCCATACGCCAGAACATCCAAAGTCGCGTATGGGGCATGTTCGCACGCCGGAAATAATCCTACAATACGTGGGACCTCATCATCATGTCTCACTGTCTGCTTTGGGCCTGGCTACATTCTCACCAGCCATCTAACTGTCCGCTATGGGCCTGGCTACATTCTCACCAGTCCGCACACAATTATATCTCCCCTCATACCACGGGACGCTCCCGGCCACGTATGGGGTCTGTCAACACGTCGGCTACTCCTACGACACGTGCGACCTCAACACAATCACAATATCACCCCTCATACGACAGGACCCACTAGGCCTCGTATGGGGTCTGTCAACACGCCGGCTACTCCTACGACACATGCGACCTCAACTCTGGGCCTGGCTACATTCTCACCAACCCGTACACAATCATATCTCTCCTCATACGTCGGGACGCACCCGGCCACATATGGGGTCTGTCAACATGCCGGCTACTCCTACGATACGTGCGACCTCAACACAATCACAATATCACCCCTCATACGACGGGACACACCCGGCCTAGTATGGGGTCTGTCAACAAGCCGGCTACTCCTACGACACGTGCGACCTCGACTCTGGGTCTGGCTACATTCTCACCAGCCCGCACACAATCATATCTTCCCTTATACGTCGGAACGCACCCGGCCACGTATGGGGTCTGTCAACACGCCGGCTACTCCTACGACACGTGCGACCTCAACACAATCACAATATCACCCCTCATACGACGGGATGCACCCGGCCTCATATGGGGTCTGTCAACACGCCGGCTACTCCTACGACACGTGCGACCTCAACTCTGGGCCTGGCTACATTCTGTTTGCCCGTTTTGCGTTTACTCCTGTGATGGAAGGGCAAAGTTCCTCACTGCCTTGAAAACCATAGACTGGTCAACAAGTCAGCTTTCTTTGGTGTACGAGCGTGCCACTGCTAGTAATAAAAATTCTAGCAGACTTAGTTTGGAATTGATAACTTGCGCCCCAAGTTACTGATTTCTGCAAACAAACGATTGTGAATTTGGGTGAGGAATATCTCCCAAGTAAGTTCTTTTCTTGCC